>JAODJW010000040.1:14630975-14643378 GCA_026777045.1 Hyperopisus bebe
AGCCCTGAAGGTCAGCACTTTTCACAGTGACCCCCCCAGGATAGACGGCTGGGCCGTACCTCTGCGGTTGGCACCCCCTCAGGGGGGCGGCAGTGCAGCACGATCATACCCTTGATTGGCACCTCTCTTCCCTGGGGATCCTGTTCAAAGTTCTTCCGCAGGTCTGTTTGGGGAGATAAGCAGCAGCTGTCATTGCAGGACCAAGTCTGAGCAGCCCTCGCCTACCTGCCTCTGACACCACTTGCCACTCAACCTGCCCTCCACCTAGATTAAGGAATTCTAGAACATCCAGAACATGCAATAAAACATGTTCCCTCAGCTGCTAAAATATCCAGCCGAGTGTTATTTGTTTGGCAAATGTGTTTTAAGGAAAAGACAACATGGGATCTTCTGCAAATACAAGGTCAAATCATCTCTATGTTCTATGTGCATGTGATGGAATGGGACTTTCTGTCTTGAAAAATCTGTTCTTTGGAGAGGTTTTCCTACTCACATGCTATACGGACCGTGGCCTTTCGGCTTTTAGAGGTGCCCAGATGGCTCCAAGCTACACAAAGGCACCAGTAGTCTTCTGGACCATGGAAATCTTCCACTTGCTGACGGGACACGTTGATCATCACCTCTCGGATCTTCAAACCTACCAACAAAAAAACTGGCAGCTTTTAGGCACTAGTTACATCCCATTCTACCCGCTGAGCTGCCCACCTGTGTTAAAAGAAAATAATAATGTTGGACAGACAGCCTCCCCCCCTGAAAGGTTGCAAAAATGATGTACAGCAGAACAGAAATATTATATTTTCACAAAACAGCCATTGTATAAATTGAGGTTATGTGGCTTCAGCTTACTGATTAACCCCATAAATGTATTCTCTCACCGCTGGCAGTTATAATTCAAAAAAATATGTCCGCAAACAAATATCCGGCATTTCCATAATTAACACTATTATTTGAACTAACTGAATTATAATGGGTTCAATCAATACGGACATAAAATATAGAGACCCTTGTGGAGTGATGATTATGTTCAGTTATTTCAAAGGTCCATATGGGGTTGTGATTTTTAGAATACTTCAAACACTGTCCCATATTATCCAATGTGAGTTCATTTATTAGTCAATGTTTTGAAGCTGTTGGTGCATGTCACAGTCCATTAGGAACATTTAGCTGTAATTAGGTGAAAATACATTTACATTTAACCCAAAACATTGGAAAAATGCTAGAGTCTTGACCAGTTTTGAAAATAAAGTAAAACAAGATACACCACAGCTGACAGATGCTATATAAGACAACTGAGATTCATCTACTCCAGAATGCTTGGAAGAAAAAAGCTTATGTGTATCTCTTTGGAGCAGAAGTAGAAACCAAAACTTCTTAAGTCTTAGAAGCTCTCTCACATGCTTTCAGACTGGAAAATCCTTCAGTTTTTAATCTGAGTCATCAGCTTAAGACCTGACATGTGTGTTTGAACCAGCCTTTCTGAAGCACCATAGCCTGGCCTCACAAAATACTGGATTAAAGAAAAGACTAAGTTTCTGGGAAAAAAAGATTAATCTATAGGGTTTAATCAGATTTGATGCTGTTTTTATAGACTCAATTACTTTTTTTATTAATCTGACATGTTTTTCCAATTCAAACAGCAGGCCCGACTTTTTGTGGTAAAATCATTCCAGTTTGTGAAATAAATAACCATTAATCTTATGTGACTCAAAATCGGCAGACAGCTGAATATATGTTTAATTCTATTGCTAACGCGGAGATAAAAGGGCAAATTCAAAGGGAATTTGTATGCATTAAAATTATGTTAACAAGTCAACAAAACCTCTGCTCTCCAGACATTTTCTCACGCAATCTTTTTTTTCTGCTCAGTGGAAAATAGTGAATGCAAGCAATAAAAAAAGTTTGTACAATAAACCTGAAACATGACAGGCATCGGTCTCCAAGACTGGCGCTGGCGCAGCAGCTATTCAAAAATGTAAGAGGCAGGCATTTCTGTAGTCAGGGTTTTGAGCAAATACAACAGGAAAATGCAATCCTGACATCACCCATAGCTTCTCTGCGAGTTTGCGTCAAGGAAGGGCCAAAGGAGACAAGACTCGGGAGAAAAATGACTAATGACTGCATTTAATGGGCCAGAATGACAACGGAAACTGAAGCTGAGTAAAAGTCAGCCTTTCCCTTAGGCTGAAAGGCAGAATTCCCAAGGATGAGACGTCTTCGACAGGTGGTGTGATGCAGAGGCAGATCTGGACTTAGCAGCTTTGTCATATGTCTTCCCCATTTGTTTAAAGGTAGAGCTCCATCGACAGGCCCTATTAAGGGAATCCTCCAGATTCCTACCTTCTCGCTTCACCCACCGCTATGCCATTTCCCCAGCAGTATGCGGTTTGTCCAGCCTCTTGCTCATTGCCTTCCAAAAGCAGTGCTTACATAGTGGAGGAACAAGCATGGAATCACAAAAGAAGTCAGCAGGAGAGGATATGTGAAGCTAATCTGTTCTTCTTCTCGCTTTTTCCAGGTTCCACTGCATGTCAAGCAGGATACAGAGAGGGCCAGAGGGATTCTTTGAAGGTATTAGGCTACAAAGTATGCAGGAACTGCAAAGTGTTCTACCCAAAGATAACTCTGCCGGGACATGTACCTGCATTTAAACTAAATAATTAAAATTGACAAAGCAAAATATGTATGTGTCACCATTTGGGTGAAGGGTATTTCATAAATCAATCAAAAATGTCTTATATCTGAAAAACCTATGGGGGGAAATATGTTCCAGGTGGGTTCAAGAAACAGGTTAGGAGGATCATTGAAGGGTTGTGTTGAAGATCTTAGCTGGATCCCAGATTTGGTGGCAGCCCGGTTAGGGAACATGACACTGACAAGCGAGGGGCTACGCAGAGGCACTGAATTCATGAGTGGCTGGAATAGCCCCCTTTGCAGATGTAATACACAGTATGGTGGTGATATAAAGTGAGGGTGTAATGGAAACACAGAAGAGCAGTTAGAAGAGTCACTTTCATTGAGCCACCCCATGGTGCTTAACCACTCTCCTCACAGCTGAGATTACCTGCTCTTTCAGGGAATCCTGAATGGCTTTTTCGAGTCTGCTTCGGCACTCTGCTGGCAGGAAGCTGTGTTTTCTATTTCCTATCCGAGACATCTTGCTGTTCTCACGTTAAGTGATTCGATTACGCCAAAATCCAATCGTTCCTGATATGCGCTGTGCGGTTTAACCCTTCCCGAATGTGCTATCTTGTTTGTTTACCTTTTCCCATGATTTGCTGTCAATAACAAAAAAGGGCACCACAAAAGAAGGCCACAGATCGGAAGGTTTTCCAAACTGTCGTGAGGCAGGCACTGCAGCTATCTTGCCTTAGTAATTATGAACTGGCATTTAAAATTATATGGAACGGGAAGCACTGTTCTTCTCATAGCCAAAGAAAGAGGAAGGTGAGGAAATCAGTGGCAAAGCCATGCAACACAAAGTTAGGGCCAGAAGACACTTTATTTCTGGAAATGATTCTTATTTACCCTTTTTTGCTGTATCTGTTGTGTAAGAATAAAAACCCGAAGGTACAGTATAGCTTTAACGTGTCTTTCTCCTCATTCTCCTCAATTTCAAAACACTTTGCACTCTTTTTAGTCTATGGCCCCTACTGATCAAGTTTCCCAGGACCATCCAGAGAAAATCTTAGGTAATCCCTCAGCTTACCCTAAAAGGGAGCATGTTTCAAATCCACTCACCAAAGCACTTTGAAATTGGCAAATAAATGCATGTCAGCACAATACTGGCTCCCTCTGCTCAGGTTCTGGTGCTCTTCATCCAGTCTCCTGCAGTGGGAACCTCATGCTAACATTCAGACGAAATGAGGACACGATAACTTGCATAAAAGGCACTGTGTTAGAAACCAGTTCTGATACAATCTAGAAATTGGGCCCCTTTTTAAACGGCTTTCAAAGGATTTAGAAATAAGTTTACCCCATTTTTCTGCACATGCCTTGCTGAAGAGTGACACAAGCATGATTCTTTGTTTGAACCTCGTGCTAATGATTCCACTGGGATGCACAATCACACCGTCAGGATCATGATATGACTGGATACATCTGAACAATGCGAACGTCCTTTAAGCTGTGCACCTGATCTCATATCCTTTTTTATTTGAATGGTACTAGGAACAAGCATTGATTTCACCTCGAAACAAACCTACAATCATAAAAACTGATTAGAAGACATTAACGCTTTCAATGAAAAGAAAAAAAAACATGAGAAAATAACACAATAGTCATATTTTGGTGCCAATGATTGGGTTTATAAATAATAATTTAAGTAGAGAGAATAAAAAGGGATGTAATATCCTTTTAAACCTAGAGGATGGAATTTAATTTTGCCCTGTTCTGTAACCTAAATCACTGCTGGTTGCACTACTGAGATTAAATTGATTAAAGCAGGGATGAATTTATAATGAAAAAAAAATCATCTTGTTAATTTATTTTCAAGAGAGAGCAATTAGGAACTGCCATATCTGCTGGTTTTACCCCATGCGCTGCTTTTCCACTTGAGTCTTTTATAACGCAGACACCTTCTTAATGAAAGCTGTCCTTAGGTGACTCAGTAATTATTAGAGAGCATATGTAAAATAGAACTCCTGTCGGATAATATGCACAGATTATAGTGCAGGTACATGAAGTACAGAGATATGTTATTCTCTGTAATTCTGTAGCATATGAGTGCAGGGGGTATGTATCTTCTGTGGCAGAAAACACAATACCTCCTTTGATTTAATAGAGATGTTTCCACTGTGATGCCAAACTGATTGACGGAAGGGAGTCTTCTGGAACTGTCTTTGAAACAGCATGGCAGCATTATTATTGATGAGGGGATATATTCTGAGATGACAAATTTCAGCACAAGGAATGAAATTTGCTACCCGTGTCACCTGTGCAGGAACCACAACTTGAAACCTGACTGCAGCATCTTTAGAGATTCTAAATTACAAAGGGTAAGTTGGGTCATTTTTTCCCACTCACAATAAAAGTACCTCTGAAATCCCAGAAACAAGACACTTTTGCAAAATTATGGTCGCACAACACAAGATCAACCCCCATGAAGATGCACTGCACACTCTGTATTCAACGCACAGCTAGATCAAAAGGCCAGCGGCCCATCACTGGAGCTTTCAGGAAGCAATGGATGTGCAAGGAGACTACCGATAACAGATGTCAACAACATGTCAGACACTGGTACTGACAGATGTCAGAATTCTCCATGCTATGATCTGTTTGGTCTCTGACAGTGTACTGGATTCTGCCATCTGAGCCCAGATTATCCTGGAGCTCCAACATTATAAACAATGGACCTGGGGAGAGTTAGAAAAAGGTAGCTATAAAAATATATGCTAAGAAAATAACACCGTAAACCTTCCACCATTCTCAAGCCAACTTGATGGGTCCAGTATTAGGAGATTGTGTTCCAATAGATCATTAGTCAAAACCTTCTGCAAAAAAAAACCCCAGCAACTAGACACGGTATCTAAATTTAAAAATGGTTTAGCGGCAGGTTGAATGTCTTATTCCAATACCATTATATTTTTTATGACACATAAAATCATCATAAAATTTCCATCAAAACAAAATGAACTTCACTCTGCCGACAGTTTGGCCGTCATGCTAGCACTGTATTCCACGACCATTTGATACAGTTCACAGCTTTTGTTCACCTACTAATTCAATATCTAACCTTCAACAACTAAACAACCGTAAATCTTGTCTTAAATAGCAATAAAAGACAGAAAAACATCTTACAGCAAGTCATCATATGACAACTATTATCCTGTCACATGTGTCCCCAATAGACCTGAAGACGCCTGACCACTGGTGGGGGGGGGGGGGGGCAGTTTATCAGCAGGGTGTAGATTACACTTCAGGGTCAGCCTGCATCGGCAAGTCTTGAGCTAAAATTGATCTAAAGAGAAAGTACACTTGAGCACAGCTGAGTTTGCTGGCAGAAGGTTTGTGTGCCGGAAGGAAGAATTCTGGCAATAAACAAACTTCACGCAAAATGTTTATCGCTGCAATGTAGGTCAGATCTTTTCATTTTTTAATCGCAGGACTGTTTAGATTAAAACTGAATATCTTTTTCTTCATTTTTTAGTAATACTGGGAACTGCTTTCAGGACTGGGAGACATAAAAGGAATTGAGCTAAATGGGTCACGATGGAAAATATCATTCACACTATAAATCAATTTCCAATCAGTCCTGGTACTCTGAACTTTACTGTCTTGCACAAAAGTAAAGCCACACACAAGGTAACACTTGCTAAAATGTAAAAACTTAACTACACTGCAAAGAGGCTGGACTAACATAAAAAGCAAAAACAGCTTGTGCTTTGGCTTCAATCTGAGATTTCGACATTAAAGAAAAATACAAGCCATTAACATTGCAGTGACTTAGCGGGGAGGTCTTGGCATGACATTCTGTCAAGCACGCCTCTGTAACTATTCTTGTAAATCTGAATGATATAGCGTGTGAGGCGTCCTTGGAGCCGAAGGTCTCCTGCTTATGATAGCCGTGAACCCGAAGGCTGATTCAGGACGGCGTGAACCTGCCAGCGGTACCGTGGCTCAGAGTGGCGCAGAGCTGGCGCTTAGCGCGATTGCGTTAATCCGCGATGTGAGAGAGGCGAGCCAAGCGTGTGAGCTTAAGTGGCTTGGGTAGCCATGGGCAGCGTGTTGTGAAGCTCTGCCTGTCATTTAAAACAGCAAACATGAGGGGGGGGGGGGGGGGACACATAGGCCTGCATGGTAATCACAAATAATGTTTTACATAAATTTACATACCTCCGTGCATAGGCCAAACACTGGGTCACAGTCTTGCTACATTTGCTAGGTGATTTCAAAGGCACTATGTGGGTCACTGGTGATGCTGCAGTTAGGATAAACATGCTGAGATAAACAGGTTTTGTGCTCTCAAAAAACATCTGAAGTTATTATATTATGTCAATCAAAATCCCTCTTTAAGTACTTAAACAAAAAAAAAATCCAGGCAGCTTAAAAGAACGGAATTTCTGACATTTGTGCTAGTGAGTTCTTTTACAAAGATATTTCTAGGCTTAATCCTGAATATGCTCCAAGCCAGAGTGCTAACCCTTATATAAAATCAATGAAAGATTCTGCAAACTCCAGTTTATCTGTGAAGTGTCTTTAAATTCAGGATCCCACTTAAAAACGTTTTGAGTTTTCGGTCTCCAGTGAGCTCCAGTGAGTTTGCGATCAAAGAGCTCGGAGACAAATCCCAGATCAGAAAAGGTGGCTGCTCTGATAGTCTGACAGCTCGTCCATGGTGCCTTTTATTTATGTATTTGTTTATTTATTTATTCCCTGCTTCATCAGATGCCCTTAGCAGGCTGACTGCTACCACTGTGGGGGTTCATCTGAGGCTGAATGTGCAAGACTGAATTAATGAGGGTGAGCAAACAACACGACAGACCTTATTGTGCACTCATCTTCTTATTCTGCCACACATCCCACAAGAACTTGGGAACAAAAAAAAAAAACGAAGCCCAGTGCATATGAGGAACCAGTGGGATTTTCACAGGAAACCTTAACCATTTTTACTATCAAAGAAAGTGGATAAAGCAGACCGGCACATTGGTTACAAAGCTGACCCACATCGGCAAGTGATATAAGCAAATCAATCAGTGTGTTTGCCTGCTTCTTTTTCAAACTTTTCTTTTATTTTTCAGAACAGAAAAAAGGGAATTTTATTCCAAGGGGGTCATACAGCCAAAAAAATAATTCTTCTTTTCCACCACAGTAAGAAAATAAGTACAATTACTTTAATTTAATACATTTCTGCTTCAATATCTGCTTTTCTCTAAATGGATCTGAAATCCGTGACCTTGTCTTCACCTCCCTGGCTGTCCTTGCTCTGCACTTCACGATGGAGTCATATGTGGCAGCCAACTCAAGGACAATGTTGCGCTTATCGGAGAGTGATTCATCTGCCTGGCCGGTAAATAAGAGATCCTATCAATGGTCCCATGTGGCATTGAGGGCCCATGTCCTAATCAATAAAACCCAATTCTCCTTAGATCTGTAGGGCTGATTAACCTGCCTAATCCATAATACAATTTTGCCGGCCATTACGGACCACCATCCCACACTGTAAAGGATGTCGTTATCACTGGTTATGAGTTTAATACCGATATAGAGCCTGGTATACAGCAAGGAAGAGCAAGGGCCCACCCAGGCCTTTTTAATGGCAAACCACTTGGGCTGACTGATCGTTTTCATTATCTTTCTTACCCGGCACCAGGTTAGGTTTACAGAAAGACTATTAAGGATTAAGAAAAATCTCACTTTTGTGCTGTTCGTTTCGTTTCAGTATTAAGATGATTTGGCAGAAAGGATACGGAGCAACAGAAGAGGAGTGTGAGTGGCCGATGCTGTGATCAGCTGTGATGCAGGTCCAATCAAACAAACCCCAAGCAGCCACAGGCTGTTTTTGATTGGCTGTCAGGCTGTCACCTGGGAGGTATTTCAGGAGGCACCGTAAGCATTTTCATAAACATGTTGACATTGTTTGCAAATATCAGTCAAACTTATAGCATTTCCTGAGACCAGGTAAAATGTTACATGATTAAATAACTGTAGCTGGTGATGGGTTGGTGCCCCATCCTGGGTTAATCCCTGCCTTGTGCCCTGTGGTGGGTTGGTGCCCCATCCTGGGTTATTCCCATCCCGGGTTATTCCCATCCTGGGTTATTCCCTGCCTTGTGCCCTGTGGTGGGTTGGTGCCCCATCCCGGGTTATTCCCATCCTGGGTTATTCCCATCCCGGGTTATTCCCATCCCGAGTTATTCCCATCCTGGGTTATTCCCTCCCTTTTACCTGTAGCTTCCAGGAGAGGCTCTACACCCTTGTGACCCTGGTTAGGACAAGTAGGGATGTGTGGATGGATGGATAATTGTAGTCAGAGAATACCTTTGTCTTATTCCTGGGCAGAAATTACACCACTCAGATTTTTTTATAAACAGAATAATTTAAATTGTGTTTTTGCCAAGAGAAATTGAATAAGTGATTAATGTTTTGGTATTCTGCTGACATTATTGACTGCAAACTTTTCAATTTTACATTGTTTTCCACTCTGGGGACAAAAATATCTGTTTCCCCATTACCATACCAAGCTGTGGGAATGCCCCCAGACCCTTTCAGGCTGAAACCGACGGCCCCCCTTATTTAAATCTGCTATAGCTCACGCTCACCTACGGCTTAAATAATCTTGGACATGGCTATATACAGTCAGAAGTCACATACTGGGCTGGAAATTATGCTTTTGCTCACTTGCCTGAGGTGAGAAATTTAGACAAACTGCAAGTGCAAAAAGCTAAACACTAGCAGACTGACTAGAAAAAATATTAAATATTTCAGTAACGTCAATACAGTACCAAAGATAACTAGATACACTCCTATAGAGTGATGACCTAGGAACAGAAAGAAAATGTGGAATACAGTTTTTAAAGAAAATCATGGTGTATCAAAAGAAAAACCAGACACAGTAAACTCCTGTGCCCTGTGAGGCAGGACTAGCCAATCAGAGATCCCGTTCACAGTCTTTAAAACCTGGCTCACCTGAACGCCTGATGCAAAGTATTGTTGCATTCCAATGTACCTTACTGAGTGTTCTGATAACCCTGTCTCTCATCTCCCTGGTCTTGATCCTGCCCTGTCTGACCCTGCCCTACTTGATCCCATCCTGCCCTGCCTGATCCGGTCCTGCCCTGCCTGATCCCGTCCTGCGTCATGCTGCCCTGCCCGATCCTGTCCATCTGTGTTGCCTCGTGTTCCTGTCTCTTGTCCTCCGTATTGCCGTAGGACTGACTTCACCGGCCTTCGACTTACCAGGAACCGTGACCCAGACCGGCATTTGTGCCTGCTGATTTGATCTTTTGTTCGCCTGATCCCCTCAATAAAACCCTGGTCTCCTGCATTTGGGTTTCCTGTCCTCCCTGTCTGCTCATGTGAGACATAAATATCCACTAAAGAATAATTTCTTCCATAATAAAAAAAAAATGGTGAATGTGTTACTCAGCTGAGAAAAGGCTGTGCCGGTAAGACATTTTTCAGGAGAGCCATCAAGCGGCATTTGGCAACGCTAAAGAAGTGACAGGCTTCCATATACTCACTGTTAATGAGGCAACAATAGCCTAGGTACTTTATAAATCCAGGAGGATAGCAAATAGAAATCCATAAAAGAGAAACTCACATTAGCTTTCAGCTAGTTTGCCAGAAGGCATCCGGGAAATTCTGAGAGCTAAGACCAGAATTGCACTTTCTGCCTCAGCTCTGGTTGTTGTAAGTCCGAGTGCATCATCCGAAGAACACTATCCTTACCATAAAACATGGTGGTGGCAGTGTAACAAGGGGAAACTGCTGTGCTTCAGGAATCTGAAAGCTTGTAAAGGAGACAAAATGGATAGAGGATGGTGCAAGGTATAAACAAATCCTGGAGGAAAACCTTAGACCTGGACTGAGAAGTATTTTTTTAATTCTAGAAAGACTCACCTACACTTGGGGTGGTGGGTGATGGAATTGATAGGAACCTTAATTTATATAGCCTGCATGACAATAATTTAAAAACACAACAATAACACTTAAAAAAAAAAATATTCGGTAATGCTTTACATTAACTGCACCTTCATAAAGCATTCATTACGCATTAATAGAACATTCAGTGCACTGTCATAATACATTCATAATGCATTTATAGAACGCTCATAAGAAGCATGTATTTATACCATAACATCCTAAAATTCCTTAACAGCTTTAATATGCATTAATAACAAACATTATCAGATTAAATGATTATAATGTTTGTTATTATCATATAATATTTGTGTTTAGTTTATATTAAGGCTGTTAAGGTATGTAAGGATATTAAAGTATACTTACATGCTTCTTGAATGCTCTATAAATGCATGATGTAGGGGCACTGAATGTTCTGTGAATGAATTAAAAAGGCATCATGAAGATGCAGTTAATGTTACCAAATATTCACTGGTGCTAATTCTTACACTAAGTAATAGATGTCCCCAGCCTCCAAGGGGCATCTTCTGGAATGTACATTGCAGGACAACAATTTGGTGTTACTGTATGGATAGCCGGGACACGGAGCCGGGAAACGGACAGGACTCCAAGTGTCGGGCAAATACAGGGTTTAATCAAAGGCAGGACACGATCAAAAGACAACTACACCACAAATAACGTCAATGACCGGATGGGCAAACATACTCGAACGCAGACTTAAATATACAGGACTAATATAACAACAACTAGACACAGCTGGGAACACCGGAATTCCACAGGGGGGGCGTGGCACACAGGAGGATCAGATGAGCAGGGCATGACATTTGGATCTGTCAAGACAATCTAACCAGATTCAGGAAAATTTCCCCTGGTTAAAATTGGGTTTCTAGTAAAAAAGAAAGAAATTGCCTGTTTTTGGAGAATTCATGCTATAGCAAAAAAAGCTTAGTTAAAAATGCTATACAGTTCTTTAAAAATTAAACCTATTCATAAAGTCCATATAACTTGTACATATATTTTACTGTTTTATTTGTAATAAATGCTAGACAAACAGTAACATAAATTTAAGGCCTCTTTGTTCTGTATTACGTGGCAACAATTCTCTGTTCGCTGAAGATCATCAGGAACTAACCCCCAGAAGTCAAAACATGACAAACCACGACAGGCATTATTAAAATCATTTCTTTACTACAGGTTAGTCAATGTACTAAGATTGGCCATATGGTGGCACTAAGGCTCATAAACACATTTTTTGTTTGGCCTATATGTGAAATTCCTTCTAATTTAGACGACTTGGCTTCAGACGAAAAGATCCCTCGTAGCCCCGGCCATTTCTGCCATGTTGGATTTTCTGCCATTTTGATTTTTTCCCAAAACCTTTAAAAGACATCTTCTCCTAGACTTTTGATCTAAATGTCACTAAATTTGGTACAGTCCTTTGGATTAGTAATAAAGCTGCTTAATTTTCCAAAGAGTACGGTCCCCAGCTTCCAATCAATTTCAGTTGGCATCTTTCTAGGACAGAAAAACAGATTTATAAACGGTAACACAGTGTTTGGTTTCTGTGGAACTTTTGACATGTTTTCTAAGGTCAATGAAGTAGCCACACAAACTTTTGCTGTTATTTATTGGTGATTTTCATCTGTAAGAAAAAAAACTCACACAGCCCACCTAGTTAGTGGGGGGGTGAAACATGCTGTAACTAGCCAGCTTTGACCAATCAGGTTTTAATACGCAGGTTTAGCACAAGCTGATCATGAAACCTGATAAATATATCTCAGGGCATGAAGGAACTGCAAGTGGCCAACAGCTTGTTGCCTGAAAA
>JAODJW010000040.1:14643517-14655022 GCA_026777045.1 Hyperopisus bebe
AAATAGTTGTGATTTTCCCTTTTTAAGGATATGACTTTTTAATATTATGTGCATGTCTGTGAGTCACCATGTGTAACTATGTAGCTAATGCTGTTCCTTATTTGTCAAACCAATTTTCATACTTACTGGATACAGTGCATGTTGACAAAGTGAAATACAAAAGTTGGCATCCAACAATGTAGAGAATAGGAAAAAAATCTGGGAGAGATGCCCTCATTTTCAGTTTCACAGCCACTTTGCAAAACTCAAATATACAATAACAAACTTTCAAAAACCAGTTAAAAAGAATCTCTACCTAAACATCACCAGTGGGCACAAGACAGTGTTTTTCCAACATAATAATACCAAAACATTTTAAATCTGTTCTCTCTGTAAAATGTAGAAGATATTCAATGATCAACAAACAGCAACAGCATTAATAAGACACCGGTTTGTGACATTGTTAAAATTAGGTCAACGTTAAGATTAAGTACTTTTATGTACTACAGGTAAAGACAACTATAAACAAACCTATATATTCATTATTCTGAGCATAAGGCAAGTATCTTGTATCCTAAGGTAGAGCTTTTGCCAGATTTAAACATGAAGTCAGAAACTGGACTGAATCTCAAATCAAGCAATGAACACTGCTCAAAGAACAGAGGGGACTACAGAGATGTCAGCTCCAAAAAGAAGATCAGTGTAAATTCAACTGTTTCGCAAAAAAAGAACTGTTGTTCTCTTAGGAATTTCAAATGTGAAACGTGACTTGCCTATAAATACAAGAGGAGATGGTACTCAGAAACCAGATATAAGGACAAAACTAAACTACTAGGCTAAATCTTTTTATATGTTTATAGTGTCTCGATTATTTTCTTCGCTACTGGTACATGCATCCTATATGTGATTAGCAGGCAGGTCGTGGATCTCCTATTTTGCTTTATTTGACTACAGTACATCATCGCATTCTGGTAAAAACATGGCTGGGTTTCCAATTGTACGCAAAACATATGTTCCCCTGCACAGACCGTGATCATTCAAACGGAATATGCAGTCTGTTTCACTTTGGATAATATGGGAGAGATCTCTCTGGGCTGAATGCGTATCGCGCATTGCTCCTTACCCGTGCCCTCGTCTACGCGCTCACGGGACTCGTGCTGGTTTTGGTGCACCCATTCCCCGTTACACTTGAAGAAGATCTGCAGGGCGGGGGCAGCCCGGCAGCGTAGCTTGATGGGGTTGCTCTTGATGATGTAGGCATCCTCCGGCTCCTGAACGAAGTGGGGGAGTGTCCCCGCCACGGAGGGGAGGGACTCTGGAAGTGCTTCACTGCCAGCTCCTGCAAAAAGGCAGCGGGTCAATGCACTGGGGCTTTTATAAACAAAAGCAAGTATTTATCCTCTTAGACAAAGTGACATTTTGATGTATGGTAAGCTTATTATCCTCTGGCAATGAACCAAGCCCATCAAAACACTCTGCCACCAAAGGCCACAATAGATATGGTGTTGACCTATTGGCCATATTAGATCTGGGTGATGGGTTTTATTGGGCTTATAAAGATCTGTATTTATACCAAATAAAATAATATTTTAAGTTATTCACTGGTAACACTGTAAAGTAACAAAAAAAATTGGCAAGAAGTCAACATAGCAATAGACACTTTAAAGACAAAGGCACAAAATGCATTAGAATCTAGTGAATGCTGTTTTGGTGCTGTGACATTCATTATTTATCACATATAATACATTTATAAACAAAAAAAAAGTACAGATACAAAATTAAAATGTATCAATTTTTTCTTCAATCTGGATTTTGTTGTAGGTACAGATTTTAAGTACCACCACACTTTCATACCCAATCCTCCTCCCCAGATGAACAACATTTGCAGCAAATTTGCTGCCCAAAAAAAGGGCCATCCGAGGTATAGCTATTGCAAAGGAATGTTGAGGTTCATCCTGATGATACCTCATGATAAGATCCGGAGTCTCCCTCACAGAAAATGTGTTTGCAGCGGCATCAAAAGAAGCACTCAAAGATCAAGATATTCACATCAATCTCTATAACATAAATAACGCAGCACTCTGATAAATATAGTAAATCAATAAAGTTTCTTCTTTATTTGTTATTAATATTTGTTACACTGTCAAAGCTCATGTTCTGAATGTACCACAAGAGTCTTATTTGGTAAAGATATATTAGGAGGAAAAGAGTATTTGATTTGGAAGAGTTAACCAATGTGGACATTTCTACATAATAAAAACCTGTTTGCACAAAACACCCTGCATTTGGGTCCCGGTATGAATCTGTGCACAAACAGGCTCTTTTCTCTCCTTTTTTTATCCTACGGCAATCATTTTTAGCTGACAGAGTAGTCAGGGAAAGCAAAGCTAACCCAATGATCTATAGGAGGGGTATTCAACTAAAATTTAATGAGGTCCAGTTAGAGAAAATTTCTTGAGGCAGAGGTTCGGAAGATCATAATGTCTAACTATTTAGTGTGATGTATATTTAAGTAGACTATTAGTTCTATCAACATTGCACGTAATCAATAC
Organism: Hyperopisus bebe; assembly: GCA_026777045.1. NCBI lineage: Eukaryota > Metazoa > Chordata > Actinopteri > Osteoglossiformes > Mormyridae > Hyperopisus > Hyperopisus bebe. Next base: position 14,646,049 of record JAODJW010000040.1, read on the forward strand.
CTGACTGTCAAATCAAGTTAATTCGGTACAACTCAAAAACTTTTTTGACAATATTTATTGTCACGTGACAGAGAAGTTCGGCCAGCTGGCCTGAGTGAGATTTTCAATTCGAGATGTCTGCACACACATGTAACAGTTCTTACCTTGTAAATAGTCTGCTTTTGTATTTAACCGTGTAAATACACTTATGATATTATTATGCTAATTTTAGGTTTATAATGGAATAATATAGATAGTGAATCTGAAAGCGGGAGTATCATGCCAGATGCTTGAGATTTGGCAGCCCTGAAAACGTACAATTTTTATTTCACCTGAGTTGATTTATATAACAAATAACATTACTTTATACAGTTGTTAAAAAGCAAAAACATCAACGAACATAAAATTAACAATAAACTACGTCTATTTATCCAACGTACATGTTATATACATACTGTGTTTGAAAACGTTTCAGCTTTACGATTTCAGGACAGAGCAGCCATTCTATTAGGAACATTACGGCATTTTGGTTGCGGGTTTTAGCTTCGCTGCTGCTATTAACACTAACGGCACATTAGTGCAGACAAAGGGCTGCAAACGCCGAAATACGTCTTGCTTGGCGGTCAAAGGAGTTTGACGTTCATCGGCGTGGGAAATGGCTCTACTGCTAAACCACTGCCGAAAAAACTACAAAAGCTGCGCCGCATAAAATAGACGCGCATCGTCAGGTATTAAATTATAACTTTCTGTTCTGGCTATCGGTCCGGGTCCGTATGGGACAGCTTCTGGGTCCGGGCCATGGTCCGCCGGTTAGTGACCTCTGATCTAAAGAATACACAAAGTCCCAAGAGCCATTTTTCTGCTGACGTGACAACTTGAAACGAGGTCAAAACAGCCATCACATACGAATGTATAAATAAAACACAGCTACGTTACCCAGCCTTTACCTTTTTGTTACTCTGTTCAAAATCAAATCTTAGAAAGGCTTTAAAAATGGATTTAAAAAAAAGTTTAATTGACAGTATTTTTAATGTTTAAAAAACATTAATTAACAGTATTTAAGATGTAGTTAAGTAGATATGGTATTAAAAGGTGGGTTGATTAATCATTAGCCCAACTTTGCCTTTCAAACTTTAGGACCTCTTGAACTTTCTGGAGGGGAGACTGTGCCAATATTCTTTTCCCAAATATCATTGCCCTTTGAAAGATTTGGAGGAAACCACCTTACCTACATAATCCTCAGGTGAATGCCACTTCTTGCTGGGCTAATTCAGATTTTTTTTTTGAGTTTTTGAAGAAGACACCTTCTGGGGCAACATGCCCCCCCCCCCCATTTCTCACGACCACACAAACTCATCCTCACTCACTGTGAAAGGAGCAATGACTATACAAGCTAGCCTCCCTTCCAAGCACCACCGTTGAATTGTTCAATATAATATCAATATGTATAATAATTGATATACATGTCATAATTAGGCATAACCTACAGACCAGAAGGCATGACTTAAGTTCCATATAAAGCAAACGTATGGGGGCATATGGCAGTGAAATCGGTGAATATATCATTTTAAAGTTATGAAGTGCTTCTTTTCATCCTATTGCTTTTTAATAAAGAGTATATCCTCATGCTACACTAAAGTACATACAGACAGGCTGTCAATGAGTACAAAATCAGTACAAAAAATGACATCAATACATATGGAACTTAAAAAGAAAAAAAAATGTTTACGGTCTGCCAAGTAATCGCTGGATGCCATGAAACAGTATTTTTAAAGTATATCCAACCTGTTGTAAAGAGATCAGCATATCTAATCCAACCATTATTTACGCTGCAAAAAAAGTCTACTTGAATCATCCACTTTAATTGTTCCAAATAAAGTCTGACCATATTTTATTACCTAGATAAAAATACTGTACAGCATTCAAACATGTTGCACGTGTGTCGTTTTCTTTAAATATCTAATGTAAAATCGGAGATATTTAGATGTTAACATTCATAAGATGCAAAGTTAGTATTCTAATCAGAGATGAAGCCTTCAACTTTGTTGCACAGTTTAAAAACAGTAAAACAGATTTGGACCAGTGTGGTTTGGAACCTGCGGATGATCAAATATGCAAAATTTCCAATTAGTTTTAGCATTTCGGCCATTTAAATATCTGAAATAAGAACACTGTGAGCATAACAACAAATGTGGTGTTTGGAACCATTTATATCTACAGGGGTGATGCTGGGCCTTTGCCTAATCATCCATGCTAAGTCTTCTGAAAACGGTGAATGCAACTGGGGCTAATTATCATGGTCACAGTATTTCCTAGCCTCATCTTTCCATTTCCACCTGCTTTTTGTAACAGGACAGTGGATGGATGTGTGTGATTCTTGGGAGAAGGATCAGGATTGACAGTGACACAAACATGCTGAATATGTTCTTATATTTTCATAACCATACATGTATTTTCTTCCCAACCCTTGTCATGAGGAAATAAAGTAAAGGATGGATTGAAAGAGGCAGCCTCTGGTATTATGAAGAAATGAGTGGTGTCATGTTTAAAAAAGGAAGAGTAGGTAATAAATAAATAATTTGATCCCAAAATCCCAGAGACGGGAACATAATCCATACCCCACTTCAATCCATTACAATCCAATACACAGTTTGGTTTGTTCAAATACCCATGGACTATTCCTTTTCCACTGGCTTCAAATGAAAATTAACCACAAATTAATCACTTGCAGTACCCCTACAAACGACGTCAAGCTTCCAAGCGAGCCCCTGACTCCTGACTTATGCAGTTAGAAGTTAAAGGATCAATTCAGCCCAAAACTAAAAAAAAGATACATATGTTTTAAAGGGGCCCTAGTGCTGTCTATCCATCTAGGTTGTTCTGCTGGGAGTCACCTAGTTTGAGAGACATCGGCCTTAGAAATGTCGGGCTTCTCTCGAATATATGGGGAGTGAATGGCATTCTTTCTGTGGTGATTAAAGCGTCAGAAAAAATACATCTGAAAAAATTCAAGAGAAATGTCTCTTACCAGAAATCACGATCCAGTTATTGAACATAATCCACAGACTTTTTAGTGAGAAGTTAAAGTTCCGAACTATTTTCTTCTACCGAACTCCACACACCAGTCATATCACTGCGCAGAAGATATCACCTGCGTGCTCGTGCTCCTATCTTCTGTGCAGTTATACGATTGGGTATTCGGTAGAAGAAAATTGTTCCTACATTGAACTCGTATTGCTGTCATCTTTGGAGTGAACTACCCCTTTAAGATCATTATTTCACCTTGCTTTTATTGCAGGTGTTTTACACATTTATGTTCCATTTGCATTGTCAGAAAATGGCGCCATCTGTCTGGTTTTACTCTATCAAGGAAAAGTAAAGGCAGCCATAGCGGTTAATTCTTACCCCCACAGAGAGGATTTATGATTTATCATTGGCAGGGCCCCCTAGAAAAACATATATAATCATTTGAATATGTGCAAAATTTTATTCTCATAGGTCATGAGTAATTGTTCAGTCAGCTCATCAGGAATATTTGTGTTTTCGCTGTCATGTTATATTCTTTGGGTCACTTTTCTATATGACTGTGTAGATGCATCTCCCTTGTGGAGTAGAAGATAGAGTAAGAATGACAAAATGAAACGTCAGCTGATACGCCATCACTGGTATTGATGCCCTCATTAAATGTGAGTGTTTATCCCTGTTGGAATATTTGCAACTTTCAAGATCAAAACATTTGGCCACTGATGCAGAAAAATAAATAATATTTAAGCAAGAAGTGTCATATTTTTGCCTGAAATTATGGAGTCACTTTAGTATCCAACACAGAATACGAAATTTAAAGCACTGCATTAATGATGCTAGTAGTATGGATTCTTGCTTTAACGTACTATGTCTTCCGTGGGGAAGGTCTATCAGGAATGATGAATATTTATGATACTACACATTTCTCATGCTCAAGCCAGGAGGAAGCAAAACATTAGAGATACACGTATCTGTGTTTTACAATAATATCAAGCAATGAGAAAAACAGCATGTGACGTACCATTTTACTGAACTACTAAAACATTGAATCGACTTGCCAGCCATTAATCATCCATTTGCTTATTCTGGGCAGAACTGCATGGACGATACAGGATTTAAAGCACAGCACGAGGCTCAATGCAGAGAAAATCCAACATTGGAATGTCAGTCTGTTGCAGGGCATGACGGATGATGAGCAAGTTAGATACGGTTATTCAGCCAGCAGCACATCTTCGGACTGTACGACCTGCACAACCCCAAACACACCACAGACAGCAGAAACGGGATTTGAGCCCCCAACGCTGGAGGCGTGAAGTCATATTGCTACCACATGAAATGTGAAATCCTGGGTTGTTCACTGCCTTGCGCCCATAGCTTCCAGGATGGGGTCCGGACCACCCCTGACTCCCAATAGGACAAGCAGCTACAGAAAATGGATGGATGGATGGATGGATGGAAATGTCAAATGCAGAAAGTACATGCATAAAGAATAAATCTAAATGTTTAAATAAAGGTAAAATACAGACCGCTGACACGAGCAGCCAGCGTTTGAAAAACGAACATCTAGGAAGAAGCTGCATTATAATTCTCATATACAGTAAATCTCATGCAGTGGTCTACCATTTAAAACCATGTGTTCTATTGCTAGTATGGGCAATGTTACATAACACTACTCCAAAACAAAAGAAACAGATTAACAGTCTGTAATGAAATGCAATGTAAAGGATCCATATCTATTGTAGGTGAAAATGGCACAGAAAATAGTCCAAGGTGCAATTGATGGGTTATTTAAAATCACCTTTATTTCGGCAGACAAAAATGATTAGTGCACTTGACCGTTGACTTGCGGCCCTCATTTAGAAGGTTACTGAAGAGGATGGATGTAATTGTGTTTTTATTCACGCAGATAATTTGAAAGCACATGTGGTTTGTCAGCTGCATGATTCCCAGGGCTGAACAATCAAGGTATGTCAGGATAAATAGAAGCTCAGCCAATAGGAAAGAATCAATGTATGACATCAACACAAACACCAAGCTGCAACAGTGAATTTGAAAAAATAAAAGCAGCTTATTGTGACTTCAGCCAGGGAAAATAGTATCATTTGAAATGAAAAGTCAACTTAATATCTTATGAATATCCCCACCTCAAACAGAGCTTATGACATCGACAACATATTTTCCACAACAAATTTACTGTAATAGTTTTTTTTTCTAGAGCAACATAGAAAGTTTTCCTCTGGGTGAACTATTAATTTTGTATTAAGTGCTATTATCGAAACTATTGTCAGAGCTCGTTAACATCAGTCTATATTACAATAATACCTGTAAATAGACAAAAATGGCTACAAATGCAAAGTATTGTAGTCCACAAAGCTTGTTTTATGAAGGTGCTTAACTCCCTTGTACATTTTATCTCAAAAAGGACACTCAATCAACCAGGTTGTGATCGAAATGGAATAGTTATTTACCCTTATCTCTCAGTATTGGAGTTGTTAGTTGTTTAAAATGGAACGGCCGCGGAATGGAGGGAAACCTGCGAAAACTGTAATTCACAGTGTTGATTAGAAATTGAACCACTTGCTTTTTCAAACACAATCCACAAATTGTCTCAACTCTTCAACTTTTACACCAACGTTGTTCAGTTTTTATATTCCTTGAGGTTTTAAACTAAAATTAATACAATGGGGTTTGGTTTTGCATTTTAAACAAGGTAAGCTGTATGCATATGATTACACTGGTCATGTGACCAGTGGATCAGTATAAGAGAGAGCGATGGGGGAAGGAAGAGCAATAGAGCGCTGCCTTGTAGCAGTTTTACCATACAAAGGGGGAACTGACTCACAGCCAGAATCAAATTAAATTTCTTCCTGTAGAGATGAATGAGAGGGGGTATGATGACAGGACGTTACAATAATTAACCATTTATGTAAGCATGAATCTGTTTAATTTCCCAGTAACTTTAATGTTATAGTTCATAACAACCATGCCCCAAAAAATCATTGTTTTCTTTATATTCAGTTTTGGCTCAAACTTTGTGAAGTGTCTGTATGCAATGTTATGTGGATAAGGCTGCACAAAAGGCAGTACAGATAACAACCACGAGCCAAGGATGTTTGTAGAAAGCATAAAGCGAGAAATGTTAAGTAAAAGTGGAATAACGATTAGATAAAGCAAAAGGGGAATTCCCCTTTATGCTGCCTTACTCCAAGACAGCAGAAAACAATGCAGTAATTATACTTAATGCTTTAAAGTATGAATAATGAAATGAGAGGAAACATAAATACTGATATCAGCTGCTTGGAAAATATTTTGCTGTATTAGCATCAAGGTATTACTGAAAAGGAAATTAAACCTATTTCTTCTGAAATAACTATAAGTTCTAGAATTCTCAGGCAAATATGCAAATGACTTAAAGCGACCACTGGTGGTCATCTAACCCTGCGTGGTTAACGGTGTTTATGAAATCCTCTCAGTGCGTTAGGTCCATACATGATGGCAAGTCATCTGCTTTAGCAGTCAAATATTAAATCCTCATTCGAGTGGTATTTATATCCAACCACACAAAACTTTGATGAAGAAACCTTATAATTTCATTTCCGTGGGTTGATGATGGCTTTCACGAGCTATTTATTTGTCCCGCCCCCATTTAACAATACACTGTGCTCTGCTACAATAAAGATTGTTATGTTCAATTGGGAACATACTAAACCAATCTTTTTTTCTTTCCTGAATGAACTATTCAAAGCACCTCCTTTGATTTGCCTGTGTTGTGTGGCTCCTCTCACACTTAACAACCTGCATGATTTCTAAATCCACTCTCCAGAACAACAGCAGGGGATGGACAACAAAGCCATCTTTCTTTGTCCATGCCTTGATGCATCTGTCATATGTGGATAAACACGATGTCCCAGAGAAATAACCTGTTTTAACTCTGAATGCTACAGCCTAGGTTCTGTGAGGAGAAAGAGTCCTTTAACAGTGTCTTTGAATAAAACATGACTTTTTGTCTTTCTCTTTATATGCTACTGTTCTTTGAAAAGTCAACCGCGAGAAAAAAAAGGTTACGACGATGGCTAACAGGGTTGAGTATGTAAATTAGTTTTTTCTAAAGCAAAAACATTTTATGAGGACAGAGAGTACACCTATATGTTTTTACAAGATGAATTAAATTTGCATCTGTTATATGAGCTTATTAAATGTTATGCAGGAATCAACTTGAATTTTAATGACATTAGGATTTTGCATATTGAAACACTGATGATCCTATTTACAATGCAGATAATTTCTTCTGCTTGTAATGCATAATGAACATAATCAATAGGAAAGTATGTCGAATATGAATTCAATCAATTTTAAATGCATATCTATGAAGCAATACATAAAATATTAGTATTCTTCAAAGAAAAATAGATATTAATTGCATCCATCTTCCATAACAATTTCTTGAGTAGGTTGCTTTGGACCTGTAGCCAGATTTGATAAAACACAGGACATAAGGCTGGGACAGTGTATGGGGCATAATGTGTCTGAAGTCAAATGTAATTAATGCATTTTAAATGAAAGATTATTTATTGTTTATTAATGTATTGTGGTGTAGAATGCATTTCTATGTCACAATTATAGATTTGGAATCAGACAAAGTTGCTGCCGTGGCATGTATTTATATAACACATGTAATGCATTGAAAAATATCATTTCAAGTATATTGTAGAATGCTTCGTTCATTTCACTAAAATAAGCATACCGCAATCTGATTTTTTTGTGGTAATTTGACAAATAAAAATCAGGTTCAATTTAACAAGGCCCTGCTTTCTTCTTCAAAAACAGATTGTATTCAAATCAGACTTCAGTTTTCAAAGTATAACATGCTTGCAACTTGTAAATGGTACAGTAACGATAAACCCTGTGCTTTGTGCAGTGCCCATGTACTCACAGCTGTCAAAGGTAATAATAACTGTAACAAGGGCACTGTCCATGCTCCATAAACCCGACGCCGCTTATCACTGCACTCTGATGATAGATACTCATAAATAAGAGTCCTAATGAAGGCAATGAGCATACAGCCAATAAATCACTTATTTCCTCATTACACCAGTTAGATTTTACAACCTTTTAGTGTCCCCCTATCCGCTGCAAGTCAGTCCCCCCCCCCCCCGAGTGAACAGCAAGAACGCAAAAACAATGTGTAATACAATAATAAGGCATGTATTTGCTCATGAGGCTGATGGAATGGTATCCGGCTCCAGATCGAGTGGTAGAGCAGGCCATGTGTTACTCCGTCACCAAGCCATGACAGCTAGACTTGCAGGAAAACAGCGAGTCTGGTGTTGTTCTTCACGCAGGGCAATAGGAGATCAGGCTCCAGAGACTCTGTGTGAGAACTTAAGTTTTGCAGAGAATGAAAGCAAGTGCTATTCCAGCTCCCAATTGAAACACTTTGACTTGAAATCCCTCCTATTCTGACCATTGAATGTAATACCAACTCCTGTCCTATAGGGGGAGAAGTTTCCTTAAGGTTGTTCTGTGCCACCTTGTGTGTGTGTGTTGTCATGGCTTGGACTCAAGATACAGGTTAAAATGTTTTACTAGCCTTCATAAAATCAGATCTATGACGGAACCTCTACCTGGGCCGCCCATCTTGCCAGGTCTTCTGCCCCCTGGCCCCTGAGACTAACCGTCCTCAACACTGCCAGAAACAGGGATCTCGGAGCACTTGAGCTGCTGACTGGATGGATGGTCAGGATGAGGTAAAACAGAAGACCGACTCATTTGCAGAGGCCTGGAAAACCCAAACCGGGAGCATATAAAGGGGCAAGATCATAAGCCAAGACATTAAAACCCTAGATACAGATTGATAGCAGCACAGATCATGAGCTGTGGAATACAAACAAACAAACAAATTTATTTTTGTATAGTGCATTATCACAACATTACATCGTCTCAAAGCGCTTTACAGCATCCCCACCCAAAG
>JAODJW010000040.1:14664376-14705266 GCA_026777045.1 Hyperopisus bebe
GGGGGGGATTAAGAGCATTGCAGGAAATTGTTTATTGAGCGGAACTCATCTTTCATCACTTTCCTTTTTTCCTGATTGCAAATAAGTCAGTGATCCTAGTAGAAGTTGGTCATGGATTTAATTAAATCTAAAGAGACAGAATGACTGGCATTATGAACAGGTCAGTGTAAGAATCAAGCTTGCAATAGCAACAAAGCATTTTTAAATATATGCTTATTGGCTTAAATCTGATGCGTGTTTGACCAGACATGTAAGGACAGAAATCACAAGAAGTTACTTCAGCAAAGAATCAGCCCCCATATAAGTGATCACAAAAATGTGATATATTTATGTGAAATTACGCTTCTCAAATTTCCCAGATATTTCTGGTGGATAACATCACAATTATAAATATATGCATCACATTTGAGAGGGGTAAGGCCACCAGTCATTTCAAGAAAAAGAGTCATGTGACAGGACAGGGTTATGGCAAGTGACATGGTTGTGGCAGGTGACAGGGGAAGCTCGTATTAACTTGATACACTAGGTCCTTGTTGTCAGCATTGCATATACAGTTGAGGCCATAATTTTACATACACCTTGGTTAACAACTTTCAGACTCAAATCTTTCCAAATTCACACATTTTATGCTATCAGACAATTCCTGTGTTAAATCAATTAGAATATCTATTTACATAAGGGTTTGATTTAAAATAATAGTAAGGAGACAGACTTAATTCTGCTTTTAGTCACTGTCAGATTTATGGTTTGTCAAAAGTTTATATACACTTTGTAAGTTTGGTGGAATTGCCTTTTAATTGCTTAACTTATATCAAACACTTAGGATAGCCTTCCACAAGCTTCTCATATTTTGCTGGAATTTTGGCCAAATCCTTTTGACAGAAATGTTGTAATTGTGTGAAGTTTGTAGGCCTCCATGCAAGGGTTAACAGGTTTTGTGTTCCTCTGCTGTACTGAGTTGTCATTTTTGCATGTGTGGCCTTCATGTAAGCTTTTTGTTCACACCTTTCTTTTTCAAAGTTCAATCTACAAATTTTGATCAGCCACAAACCGTATTTTAGTCGACCATCATTCAGACCATGGCGATCAAGTGCCTTTTAATGATGCATGATGAAACTTTTCTCTTGCCTCCAACTCCTTCACCAAATCTTTAGTTGTTATCTTGGGGTTTTGTTGACACTCTTGAACCAAAGTTCATTCATCTATGGAAGTTAATTTGTGCCTCCTTCCTAAATGAGGAAAAGCTTTTTTATATACTTGTAAGATTGATTCTACAGTTGCTCATGGTACCATCTACTTTTTAGAGATGGTTTCTAAGGTGGAACCTGACTTATGGAGATCTACAATTTTCTTCTTACGGTCATTCAGTTCTTTTGATTTTCTCACAAGGCAGGTAGACCCTTAAATACAACCAACTTAAATTCAGGATGGGTGTCCAATTAAATATGACAATTAGCCAATCCAAGGCCTCTACAAGTAATTACATCAATTTCTGCAGTCATCCAAGCTGTTTATACAGACAGTCAACTTGTTTGTAAACTTTTGACCCACTGTATATCTGACATTGTGACTAAAAGCTGAAGTAAGTCTGTCTCTTTACTATTATTTTGAATAAATATCTTATGGAAATAAATTAAATACTCTAATTGGCTTAACACAGGAAATGTTTTGTCACATAAATGCATGAGAGGATTTAAGTCCGAAAGTTGTTGGCCTCACCTGTATATTGGTGTTCTGCTCTGCTGGTGCCCCTTTAACCAGTTGATAGTTTGATATCACTCCCAAGTCCCATAATCTGCTCACAATCAGTTTTGGACATTGGTCCTGCATGTATCACTTTCTCTACATTAATCCAGTTCCCTGTTTTTACTATTTTCATCTGTTTTGCTTTGTATAATAATAATAATAATAATAATAATAATAATAATAATAATAATAATAATAATAATAATAATAATAATAATACAATGGCATCTTAGCCGCCACCCTCATTCTGCCGGAAACCTAAACCCTGGTACGATGAATGAATGGACTGTATGAATGGACAGGATGAATGTATTGATAAACACATTGATAAACACAATGCTATGAAGGTCTATCTACAAATAATAGGTGTAGCCTCTATTTACCAATTTTGCTTCTGCCTGACTTTAGATGAAAAAACTTACTTGAATTGAAGTACATTCAAAGCTAAAACCTTACATATGTTACATCTTATCCACTCAGCGCCGATTAGACTCTGAATCCTTTCCCAAGGTCATTTTAGCTCACCTTTCCTGCGGCCATGAAAACATAACCATCGGCACTGATAATCTTTTGCATGCAGCATCGACCAGGCAGTCAGCCATTAATGCTGAATAAGACTTTTTGGGGGGGGTGCCCATCCGTCAGGTTCACCACTTCCCTCCGTCCGCCCCTCCCTTTCTCCACCTGACCATGACACTACCACCTCAGGCCACATAAGCAGATGGCAAAGTCAATCAAGTTCTTTCAGAGGGTGCCTTCCTTAGCCTTCGGGCAAGACACAAATCTGCAACCATCAGCTAGAGTGGAAAATATGATTCACACACTCCTGGTGTTCTTTGAGGTTTCTGCTGTGCAGAGAAGACATGCAGCTTGTATAGATACACGATTCCACAGAATCTGTACAGACGTGAGGCACGTTAGGAACAGGTCAAATACTGAATTTCAACACATTTATATGGCTTGGATATTAAATCTACATTTGCCATAGGCTATTGTGTTAGCTAGGAGAAGAGAAAGAAATTACATGAACTTCTGGGAGTGTTTAGGTCTTATCAGGCTTCATAAATCGATGTTACCTGAAATGTTTACCGGTACTGTTAATAAGAATGAAGGTACTCACTTTCACACTTCCCAAACTAGATTCTTGTAACAGACAGTGTACATTGGGTTTAGCCTAGCTGAGTTTACATTATTAAATTCGATTTAGCTGTAGATCGCTTGCTTAAATTTTGCGATTTAAAAATTCACACCAACTGCGACACACGAAGAAACACAAATTTGCTAAATATTTGGATACAAATTTGATGGATCAAAAACTTTCACACCAGACATGATGCAAAATTCTCACAAGTTGAGTAAGGCTTGCATGCTGAAAGAAATCGTCAAACTGCCAACATGCGCTAGTATCAGTATTGACAATTTTTTCTTGTTTCTTTTGAGTAAACAAATCAAACGAAAAAGGCGAACAATACTGCCTGCATCCAATACAGAGAATTCCCCAGGCTTGTACAAGAGCTTAAACTTTACAACAACCATTTCAAACCCATAAAATGCAGAGCATTTGAAAATATGATAGTAACATCTTTTATCAACAATTACCTACAGAAATAGAAAACGAAAGCTAATTGTTGATTTTTAACATGATTCTTATTGCATATCGATTGTACACAGATAGCAAATAATAATAGTAATAATTAGCCACAGTTAAATAAAATCCAAGATGAATATTAAAAAATCTTTAAAAAATTAAATTTAAAAAATAATAATAGATAAACAAATACAAGCTCCCAGGACAGCTGGAAGCAGGTTAGATTACCCATAGACATCAAAAGAGATGGGCAACTTTTGTAAACTAAATGAAATATTTTACTCCTCTTTAAAAAAAACTGATTACATGTAAAAACTGACATCATATTGATTGTTCATTATTGATAATACAGATTGTAAGATCAAGAATTTTCAAAGATCTTCCACTACTGTAAAAATGCAACATGGCCTCACGGTCCCCCAAGTCCATTACTAGGATCATTTGGAGGATGAATGGATGGAATGCTGGTTTCACCGAAGATGAGTGAAAACTGTCACAACCCAGGCTTAGTACCAATAATACAAAACCCAAGTTAACTACAGATTAGGCTGTTATTCTCATTGTGACTATTAGGTTTGTTGCAGAAGCACAGTGGAATCATGCCATTACTGAGGAATCTCCTGGGGAGCCTTTGAATCCCAGGGGGTGCTTCCTACTGGAAATGGGAGCTGAGCTCCTGAAGACACCTTGTTCTCTGATCTCTGGTATCAGGCACAATAAAATAACTGAAATATACTGCAGAAAAATCCAAGATGGTCCAACATTGTTAGCAATCAAAACAGAAAGGTATAATTTCTTTAAGAATATCATACCTAATATCACAAAAACATACTGTACCTCAGATACTGTAAGCTACACACAACTGGTAAACAAATAATTTTTAGGTGATCACAAAAAGTCAGAAAAAATCTATCAATAGTATATGAAGTCCGTGTGATGAGTTCTAGAATGAGTGGCCAGTTATTAGGTACATCTGCACATTAATGAAACAGCCTGCCCCTTCTAAACAGGGAATCCTGTGGTTGCAATATATATGTAAATATATATGCGATACGATATATGCAAATAAGCGACGCCAGTGTCTCTGCTAGCATGAGCCTGACGCAGTTGTCATTTTCCCGTCTAGCAGCCACGTCATTTAAATAGCAAATGTGCTTGTGCCCATCAGACTGCCCGTGGGCATTACACGACCAAGTACAATCCTTTTCAGCCACGCGCCTGGCGCTGCAACTATTTTTCAGCCATTAAGCTAGCAAAAGTGGGTTGGCCGTACTCTGAGAGATGTTGCGTCATGCAATTCACTTTTATATAGTTAAAACAGGGTCCACAGACAAAGAGGGTCAGACCTTGTCTCTTTGGATGGAATATTTGGTTTGCTGCTTCGGCACGGAGTGTTTACACTCTTAGGCTGCAAAGAACACAGATTCATAAGCGGGGCTAAGGCTCGAGCAATTTCTGAAACTGATCCATTGGCATATAATATATACCTTATTAGCTTTTTACTTTTAACGTATCTATTCATTTTGAAAATTCATTCAGTACAGGATTGCATTAATTTAATATTTTTCATCATCTCATTGTTAATAGCAGACTTTTTAGTGTTCACACTCATTCAAACACACACACACACACACACACACACAGATTAGGTATCTATATCTTTGTGGGGACTCTCCAATCATTTCTGTAGGAAGAACTCTAACCCCAACATGGCGACCTTAAGCCCTGCCCAGCCCTAACCTTAATCATAAGTAATCAAACAAAATATGAGACTTTTGGTATTTTTAGTTTTTTGATTGCATCCACAGATCTTTGTGGGGACCTGAAAAATGGTCCCCAAAACATCAAAATAAAAGGTTTCTATTACATTGTGGAGGACATTTGGACACACACACACACGCTCACACACACACACACACACACACCCTGTACAGGTAATCTCAAGATACCATTTCAAAAGTATTTAGTTTCGGGGGGGCAGGGAGCCTTCCAGAAGCAATAAGAGAGTATTCAAATTCCATACATACAAAGCGGGGACTGGAATATGAGAAGTTGTTTTAATAACAGTCTAAGAATCAATCATATAGAACCAATGAATCATGTCGCTTCCACATTCCATATGGAGGACATTTGTGGATCCACACACTGAAGATTGATTGGTCAGCAGTGCCAGGGCTCAATGTCCCGCTAGCCAACCATGAAGGAATGTGTAAGAAGCAATGTGCCTTTATACTGAGAGGATGTGACTCCAAAACTACATGCTGAGATGATAATCCCCGGAGCTGCATCCACACTGTGCTGTAATGCACCTTTTATGGATTTATAGGAAAGACACATTCATGTCTTTCATATGTGGTGGTTTTCATTAAAACAAAATGGCCTGTTTTAGAGTAACGCCCAGTAAAAGGTTAAGTAACCTAGTTAATGATTAAAGAAACTGTAAATGTATAATTAAATAATTAAAGAATGAGGTTGATTCATTCCCATTGATAAGGAAAATTAAATACCAGTGCATTATAATAAAAACTGCGTTTTTAAAAAAACATTCAATTAGTATTCTTTCGAAGAAAAACACAGTTATAGATATTTAATTTACTTATTTTTAAACATGATGATTAGAGAAAATATGCTTTATATTTAGCATATTTAAAGTTATTTAAGACAACAAATATTGCACAAAAAGTTTAAATATGGAAGTAAACAGGAAATATACAGTAGATCATGAAAACATGATCAATTATGAAATATACAGCTTACCAAAAGGGCTTAATCACTGATTAATCAATAAAAAATAATGAATAAAATCCACCCACCCATCCCACCTATCCATTTTCTATACACACTTGTCCTAAGCTCCAAGCAGGGGGGTCTGGAGGCTACAGAATACCTGCTCATGGGCTGCCAACCCATCACAAGGCACACTCACACACCATTAATAAATAAGATGTGGCGTAAGAATATCTTCTGGTAATTTTAAGGGAATCCATTCCATTAAGTGACCGTAAATACATACTTAGAATTCAATTATATCTTTATAAACCGCACTAAACATAAAAATATTTCAGAACCTTACCATAATACCATTTACAACCAATATCCATTCTTAATTTCAATGTACTACACAAGATAAAATATTCAATAGACAAGTCTTACAAGTACAGTTAAAAATACCACCCAGTACTGCAGATCCCACAGAGGTAGAGTCTTCCCCTTAAACCCAACATTAGCTGTGGGATATTGGCTTGGAGCGCCTCTATGAGATATAAATGTGGACTCACAGGCGGTAAGGTCCGAAGGGCCTGAAAAGGAAGCCAAAACTACGTAAGCAGTTTGGGGCTCGCCTGGAAAAAACAGCAATTATAATGCATGACCAGCTTATGATGGCTTTTTGCAACTGAACAGCAATGTCCAAAAACTAATATCTAAGTGCTAAATCGCCTGTCAGGTCATATTCTGTTGTCCACATCAAGCCCGATTCAACATCTCACATCTCTCTTCACTTGGTAGAGAAATTCAATGCCAGGTAATTAACATGACCAAGCGCACTCTAGTGTAGAGGTGTCACTGTGTATACTTGTTAAACTTAAAGCAGCCCAGATGTTTCTGTACAGTCAGACTCTCCTTTGTGATTTCGCAAAGAGCGTATGGTAAGTGACGTTGGGTAAATGCTACTCTGCTATCAATGCTGATGTTCATTTGGCACATCCTATATGCTATTTGGTAAAATATCTTGTGTAACTACTCCTAAATGCAGGGTACGGAGCAAAACTGCCCCAGTAGATTTGAGGTGTCAAATGCCAAGAGGGTTCACCTTTTTCATAGATGATTCGGACTGAGGGAGCTGGAAGCGTATTATTATTTTCAATGAGTGTCACAGTGGCGTCGTCGCCTGACACATCAGTTGCCAATTATGTTGACAAGCTCTGCTATCCCCTTCATCCACGTAGGGGAAGGTACTGCTGGCCTACCTGACTTTGGCCTCATTAGCCAGCAAAGGTGGGAAAGTCAGGATAACGCATGAGCACCGGGACTTCCCGGAGTTCCGGAGGGAAGCAGAGATACGCTTCCCTCCTGCAGCAAGTCCTTTGGCTTCTTTCACCCTTAGTTATTATTGATGAGGCAAAGGTAATTGCAAAGAACTTAAATAACAGGTAAATGGACACAAAAGACGTGCTATCAAAATTATAGCATAATCCATAATTACTCTATTAGCCCTTTGTATTTTTATTATATTATACAAATGATGATAATTTGTCCACATTGATTTCTCAATAAAAAGGAATGTACAATTGAATAAATAAAAATGTATGACTGGTCGTAGCCTAAGGCTTTAAAAGCAAATATAATAGATTTATTAAGCCTTTTCAAAACAGAACAATTGTGAAAATTAATCTTGAAAACATCTTTGATGAAAGTGCTATAATAAATATCATTCCCAACAAAGCAGAATATGGAATAGAGTATACTGCATAATCATAGAATAAGTGTATGAAAAATAAAAGGAATCACGTGTAAAACAGTCACTTCAGATCTCCTCTGAAGTTATATATGCTATGTAAGCAATAATATGTGACAATTACTGTCAGAGTGTCATTGATTTTTTTTTATTATGTTCTTGTAATTTTGTTAATACAGCTGGAATGGATGGATAGACGAGTAAGACTGCTAAATTAACCTGGCCAGCTGAGGCGAGTAATGCCCTCTAATGAAAAATGACCTCTGCGTGGTATTTCTCCCAGACGTCAATCAAAGTGATACTGTCAAGATAAGAATCAATTTGTACAGAAAACTCAATGGCATTCAGAGTCACCATGATACCCGTCTCGCCGGCTGCCTGTTGAATAAGGAAACACGAGAATATCCCAGATGCTGGGAGCAAGTGGGGCGTGAGCCTCAGAAGTGATGAACTGAAATCCCCTCTTCTGTTTTTCCTGCATGCATCAGACACAAGACTTTTAAATTATGCTTCCTGGGAAATCCAAGCTATTTGTAAATGTAATAATGTTATAAATATGTTGTTGACATGAATTATTATTATTAATGTTTTTTTGTTTGATTTATTTACACAGCTTGGCCAGTGTTCAATAAGGGATATTTTAGACAAGTCGGGACAGATGACGAGTATAAAAGGAAATTTGCATCTCTCGACTGAAATTTCTGAGCTTATTTTCTGCTATATTCCATGGGCGACAATAAAATGCTCTTGTCTCTTGAGTAAATATGCTACAGGAGTATATTTAAGCATACTTAGAAGTAGATATATTTAGATTTAATGCAATGTTTAGCTTATGGAACTTTTTAAGCTTCATTAGAATTCCTGTTTTATGTTCACAAGCATGCATGTATGTCTTGGCAATTAAAATGTCAGAGCTTATTGTCTGCAGTATTCTATGGGCAAGAGCAAAAGTGAAGCTCAATTTGCATAGAGAATATTTCTAAGCTTTACAACAGTTGACTAAAAAGCAGTGTATTTTGTATTGTCCTGACATTCCAATAACAATAAGCTGAAAATTGAGAGTCACTATATTATAATTTAGGTTTACAGAGTATGTTTAGGTAATCTGATTTTAATCTTATATCATGTGTGAATCAGTCTGTGAATATTTCTTGTATTTATGCCAACATCTGAAATAGTTTAGTTCAGGCATTTTATAAGCAACATGTATGGTGGTTTACTATGCAGGACACAGTGGCTTGGCGTGACCAGATCATGATCCCAAATGTTTATTTAATCTGGTTTTGGAGGCCAGTTTGTCCTTAATAATTGATTTACTGTCTATTTCATACTCTGGTTCACAGTTAACTAATCTAGGGTTCTTGTGGAGTTATTATTTCAACTTTTTTTCTATATTATTCTATCTATTATTCTATTATTCTAACTGACAATGTATATGAGCGACAATTCAGAAGAGGGCTGGACTGCTTGACTTGTTTCAAAATGAACACTTTCGGCATCAGTCAGGGGTAACTCAGAAGGAACTGTACCTTGTCTTTAAACCAGTCATAAAACAGACAGAATGTGCTGTTCTTTCATAAACTTTTAAGGAGAAATGTTAAGCATATATACCCATCTTTGCCCAAACTCAGGTACCACTGCCAGGGGCTCATGAGCTAAATGAATTTATTGGCTGTCAAATGCAAATGCCTGAAGTTTACTTTTCTCTTCCACTTCACATTATATTAAAAGAAAAACTTATTTTATGGACTACATTGGCGTGAAGCCATGTACTACATATTGATGCAAGCTGATGTAAATGAAAATATTCAAGTTTTAACCTAATAATCAGCTATTGGTATTTTGAGAAAGTCAACTAATCGGATCCTAATTATGCAATATAATAATAGGCAAAACTTGTTCCATACAAACAAAGAAAAGGTGACATGTTTACCAAACCTCCCTCCTGTAATGTGAACTTTTACGGTCCAAGAGACACCACATGTAGATAAGTAATTAGATAAATCAACCATCTTATTAAACACAGCATATAATTGTGTACAATATGATTTGCTATTCATGGTAGGAAACTAATCAAGGCATACAACAAGGACAAGTATAATACATATAGATGAAATATCGCACATGAATAATTACTAATTAGGCACATAGCAACCATATTCAACAATTTAACAATATCAATGACTTATTTATTTTAGATTTATTTTACATTATACTGTTATTAATATATACCTATAACTGTCATATTCCACCACTAGTATATCAATGCATCATGATGATAGTCCCGCAGTGGTCTCCTTTTATGTTATGCTTGTTAGTTCCTTAAACTATATACAACATCCACTGTGATGATTTCAGAATGTGAAATATTTATTATATGGTATATGTTCTTAAGGCCAATTTCCATAACACAGTCTTTAAGATGGCAGCACCTAGAAAAGGTTTCTGAAAGAGTACACCACAAGTCCTCCATCATAAAACACCTTTAGGCTCTCCCAAGGCCCACTTCAGATGAATCTTTGCGCATTGCACACACGATATTTGGGCAGTATGTCTTTGGAAATAGAAGGATTTAGCACGGCTGTAGGAACCCTTTTTATCTCTGCCCTCCACAAGCTTTATAAGTGGAAGTAAAACAAGTCAAGCTACAACGGGACGAGGCCAGCGAACCCAACACCGACAGGTAAAATGAGAGGCTTGAATCGCGTTGCTTCCAGCGGCCCCCCCCCCCCGCGGCGTTTGACACCACACTGTCTCCTGGCCCATCTACCCTCACAGTGGGTTGCTGTGAGCAGCTGATACAGATGAGCCAGTTCTCTGAAGTCAAGAAAAGACATTATAGATTTAAATCACTGCTTAAATAAAAACACCATCACATCGATATGTCAAATGTCCCAAAAATAAGAGGCCATTTCATTTATTTATTTATTTTTCATTCAAAGAGAAATATTTCCATAGGCTTCCGCAGATGGCACTTTGTATGATGACATTTTGCTAATGAGAGAACATTTGTCACTTTATAACTTAAAAGCGGCTAATGTATATTTTTTTCAAAATGTACATGCATTTCAGGTGCTTTTATAATGGCCTCCACTTTTACAGGATTGATCATTAGACAAGAAAATACTTTTTCTAGCACAGTCACTGCATAATATGCCACTGGAAAACTGTGCGCAGCATTTTAAGGTGAGAATGTTTGAAATGCACTGGTAACATTTCTCCATGGTGGCTTGCAAAACCATGGTCTATCCAACCAATGAATCACGTAATGCGATGCCCTGGGGACTTGCTAGCCCGATTCCTGCACCCCCCCCGTATTACAGAATTCAGTTGATTAACGGCACCAACAGACTATATTACATTGTCATTAAGCAGACACTCTTATAAAGCTTTAACGAAATGAGCTTACTTAGGTATTTTCCAAGGAAAAGGGAAACAGACAAGTTGGGCAAACAGAGCAGCCGTTTAGTTAGGTGGATCTCTCACCTCACTCTCTTATGGCCCATTTACATGCACACTGAAACCTGCTAATATCGCTATTTACGGGCAAAGTTTTGAGAACTTAATTTAGCAACTGATAAAAAAAAAACCAAAAATCTAGTTTTAACTGTCACTGAAAAATAACTAGAATATATTAATTCAAATAATCATGAAGTGTTTGCCTACCTTCATAGCCAGAAAGATACAATAACAATAATAATAATAAACCATATGTACAACAATGGTCTGATCACTGCTTTTTTCCAGTAGTACACCCTCGCCCCACGCCAGTTACATTGCCCCCACACCAAACCTCTGGTTCCACAGGAAACACTGAGTAAAGCGCATACAGTGCTACGTTACCTAAAATAAACATATAAATGTTCTCCCTTTCTCAAGGTGGAACGCTGAGTGCGAGGCTATACGCTTTTCCGTTTAATGCAGGAGCACTGGGACATGAAGCCGATGCAAACATCACTGGCTCTTAGCCGCTGCTACAAGTGGACCGACTGTCCGCGGAGCTCCAATTAAAAAGCTTCATCTGCTTCTACTGCCGAGCCGTTGTTGACAGACTAAAGGCCTTTGTGTTATCAACACTTACAAATGGCTGAATGAAAGGCCTTACATAGGCCCTAAAAGCCTTGCATTTTGATAAACCTCTCAAACCATTTATACAAAAAAACCCCATTTTATTCTACATGCAACCTCCCACTCACTCGCCATGTGACAAAACCACTTTGCAACATTTATCTCTTTCTTTCTATTTTCCTTCAAAACATGAACCTATGAGACAGTCATCTCCAGATCAACACTTTAACAGGATTAAAAGCGGTACATCCATAAATGTCAGACAGGAAGACACCACGGTATTATAATTAAAGATGTGCCTTAAAGACACTTCAGGCATATTTAACAGAATTATCCACGCTGCGTATATTCGAACACAGATTGTGACAGGAGACTAGGGGCAAGCTTCAGGGTTTAGAATACCCCAGAGAGGTAGCCCATTCTGTTCACTGACAAGAAGATGCATGAGATCTCTGTGTTCTCCCTTTTGGCTCAACTTCCCCTTGACTTTAGGTATGCATATCAACCACACTGAATCAGTCGGTGGTATACAGCACCAAATGTTGAGCTGATGATCTCTAAAGGAAGTCGATGTCTTCCTCATGGCCAAACCTCTGTTAGTGTTGGAGATGCTTTATACTGTATACTAGGCGATGCAGAAATTATAACAATTAACGTCAAAGAAAAGTTCCCCCAAGATTGCAGCGATTCTACTGTTTTCCTTCACATTTATTGGCAGCAGCACTAAAAATAAACACACTAAAGATATGACTGCTGTGGAAGATGCTCTACAAAATTATATTCATACAGCTAGGACAAAAAAACTGACTTGCAGTGCCACTTTCCACTGCGTGGACTGGACTGAATTGCGCATAGTGTCAGTTGGCTTAGCTGTGATGAAGCTGGTCTTCATTAGCAGACGGCTTCCCTACCACACAGCTTCTCACGTAATTACTTTCTTGTTTGCTTGACTATACGGCTTTGCTCCGAGCAGAGTGCATTCACTGAGGAGGAGGATTGTTACATCACAGTTGTTTGTGCAAGACTTTATTGTGTATTCATAGCTGGGCCTTTGTTATGTAATCATTGCAGTTTAGCAGATCTCAAAGTTGCCTACAATATTAATATGATGAGTTCAAATACTGAAAAGATCTAATGACCTATTAAAAGCAACTAAATTAGTTCTGATTAGCTATTTATATTCAATTTTCACATGACATACTTAATGCCTAACTTTGTCATTTGTACAAAATGAAGTAGTAAAAGTAGACATATCTTATTAGGTAACACATTCTCCTGGCCCCACTGTAATTTAAATAAACTATCCCATTATATCTATCAGAGAAGAATCAATCTGAGCCACTTCAGCTTATGTCTTGTAACACTTGGGGATATCGTAAAATGTGTGAATGTAATATTTCTTGGTGACAACATTTCTTGCACTGTAAGATCATATGCTTTGCGATGACTACTGGTAAATATGTGCATAAATGCGCCACAAATTCAGCTTTCAGTTGCATTCATTGAAGTTATCCACACTGTCATTGTCACTTTCCTCATTGTCCCTTTTGTCGTACTGGTGGGGCCGATCTCAAATATGTATAATTTACAGATGCACAGCACCCGTAGTCAATAAAATTTAATTGTAGACATTGTGTCCAGGGAATACAGCTTAAATCCTTCTGTTTATTAAAATGTGTTTATTAGGTCAAAAGTGGATTGAGTCTGTCTGACTCGTCAAAATTTCCATGTTCTTTCAAAAGCATCCATCAATAACGTCTTTTAGGAGTTATATTGGATTCACAATGCAGTGTTGGTACTTTTCACATAATTTCCTAATAACTTCAGTGAAAAAGAAAAAAATACATATACACATGTACATACACACATTTCAATAAAATATTTGCCTGCTGTCCAAATATCAAATGTCCTGCCAGCTAAAAAGGAACCAGGAATCTAAGGGTGTAGGTTTGTTTTCAACACTGGTAGGGCCAAATTTGGCCTCAAACCGCCATCCCCCTGAAAACAAACGGGACTCCCACAATAGTATTAGGGACGTGTTCCTGCCATCCATACCCAAATCTTAATACTGCATAGTTCATGTTCATCTATAGAATGACCCGGTCATGATTCCACAAATCAATAACACAGGGGGGTGGGTTGACAGTCCATTTGTGAGTTATGAATCTGACCTCCAACTGCAGGTCAAAAGAGCAAAGAGAGACCCCCCTCCAATATTATGTCAAATTTACAGAGTGGATGAGAAGGCCAGTATTGGGGAAGGAGAAATTGTTTGCTTTTCATAAGTCAAAATTATATTCATTACTGATTAAGAACAATGGGCTCCTTAAATGTTCTGAGATTTTTTTTCTTAAATATATTATTGAGAAATGTCCTAAGAAATTTTAAGTCTACATCAGATTCACAATGTGTTCTTTAGCTACAAAAAGCTTTGCAAATGTTTTCTTATAATGGTGAATCCCACTGTCCACATAAACTGAAGACATATGTCTGTGAAGTAGAGCTACTGATATAGAAAGTGACCGGCAAATCGGCTTTTATATTAACTAGCATCAATAGTGGACGATATAAAAAATGCATGCGATGCTCCAACTTTTTCTTAGTATATTACTATCTAAAATATTAAAGTGATTACTGATCATTAAAATTATCACTATTAAATAATAATTTTCCATTATTAGAAATGATAACAATATTATTGTAGTTTAAACCCTACAGTATTGTATAACAATAGAACTGAAGAAAACGCAATAAGAAATTATTTTGCACAAACTTGTCAGCACTCAAATGTGCGTAAGTGTGCCATTGAGTGCGCTTACCTAAGAACAAATCCCAGATAAGAAAACATCGATGAAGATCAGAATCATGAAAACAGTGTAAGTGGATTTTAAGAAGAAATTTCTTGTAACTTCCTCCGCTTAGAATGACGAGCACAAGACGTTCTCTTCTTTTAACGGGCGCTTTAATTGGTAGCCTTCAATAGTTTAAAACACCACCAAACATGCCGTGAGAACTCATTGCCCTCATAAGCGATAAGGAAGTTAAGTGGAAATAGCTCTCAAAAGCGAAACAACCAGGTGTTACGTACTAAGTAGCATATATCTTCCTTTAACACGAACATGAACATCACTGTCACTCGGCACCAGAATCTCGAAAAAAAAAAAAAAAAAAAAAACGGAAAATACGTCTCAAAACCAATCCGCTGGGAAACCACTACACTACCTCAGTTCCTACCTTGACTCACCTGACTGCAAGTTCAAACAGATATTTATTTCCACTAAAAGAACACAAAACTAAGACAACACAAATTAAACACTGCTGATTCTGATGGCAGCTACATTCCTTCTTAAGAACCAATGGTGAATGAGACCTAATATTAATATCTCCAACAAAACTAAATATATTATGATACACATACTGTACAGTGCAAAAATATGTGAACATCAAATTGATGAAATGTGTCATTCCAAACCCCGGGGTATTGATATACTGTAAAGCTGTCCCTCCCTTTTTTGCTATAATAGCCTCTATTCTTGGAACATTGCTGCAGTTCAGGTTTGGTATTGATGATGGATTGACGAGGTCCCTTTCTGTGAGTTTGTGTGGTATTCCAGATGTTTCCACTTCCACAATCACTTTACTTGAGGTTGAAAGTTACTAACCTCTTCTGGCCACCCATTCTGTTGCCAGCGTTTGCTGTGGGAGATTACAAGGTTGTTTGCTTAATTTTACACACGCGTTGGTACTGGGTGTAACTTACCTGGATAACTCCTTCAATTAATAGTGGTGTCCACATGCTTTTAGCCAAATAGGGTATATTAAATTAGAACTGCGGAAACATATGTTTATGTGTAAGAAGCTTACCATAGGTACTGAAAAAGGAGATTTGTGGATTTGTCGAAGAAGATTCATCAAATGAATTCTATGCCTTTTTTCTGTGAAACCTGCTGTGCCGCCTTCACTTCAAATCCCCGAGAGCAACTAAAACCCTGTATCTCCAGGAGCTAAAACGTATCAACAAAGCTAACATGCCTTTCATCCTATTTCTTCTACCTCAATGGTTAGGGATCATGCTATCAGCTCCATCCACAGTGTGAAAGAGAAGAAGGTTAGTATTCAAACAGGTCCAGTCCAATATTTTAACACAATGCTTCGCCGACACTTGCATTAATTCATTCCGATAAGAGATAGTCTGCCAGCTATCTCCAAATATCTGCCCTCAATCTTGAATGGCCATTAATTAAGACTGCTTTCAGTTCTTCATCCAGCAAGAAATAATTCTAAACATTATCTCACCTAGAGTCTAATTTACCATCCTTTTGTTATTCAAGAAAGAATGGACAAAGTACGTCGTTACATTTTAACAGTCCTCCTCTAATTATTGGAAATCATTCATTCTCATTAATTATCTTCCATAAATATTTATAGAATTTCCCGTTAAAAAGCCTGAGAAACAATAACCTGTAACAAGTCCTTTCCGCAATGAGAGGCCTTTCAGTCATAACCGATGAGAATTCACGAAATTTTCAGAAAAAAATACCTTATACAAGAAAAATTGGTTTTATATTTATAGAAGACCTTAGATATAAAGTAGAGAGATTAACTTCAATTAGCCTAAAACCTAGGGTCACGCCCCGCATGCCTTTTTCCCCTCGCGTTCCTGGTGGGATGGCGTTAAAGAGCCACACCTGTTCCTCGTTTAACCCTGCCTCTCCTTTTTCCCCAGTGCCTGCCTTTTCCTCCATCCTTCCTGCACCGTGACACCTAGTCCACATGCATTGCATTACCTTAACTGAATGTCCTTCATAGAGCTTGCTATTAAGGCTGCATAAAAATGTGTATACAGTGGTACCTCGGTTCTCAAACTCATTAGAACTCAAATTTCTTAAAAGTCGAACCAACCAGTTCGAAAAAAAATTACCTAGCTAGAACCCGATCTGAATCTCAGAAGTCAACACCGTGAACACCTAAAATAACTTGTATGCGCAGGGAAATAAGTCACGCGGCACGTCTCTAAGCTGAAACAAAGGGTAACGCTTCATTCTCAGCCTCACATTCGCTGTGATAGCTTTGTGCACGTTTACACTAGCTGAATACAATAATAAATTGATGACAGTAACAGTAATTATTATTATCAAATTGCATCAATAAACGTGGACTAAATATAGAGGACTAATGACAGCAACCAGAAACAGCTGATCCTGGGGATTCCACACGGGATTAATGAGGGGGCGTGGCACACGGAAGGAGCGGACGATCGGGGCAGAACACATTGTTTTTTTTTTACTTTACACATGGATACATTTATTTTCTTACTTTACAAATTACTGTTTTCATAAATGTGCTTAGATGTGTTTAGTACAGTATATGCTCTTCTTAAAAACATATTTAAATATATATTTAAATATATTTATATAAAAAGATGTCACCATTGGGCCCTTGGCAAGGCCCTTAACCCCAGTTGCCCCAGGGACTGGCTGACCCTCCTGTCTCCTCCATGCCACTTTCATGAGGAGGCCTCCTGGGATGCTTTTCTAGCTGTCCTCAAGGAGGTCCCACATATGTCAAACATCCATTAGCCACTTTTCCTTCTCTCTCTGGTCAAAGTCCTCCAAAAGCATCTCTACTGTGTCTAGCTCAGGTGGCTAGGTCATGTGATGCTGATCACAAGCCATGTGATGCTGATCACAGGTCATGTGATCAGTCTCCTTTGTAGAGGGCTTGGCAAGCTTTTGGCTGGTACTGTATTTATTGACTCATTGAACTTCTTCAGCCACTTATCCAGGGTTGTAAGACTGGGTACAGCATTGGAAGCACAGAGCACAAAGCAGGGGACACCCAGGCCAAAATGCCAGTCCATCACAGTGCTCATATTCTAAATCAGTTTATTGATGCAATTTACCTAAATGCATACTGTAATTTTGGAAAGTGAATTTGTAATAGCCGGAGAAAAGCCATGCAAATACTGGAAGCATATACAAACTCCACAGCGCTGAACCAGGGGCAGGATTCAAACCTCCATCCTTTGAGGCGTTACATTTTAAGAATTAAAACAGAAGACACTAAATTCTTCAACGAGAATTCTGTCATTCTGCGTGAAGTAAAAACAAAAATTTATTTATTAAACTTTTAGTTGTGAGTCATAGCCAGCTCTTTTGAACTTCGACCCACAACTATAGTGAAACACCTTGTTTCAATTCAATTCTCTTTCAATTCTGAAGGAAGTATATATACAGATGCTCCTCTACTTAGTAGCGTGTGCACTCCCAGCATCCTAATTCTTTGTACTTGCATATACCCTTAACATGATGTTGAATAATGACTTACAAACATTTCGAGCTATGAACGGCCTTTCGGAATGTAACTCATTTGTAAGTAGAGGAGTGTCTGTATATCCATTCATCTTCTGAATATATATATATTAAAAGCAAAAAAAAGAATACTGGAGGGCCTTAAGGGCCTTTTTCCCTTATAATTCTGATGTCTTCATGTATATTTCTCTTGCAACTCCAGTTGTCTGTGGCATATTTCCTGAGTGACAAGATCTTTGCACGCTAGCAAAAGGAGTGGCTAACGAAGCCAACTACTAATAACAAAAATGTAAAAAAAAAAAAAACAAAAAAACACCATATTTTATCCAAGATGGTGAAATTGACAAAACATTGAAATTTAACAAGATTAATGCAGGCTGTATTTTTCACAGTTACTCTGGGGTGATTTTCCCGAAGCCGCCTTAATGCTACGTTGTTTGTAAGTTCTGTCTTTTAACATGGAACTTATGAACGACAGAGCGTTAAGAAGGCTTCTGGAAACTCACCCCCGGGCTGCTAATATAAGGTTATGCGGACTTGTTGCTTGTATTTCCAAATGTGCAAGCAAGCCTGCATGAACTGGCCCTAATAACTAACCGAATGTTAACACTGCACAATGAAATGCAGAACAAAGAGCAGGGCTGAGTTACTGGTTCCAGCAAGTCACAGTCTGGTACCTAATAGTAAATTAATTCGGTTTGCCTCTCGCTGACATTTACAGCAAAGGTTAATGCAAGATAACAAAAGCCATCATTGTCAATGACTTAATTAGCCATCACGCAGAATCAACTGTGTAATTCAGCCTGTGGCAATAATAATAACACATATAAATATTTCATGCTGACAAATGTGATACACCAATTCTCAAGATGGCAAACATTTAAATATTCAATCCAGAGAAACATTAGTTCATGATGAAATCAGGTGTGTGTGAGTTTTAAAACAATTCATCTGACAAGCAGGTAAGTTGGTATAAAAATCCTACTTTAATTTTAAGTTAAATTTACAAAACCTATTCATCGTCAATAATGTACACTGAAAGGAATAATTCCTAATCAGTTAAGAGATTCTTTAATACATAGTTCCTCTTTATTAACATTATATACAGTGATGTTAATGTTATGCATAAGGTTCTTAAACGGGTAATAAAGACGTAGCATGGAAGTGAGACAGACCATCTAGGTTGAAATAAAACTGTAATAAAATGATTCAGTCAGTCATTTGCATAACATTCACCAGTTCCTTTTAAATATGGGAGTTACAAAGTTTATTGTGATTATTCAATGAAAAGACAAAATATCCTGTTTTGTAGACAATGAAAAGTATCTGCTCCGGAAGACATAACACTGGCTTCCTTATGGCTGAAATCTAAAGGACAGTTGTGGGGATATTTTTGGTTCTGAAACACTTTGTTTAGACATGCCATTTTCCGGATAGGTTTTCCTAAGCAATAACTATTACTCGTCCATTTCAGAATGGCCATAACTTCATAAGCGTGAAAGAGTTTCTCATTTCTGTTTCACACATAAAATAATGTAACAAAGAATTCGGCCAATGAATCAAATGCAAAAAAAAGGAGAAAAACCTGTGTGTTGTGTTTACTCAGGTTGTGCTTTGTATGATCCTAAATTTGTTTGGATATCAGAAACAATTAAGTATTATGAAAAAAAGAAAGAAAAAAAAACAAAGGGAATCAGGCAGATATTTTGTCACGGCACTGTAATCGCACATTTTGTCCCATTTAAGGCAGGAAAACAGAAGGCATTCAACTGGCTTTTATTGCCAGACTTGCCGTTGATGGTATGTGACACAGGTATCGCCACAGTCCAGTCAATAGGCTTTATTGATTGGTGACTTCTTGTGTGAATCTTAAACTGAGTCTATCTATTGGGCTAGAAAGTAAGAATTTCTAGGACCCTAAAGATTGGAGGGAAACTGTGACATCTAAGTAGTGATCAGGATTAATGGAGACATTATCTTCTTGTGGGATTGTTGGGGGGATACTCTGTGTTCTCTGCCAGGCTCTGCCCTTGCGATGCAGCCTAACACGTATCTGCAGTAGTCCTACAGGTAGCCAGTTCCCAATGCAGGTTCAAGTAGCCACAAAGTACTCCTCATTCAATATGACCAGACGGATTTTTTGGAGCTGCCAATAAATGGTGGACCTTGGTTCTAGTAGCTAAGCTTAAAAACATCAGTAGTGTCTCTCCCCCATGATATCATCTACTTACTTCAGTCAATGTATTTGTAAGAGCTGACCATTAAGAATATATTGGAATTTTTTTAGCCACTGCAGCTAAAAAACCAGCTTTAAATGACTGGTCGTCTGTTGAGAATAAAATGATTTACCCAAAGGTGTAAGCAAGTTCTATCAATAGCTGGCTCCTTAGAGAGGCTACCACACCCTACAACTCAGCTATAACACATGAAGCACCTTTCCTTATGCAGGCATGATGGAACTTAACCATGCTACAGAATGATATAATCAGGGTTACACTAATTATACTTTTAAATTATGATACTGTAAATTTGAAAAGCATTCATTCACAGTTAGTATTTTACATAAATGGATGGGAAGCTATTATCATTTGCTATTAAATTTTGCATTGAATGTGTTATGGAATAATTTTTCACATTTTTGTCAACCCTGGCGTTCTGTGTTCACTCGGTCCCACTAAAACAAGAATGATGTATGAAACAGAAGGCCTGCAGCTAATTAACACTGAGAAGACAGTTATAGTCTTAAGAGTTTAATAATTAAAGGGGATTATAACAAAGCATGACGTTATTTCTGCTTTTCGTTTTTTTCATATGAGATCCTCTCAAATCCTTGCTAAACATGTAATTATGCCGAATGTGTTGTAAATTGAATCTGTCTTTCAAGCCAGTGTTAATGGTTAAAGAAAAACAAGGGTATTAAGAGCCAGAGGTGCTATTTTCTATGGTAAATATGCTTTTCCACTTGGGGTTGATGGCTGCACTGCAGGGCTTTAATACACTGCAGGCAGGTGCACAGAATGTGATGAAAACGCATAAATGGTTGAAAATGACAAGGCTATTTACTGCCAGGGCTGCTTTCCTTGATGTCCAAGATATTCAACTGCCTAGACAACAGGTGCAACCCGAATGACACTTTCATTATAAATTGGTCTGGAAAGCACACGCGGCATATTTATGTTGTGCTGCAACAATAGACGGTCATGAGCAAAAACTGACGAAATTCAAGCCAAATGTTTACGTAGATTTTAATTTCGCCTACATTCACAAAAAAGCCAAAAGCAAGCAAGCAAGCAAATAATGTAAATTACTATTTGTTTCACATTAGATCTAATACAACCCCATGAGTAATTTCCGGGCCAAGTCAGCAAGTGGAATTCACCATATTTTTTTTCAATATGAAAAAGTACTGAGGCACTGAAAATATATTAAAGAGAAGGAATAAAACAACATCCTGAAAAAGAAAACAGCTACATATAGAGAGTCAATTATTGTACTTGGCTAGCTCTTTCTATCAGTGTGTGTGCACTGAGATTTGCTGAAATGAAGTTTGTGCCCTTGTCTTTGGCAGGTCCCTATCAAACCAGTATCAATAATTCATTCAGCCGCTAAACTCCCCTTTCTATTATGAAGAAAATCTTGTTAGCGAGCCGCCAGTACTGCTTCACAAGTTCATTTTCTTCTCCTCCCTCCAGCTTCTCTTTCTGCAGGTTACAGACAGTTCATTTCAATCCATCTACACGCGCCACTTCTCTGCTAGAATGTAAGAGGTCACGCGAGATGCATGTACAGCCAACAGGAGCTCCCCAGGGATGTCGATTGTGTGAGAACGGTTTCCCACTATGGTGGCTAAAAACCATTCTAATATGGGAGACAGAGTCACTGGGTCAGCTTGCGCAACCTGATTTGCACAGCCCATATTGTCCACTAACAGACCATTAAACCTGGACGGCTTCAGGCTGTCAGAAGGGTCTGAGGAACCAAAACACTTAAGTAGAAATAATCTGACCAAGAACTGCCTCGAGAAGATGTTCTGTCCTTCACCGAACCTTGAGGAAGGAAAAGGAGACAATATTATACTAACCTTAGACATGAATTAGAAAATGCAAAATTTGCTCTAGAATGAATCTCGTTAAATTTTCTACAAAATGTTTCTTGTGGTATGTAAGGTAAGAGGGTTGTTCCTGCAAGTCCATGAAATAAAAGAAGCAGACAGTCTTTTCAAAATTCATTATTGCAGCAAATAAATTATGATCTGACGAATAAGCACCCAACTTCAATCACATGATGTAACCATTTCTTAATAATTAAGTAAGTCTTCTTAGAGGATGGATTGCTTAACAACCCTGTTTTGGCAGCTAAAATTCTCTCTGATAAAATTCTCATATTGAAAACTGATTTCAAGTAAATATACTTCTCTAGCAATTTTTTCTGGTGCCACAGGTATGAAAAACAAAAGGACATGTGACATCAGGATGATTTGTTCCATCTTAACTCAGATAAATAAATCAGAAGAGCTAACCAGGTCTCACACAAACCCCTGCATTAGTTTGTTAATGAGGTCCCAGTGTGGTATTTTTAGTGAAACAAGTTAAGCAGCCAATCACCCATAACTAATCATCATCTGCTAACCCTAACTAGTTTACATGTTAATGTTTAATTTTTTTTTGCAGGCATAAATCTATAAAAATGATGACTACATAACAATAGCGATATCAACTTGTATCAATGAATTAACCACTGAACAGTGCAAGGATAGCTAATGTTCCCTTAATGTGTCTCCCACCCACTGATTCATTAATCATAATATCGTATTTTTATTTATCCACATTATTTTGGGGATATTATTCTCTTGACCTTCTGGGGCTTCAGTTGATAACTTTCAATAGGCAGCACTAAAAAGACTAATGAATACCTCGCCACCACACTGAGGGTGGGGGGCACTGAAGGGGCAGCTTTTAAAACCCCTGTTATCAACAGCCTCATATGTTTTTCAAGCTTCTAATTTACAAGGAATTTTTAACCTTTTGAATATTTCCAGTTTACTACTTGGCGACTAAAATGTCACAACAGGAGAAAAATGTCTTTAGTGAAATCATTCAAAAGTGTTCGGTCGACAGAAAATGAGATCTACATTTGTTTTGCTAACTTTTTTTTGTATGCATTTGAATCACCCACATTTAATGGCACAGATTTAGCAAACCTTAGTCATGTCAATTAATCAATTATGAAGAATAGCTAAAGCGTGCAAATATTTTATATTTATCACATACATAACTTCCAGCGAAATTGCTGACACATGTGAACACATGCAATAGTTTATTTTTAAAAAGACTGAAGACTCTTAAGAGATTGCATGTGCCAAGGAGGTGATAAGGAACACACGCTGATTGAGTGGCTGGAGTGCCAATCCTGCCATCATCCCCAAAACTTTCCCTGATAGCTGGAGAACCTGCTTGAAGGACTGGATTTAGATTAATGTCATACTCAGGACAAAGCAACTGCAGGTTACTCAAGGGCCCAACAGAGTAAAAACACCCCTAGCATTCACGGGATTTAAACCCACAACCTTCCAATCACCAACACACATCCCTAGCCGCAAAGCCACCACTCCATCCATAGGAATGTTCCAAGAGCACCGTTAATAGGTTGATTTAAAAAAGAAAATTGATGTGGAAGACAATCTTTAAGAATCTATTGAGGATGTCAGCCTTACAATAATTATTTGCCCTACATATTTACTATGACCAATATTTCAGCAGTTTAGGTAGGTAATGTACCTCTCACTGTCCAAGATAAATGCAATAATACTGAATTCTAGTCAAATGCATTTAAGCAGATAGGCATCCCCAAGTATTTCACACAGTGTAGATACAAAAAACAGGAAAAAACCCTTGTAGGGCTGCAGAGGTAAATCATCTTGAATTTTGAATAATATCCACATTTTATGTGTGAATACATCCATCCATGACAGGGATGAGGGGACGGCCTGGAGCCTTTCTCAGGAAGCCCTTGGCAGAAAACTGATCGGGTTCTCGCGAACACCCCCACACTGGAGCAAACCTGACACCAAATCAAGTATGTCTTTGGACTTTGGGGCGGAAACTGGAGAACCAAACGGAGACCTGAACAATGTGGGACGGTGGTGCATGCCAAACACGCAGAGTGAGGGTCAGACCCAAACGTCCAGACATGGAGGTAGGAGGCAACAATGCCGCCCACTGAATCAGCGTGGCTCCCCGCGCGAGAATTTAGCTTTGGTTTACATATTAGGGATAGAACATCCTTCATAACCTCATCAAGGAATGCAACTCTATCAGCCATGGATTACAGACCGGATGGCCTTTATTTGTGATACACCCTGAGCCACAGTTAAGCAATTTACAGAAATGGGTTGTAAATGGGAGAATATCATATGACCGTTTGAGGGTAAGAGACTGTTAAATTAAATGTAGATGAAGGTAACCAAGACGATGACATTGAAGCACATTAAAATTCTGTTTTCCAGCTCAGAGCCATTAGTCACAGCCTTTATTAAGAAGCCAGGTAAGAAAAGGTAACACGGCATATTAACCGAATGCTTATTTCTACGTGCTGCTTTCTCAGCTTTCCTTTCCATTTTGAGATACTGAAATGAATAAAGATAATGAAGAACAGAAATGGGAATCATCTCACTATACCCCAGCCTTAACCACTGCTTGATTGGCTGCGAAAAACAATTCTAAAAGTTCCCACTTGTCTTTTTAAAACCAGCTTAGCTACTATAAACTGAATAGTCTGTCCCACCCTACAACACAAACCACGATTACTCTTTCTGAATTAAAACTTCTTTTGTCCTCGGATCACCCAACTGTCTTGCACAATGAACACAGAGACAACATTAAGTGAAAGAAAACGTTTGTTGACTTTTGGACAACTCTACATATTGGTTCAGTGCCGGATCAATGTGCCCCGAAATAGGACTGCCGACGATAAACAAACCCGTGTGTTGCTTTTGGGATTGAACTGCCCCCCGTAACATGTATCCAATACGGTTGCTGTGTCACGGTTCAGTGACAGACAGCGAGCTACCAAGCTCTGAGATGGGCTCAGGTTTTGTTTTGAACGGACACAAAACTCCATGTTGGTTGGGTCAGCAACCAAGTAAAACTGAATGGAACCCCAGTTAAAAGCAATTTGAGCCTTTGCAAACATCTCTTAATAGAACAACCTACATAAGTAGTTTGCAGAGTACAAACAAGTGCTCACATTATCTTTCCCCAATTTACTTGTTCATTAGCCTTACAATAATTAGCTATAGGCAATCAACTTCAGAGGTAGTAAAGAAGAATCACTCTGTATTTTAATTAGCACTTTTGTATTACATCATTTGTATAGACTAGTTGGGGCCTAAGATTGTGGGCTATACACAAACATTGCAGTGCATTTTGGACTCTGGAAATAGTAAATGTAGCTGATGTTAATTTGTGGTGCTTAGTCCAGCTTGTATCTAAAAGTAATCTTTGTTCTAAGTATAGGTAAAATTTCAATAATAACAATGGTTATGCACTGAAAAATGGCAGAACTTAGTCACAGATTGCATTAGAAAGCACTACTATTCCCCAAGTAAAAAGGAAAAAGATTTTTAAAAGACTTTTGACATTTGATATTGAGCTGCACATAGTGCAGGCTAAGGTTCAAACATTTGAGCAGTAAAAGCATAATTTTGAGATTGCATGGACCTCTGATTACTGTGAACACAGAAAGAAAGCACTGCATGCAGGTCATAGCGTGAGCAGAAAAGCCCAGCTGCAGAAAACCTTCCATAACTGCATGGTGGTGGATGGCGTGCGGTAACTCTGCCGGTGCAGCTATCGCCGTGTCTGTTTTCCCCGCAGCCTTTTCTAGCTTTTGTTGTTACATTTTTTCAGCTTCATTGCACATGGGTGGCGATCATGAATCAGGGTCTGCAGGACTCCATCTGAGACCTTCAGATGTCTCCTTTCTTTGTGGGATGTGTCTCAAAGGGATGAATTAAACAGTGCAATTCTAACCGTAACGCACATTTCTACCACGACATCTTCGCGTTAATAAAATAAGGTCAGTGTTGTTGACAAATCAGTTCTCCCATTACAATTTAGCATGCAGATTACAAGAAGACTGAAAGAGTTCGGGCTCAGTATGTATTTTGAGCCTGAAAAGCGGTGGCAGCATGGCAATGATTGGCTTAGCTAGCTTTGTGACAAAGGCCTTGAGGATTTATAAGAGCTGATACTATAATCTACAGTAGTCCCAGAGTCCCTCATGGCCTTCAGGAAGTGCTTTTGTGTGCTGTATGGACACATAATAATGATAAGGCATATGGGATTGAGGAAAATTAAAGTGGTTACAGAGTGTGAAAATAAAAATGTGAACCCTATTGCAGGACTGCTCGCTTCTGCTTGGATCAAAACAGCAATCAAAACCCAATTACATTCATCGGGCGGCAGCAGTGTTCATGCATTCACTTGTGAACACCAGTATTTAATCCATACAGAGTATCTAATGAGAAATTTCAAAATGGAATTCACACCTCAGTAACTTTGCAGGGATTAACTGGGATTAATAAATACCATCACCGTGCAGAGAATCAATCCAAACTGGACTCGCTTACTGGAACTGCAGAATTTCTTTTTCCACTTATGCTCCGTGTTTCTGCGTTTCTTTCAATGTCTGTATGATGTTGCCATTTCTGCTTTGAGATATAATGATTTCCAAACGCATTACTGGCATTAGATATCTGTGAAGAGTTTGCGCAATAACCATATGTGTGTTAGTTCAAAACAGATCTTCAAATAGCACATCATACAGTAGTGAGTTGTGTGTTTTACACATTAAAGAAGCATGGGCACCTTAAAATTCTGGAACAATGTCATGTTGAAAGGCCACTGTGTCAATGAAAGCTCAGGGTCATAATGATCCATTCCACACAGGAGTCCAAGCCAAGTCCGGCTTGGTCTAAATGTGGACCCTGATTAAAAGAACCTGAGAGATTTCTCGCTGAGACGACGAGTTGGTGCTCTACTTTGGCTTCCCCTTGATACCTGCAGAGCCGGCGTTTCTGGGAACAGATTAACTCCGCTCAACCTGAAAGAGAATTTAAAGTGACTTCCTTGAAGCCAAAGGCTAAAAATGTCCATCATTTCCAGCAGCCCAAGATGTTGACATCAGAAAAGCATCCTTGGAACTGATCACATCGTGGATTCTCTAACAGTAAGGGTGATCTGGGGAATGAGTTTCAACACACTCTCCCCCTGATGTAAAGTCCTACATATTTGACAGTCTCCCCATGTGAAATACTTCCATATCCCTCAACCAGAAGAAGAATTAGGGCTTTCTTAAGATTCGCTCAAGGAGAAAAATCCCCAAATGCCTGAAATAATTAGAAGAATTTCAATTACATACTTCCTTAGGCCCAGTCCATTCCTCCTTTTCTCTTTCCATGCTACTGCAATATCAATTAAATGTTCCTGGATGTTGGAGCATCAAATCCCTTTTCCACTAAGAGGATGTATTCTGCAGTACGGAAGCCCTAAGGGTACCTTGATCAAGAAGGCATGAAGAAATTGTCAGGGAAAAAAACAAAACATAACAACGACGAAATGATATTTCACTATTTATTAAATTTGCAGTGCTAGATTGCTTTGCTCTTCTCACTTGGCTTTGCAAAGAGATGGTGCTCAGCAGTCACAGGAGCGACAAACTGAGTGTCTCCCAGAAGTAATTCACAATATTATAAACCAAACAAAAATAATTTTAACCAAAAGTCAATCAGTGATTAAGTATGAAAGTTGCATGAATGCAGCTGATGGTAAAACCAGGTTGTAAAATGCAAAATGGCTATTAATGCAAGCCATTTAAATATTTTCATATTTTAGTGCATTTTCTAAGCAATCGCTGCAGTGTAAACCGAAATAGATTGATGCTTTCTTCAGTTTCTCCTTATAAGCTTGCAAGTAATCTAATTACTGAGCATATAAAAATTAGCTGACTGCTAAATGCAAATGTGGGTATAGAGTAATTTATAGACTAATGCTCCGTTTTGTTTGCTATAAGCGATCTAATAGCATTTAGTCATCTTCAGCTGGTTTGCTTTTTTAATATTTATGTGACGGTACTCTGAAGGTGCCAAATGCTGATATTGCTCACATTAACCAGTAATTGATAAGAAACAATCCTAGAAATCACCTCCTGATTTTCAAGCAGTTACATTGTGCTGCATACAGCTATAAAACAGAGGAGGCTGAACTGCGCAATGAATAGTGCAGAACAGCAAAATGGGCTTTGATCATTTCATATTTCTCAGTACATTCAAGCACCAACAATGTTTCAGAAGTTAAGGAAAATTATCCAGGATGAAGCTGGTAATAATTTAGCCTGAATAGACAGGCCATGCAGAATTCCACTAAATGGTACGAACTTTTGCCTCAAACTTTTTTTTTCGGCCTCGTCATAATCTAGGAACATAAAGTGTAGTGAGTATTAGTAACGCTATGCAAAGTTTAGTAAGCTCAAACACTATGCATAAGATGCACAAGTAATGTATTCAATGATGTCTGAAAGGCATTGACAGATAGCATATGGCACATTATTTTATACCAAATCAATTTCATTGCTTATTATTTTGCTGTCTAGATACATTAGTATAAAGAAAATTTATTTGTCATGTTGAAAAAATCATAGATTACCATGTATTACACTGTCATTATACTGTTATATACATTTAGGTGAAATGTTGAAGGGTGTAGTCTTGCCCAAGGTTTGGATCCTATAGGCTTCTGGTAACAGCTGCTAACAGCTAATATTCAGTTGGAAATTTGTGGCATGCGCCTTAAACTAATGACAATGTTGGCATTTAAGACCATCTGCAGAAATATTAACCAAAATAAATCAAAACACAGGAAATATATTTTTCAGCCTCTCTCAGCATTTGAAAGGGCTTCGTATTGCCCCTGGTTTTGCCTACAGACTGAACAGCTTTTCAAACTCCGCAAGGCTGAATCAGCATCAGACATACGTGTCATTAATGCCATTATGAAGTCCTTTCCTTGTTTATGCCTGCAAGTGTAGCACATATTTTCAACCAATGAAAAGGATCGACTGCACTAAGAAAGAACCAAAAGAGTAAAGTAAGCCCAATGGAACAATCGATTGTCAAACTGTTGTACAGACCTAGTGCAGAGCTCAGCATTTTATATCTGACAGAAAACCCATAACATAAGATTAAAATATATGTGTACGTTTTTTTTTATTTATTTCTCCAATATAGAATTCATCCTGCCCAGTGACAAGCTACTGGTGCCCAGCTGGCCTTGTTTCACCAAGGTACTCAGAAATGGGAGAGCGAGGATAATGCATTCTTGATTTTAAGAAACGTAATTCTTTTGTTTTATTCCTTTACAGTATGTCGCCAGCCGATCTGTGAAATTTCAACAATTCTTTTGTGGTCTATCACTGCTACATTAACAATATGGAGCACTGAACAGTCTATAAGTGCATTAAAATGCTTGCACATCTTGTTCAGGAGTCCTCTGGGGCATGGCCGACCAAATGATCTAGGCATCCTCTCTGTAAATGGGAGTCTTTCAAGACGTTGATGAGGACACTGTCACAGGCTGCTACGTCCAGCCACATAATGGGAGATGCTCATTTGTGGGGCCGCCACGGGAATAAAGGTGGGGTTATTTTTCAACACTTCATCAAGCACACGACAGAGTGCAGCTTTCTTTCAATTAACCCATCAATCCATCAAGCCGCCACATCAGTCACCCACTGTGCTCGGATGGGGAGTAAGGACTGGATCTCCTTCCTCTTACGCATGCAGCCCTCGAGTGTACTTAATGACTTCCTGCTGTGCCGCAGCTGATGAAAACCATCTGATATGCAAAGAGATCACAAGTAAACAGGCCATGGGTCATATTTGCACCACCCCCCCCTTAATTTTTGGTCCAATTAAAACATCATTCTGCTTTGCACAAATGCATATTAACGCATATTCTCTCTATTTTTACATTTTGAATTTCTGAACATATTTTTGTGTGTGTTTTTTTTCTATACAGAAAACACCAACAATTAAATAATTAATACTAACTATACTCACGATATACTCGGCATGCTCACTGATACACACATTCTGAATAACACTGCTTATCAGCATAGTTTCACATAAAACTGATGCGAAGGTCGACAGAACATTATGCTAATCAGTATATCATCTTATACCATGGTATGGTTTTCCTGCCAAGATTTGCACATTTTTTAAAATGTACTTTGAGTCACTATATTGAATAATACAAATTCCCTTTTCTACATATTTTCAAGAATCATTACAGATCATAGTAAAAAAAAAATACATGTAGTCGAACAACTGATTATTTATAAATAAAAAGATGAGAAAGAAGGGTGACCTCGCCAGGGCTGCCATCAATGCTGCCACGGCCATAACAAGCAGACAAACGTTTAAAAAGCATGATCCTTATGATAAATTTCAACTCAAAAAAACTGATGACACATGAACGAAAAAACTTTTTTGGAAACTTTCCAGTTACGATCCGATTCCGATACAAAACTGCCAATACCGATACAGATTGCTATATAATAGCTCTTTTTACTTCAATATGTTAATATAATAAGTGTATGTAATATAGATTTATACTTTATATATTATTAGCATGTTTAAAACTAGTAAAAACAGTTGGAAAAACGTATATCAAAAAATCTTTAATAAGGCTACTACCTGTAGATATATACATAATATTCCGTTTCAGCTCGTTTGTACATTGTATTTTACACATTTTTGAATATCTCTGAGGCGAGGATATGCAGGTGAAGAATGCTGAAAATGCCCTGCAATGTTTCTGCCACCGGTAACAGCATCACTTACACATCATTGCGACAGCAGCCCCTACTGCGTCACAAGCTGTATTGAGTGCGCATAACAGCCCAGGCTAGCAACTGTCAAATCATCCATTGCTTTTTTCATATTACACGCAGTGTCTCGCACAATTGCGTGCACTTTTTAAGTGGGATTTTCCACTAAACGCCACTTCCACCTCTCATAACTTTGTTTTTACAAAGATTGCAAATCGCTGTGCTACTAGTTATTGTTAAAAGTGTAAAATACTTCCAGATCGTCACCCTGCAAGTGACGACACAGCAGGCAGAAGTCACTTCGCTCACACACACTGAGTGGCAGAAAAACTGAGAGGAAGCGTTGGCGTTCAGCTTGACGTATCAAAGATGGGAAAGAGCTGTTCTGCGACTGATTATACAAACTGATTTAACAAGAAAATGGACACATGGATCAGTCACATACGGCTGAATATCAGATCGGTGCATCTCTACCTAGAAAGGTGCAACCTTCTTCATCAGTAACAAGAGGGCGTGTTTATAATATATTCCTTCCTACAGTACGGCAAGGGTGGATATTTAACACTTCACACAAATTAGAGGGAAAATGACAAAACTCCCCAAGCAACATCTATCCTAAGAATAGAAATGTTACGGAATCCCTTAAAAATGCAGCTTCATTTAACTATCAACTGAATTTAGTGATGTGAGATCTGCTATATTCACAGTTTCCCAAAACTGTGTATGAAAGTTGAGCTGAACTCAATGCATGTAAGAAATGCTTCCCCAAGGTGTATGATCTCAACAACGCCTAAAAAGCATCTGAGAAGACTGCATTGTACTCGGTCGGCCGCAGAAAGATCCTCGCTTCTTTCTATAAACATAACGGCGCAGCAGGTACAGCGATTAGCTTACAGTATCTGCCAGAGTAGCATTTGCCGGCCCCATTAATGTGATTTCTTTCCTTTTTTTGAGATCTTTACAAGTGCGGTGTGTCAATAAAAACCAAGTGAAAATATATTTTGAAGAATACAGCTGCACTTACTAGACAAAACATTATGCACACTCGGTATGTCATGAAGGCAGTGTGGTGACTCAGTGGATGGCACTGCTGCTTGACAACTGGAGGTTTGAATCCCTCCCCCGCTCGGTATGTGAGGAGTTCGCCTGTCTTCCCCATATTGTGTGGGCTTCCTGTGGGTACTCAGACAAGACGTTAGGTTAAGTGGCAGCTCTGTTTTGCATATAGTGCATGACTGCATAAGTATGTGTGTGTTCTCCCTATGAAGGACTGACATGCTACTGCTGGGTATATATCCCTGCCTTGTATCCCATGCTGCCAAGGATAGGATTTATATCCCTATGACCCTGATCAGGAGAAGGATGTATGTTGCGCAATCTTGATGTAAAATTAACAAAAAGTAATGAAATGTGTTTGTATCTCAGACAGAACATAACTTCACTACAGATGCAGCGGCAACTAAATCATACAGCGCCTTGATTTCAAAGAGGCAACACAACTTCAAAGAGAACGAGTGGCAGTAGTTTAGTAGCCGATCAAATTACTATCATACCAAAATCAGCAATACTGACAACCTCCAAATGTCCCCTACTCTGTGCACTGAGACAGGCAGCTGATCTGAGAACAGCTTCTTAAAGATAGATGGCAAAATAGTGCATTAAAAACTAGATCAATGGGATGACACTGCAGCACAGACATAAAGGGTTATTGACATGCCAGGCCCCTGTGAGACAGAGAAACCCTGCGCCTGCACTCAAAACAAGCACTCACATGTCACCGCTGTTAAACGAAGCTCAATTTGCCAGCGTTGAACCATAGCCCAGTGATAAGAGAACTGAACATAAAACTTGAAATAAAAACTGTCCGTGCAAGAGTCAACTGCGCAGTTTTGGTGAACGACACGCCACATTTTTTGGGATGGCAGACAGGAATAAGAGCAGAGAAAAGCTTTCTGCTCTTTCAATGAGGATAAAACAGCAAGTAGCTGTCAAAGTTACCGTCGAAAACAAGCTGGCATAAACAGAAAATGAAAGACG
Source organism: Hyperopisus bebe (assembly GCA_026777045.1). Lineage (NCBI taxonomy): Eukaryota > Metazoa > Chordata > Actinopteri > Osteoglossiformes > Mormyridae > Hyperopisus > Hyperopisus bebe. The sequence goes on from JAODJW010000040.1 coordinate 14,697,468, forward strand.
GGGTAAAGTTGTAAGAAAATACGGTCACCTAAGCCCTCCCCCATCTCACAGAAAACAGCAATGTTATTTACTGCTTCAATCTATACCTTCTTACCTAGAAGATAAAAAGAGTAATTTATCTTGTTTTAATAGAATGCATTGATTTGCTAAGTAAACACAGCGAGAAAATTGGTAAAACATGACAAAATTGCACTTTGGAAGAAAGGAATTTCTTTTCTTCTGACGAAGAAGTAAGCCTAGACTCTCCAGATAAAAGGACCTCTGGCCTCTTTCACAATATTTCCATATTCACCTTAAAAAACTCCACTAACAGCATTGCATGACAAGAAACGTGAGGTGCAGTTTTCTAAGAGACACAGATCAAGTAAATAAATACAACCAACCTTTCATAACTTCTTAAGGCTGAAGAAATTTCAATATTTCCATTTAGCAAATTTTTATTTATCAAGCATCAGACATTAAGCTCACAGTCATATTTCCAATTAAGCGTTAGCATTAGCATGTTTACACGTACATCAAATGAAGCCTATGACCAAGAAGACACAAGAAGAAGAAAAAAAAGTTCCTTCAAAGTAATCTTCACAAATGGGGATTTTAATTGACTCATATAGCGTATGACGCTATGTCTCTGTGCCATTTCCTCTTAAAGAGCCAGGCTGAGCATGTGGTCCTTCACTCACCCCTTAGCTCTCAAAACCACTGAGCAGCCCAAGTCCCCAATTCCTCCTGCACGTTGCCAGGGGAAAGTAGGACATACTGTAGCACATCACTCGTGCTTATAAATGCATAAGAGCAAAATTAACCTCCATAAATGTTGTCCAGCTCCTAACGACGAAAAAAAAAACAAAACGTAAAATCCACAAATTATTACGAGACATACTGTAATTGTGGGGCAGAAGGTTTTTTTTTTTTTTTTTAGGTAAAATGTTGCCGCTAGGTCCTTCAGGCAGACATCCTTAACAAGGAATGAAGATACATCAGAAACCTCGGCTAGTGAAACCTTCATTTTGCTTTGACCTAGATCAGCCTTGCTGAGGGACGGAGAGCCTCCCCATGGAGCCCACGCTAGGAGACTGACTACGCAAAAAAAAAAAAAAAGCTTGAGAGATCGAGCTGTGTCACCGTTGGTCAGTCAACAGGAATCCATGTAAGATCTGATCGATTACACCTCAAACGTGAAGGGAACTGTTAAGGGACCTGGTTTTCCACCACTCAGCTATGTAGTTTGACCTTGACAATGCATGGGAACTATCTTTCACCTACAGGTAAATATAATCACCACACTATATACAAGCGGCTCCTGGGGGCAGGACTCCCCACCTCATTATTTACATCAATTTAAGAGAGTCAAGGTAACTGATAGCTCACCATTAAAGTATATGTCATTGAGTCTGGACTGAGTTCCTTAGAAGGGGAGGGGGGAATGGTGTTCAAACCGTACTCTGTTCTGAATAATGAGCCATGTCCTCAATAGAGAGCTGGTTCAGAAGCATCTTCATCCACAGGCTCATCTCCCAGACATTAAACAATTGAGCTTTTCGGATGCTCATCTTTAGTTCAGTGCCTCTGGTTTCCACGTTCTTAACCCAACCCAGCTCAGAGGAGACTAACAGAATTTTTTTCACTCTTTTTTGTCATAGTCCTGTTCTACTCACACTAAATTATGTATGTTTCTGTACTATATACCCTATCTTTCTATCTATCTATCTATCTATCTATCTATCTATCTAATTTTGCTAGTACAATCAGTTCTGCTACAACATGTGATATCACACCAAGAATCTGTTCCAACATGGCTGATATATTAGTACCCAAGTCCAATACAATGCAAAATTGAATCTGTATTTGCAAAGTGATATGGGGTGTTTCTCAATACGAAGTGCACGAAGATCCTAGCTGTGGTATTGGCAAGACCGGTCATGATAACTTCCCTTCCACTAACAAACTTGGGGTGCAATGAATCATGGGATTGGTCTCGTATCTGATATTTGGGGTGGTGCAAGAATGACACCGCCCTCTATACTTCTGTTCTTAAGTATGGGAAATGGTCTTCGGCAATGGAAGATCGCGTAAAACAGGTACAAGAGAACAGGAATATGGTCAAGTATCCATTTTGAGAAACACACATGATTTAAGTGAGAAACACTATTTGCACACGCAAACATCTACCCATGCGAACAATAGTGATGTCCAATTTATGAACAAATCGTTCTTTTGAACCAGTTCTTTTCAGTGAATCAATGGAATCGGTTTTCAAATCTAAAATTACTGAACTTTTTGTACACCTATGTATTACACAGGTTAAAATACATATAATTACATTTTCGTCCACTGGTATAGCAGTCTTTTTATTTTATTCATTTTGTCAAAGGTTACTATGTTTTGGAGTCTCATTCCCCAACCCTGTTTTTCCCATTGGATACATGTATTTTACTATGCAATTTTAGTGAAAGCGAGGTTTTTAAAGAACACATTACTCTTGCTGTAGCAGGACTGAGTGTATTTATGAATTTCCTCAATGCCACGACAAATGGACGACAAAAATTACACTCCAGGGAATCAATAACATTTTCTTTTCAAGTGACAGTCAATTATGAATAAACATTATAAAATCCCATGGGTTTTGGAATGCACGTTTGGATGGAATATGTAAGGAGTTCTGCTTGCTACATAAAATGTCATGGTAAGATCTTGCTTGAACAATATGGTTAAGCTGAAGAACATATGAACGTATAAAGAAATAGCAAAGAAACAGAAACTGCAATCCATTTCGCTAGGAAGGCAGACTAGATCTCCAAGTTTAGCAAAGGATCAAAGAGTGAAATCAAATTACTCTTAATCAAACAGTTTATTGTGCTGTGCAACAAAGGAAACAGAACAAAAATCATTTAGAAGATGTTCCCCCCCAGTAGCCCTGCTGGCTGCTTACCATCTGTGTTTTCAGCTAATTTAGATTCCGAAGTTTCAGTAACTCATGGGAAATGCACGGACTTCGGAGTTTAAAAGAATTATTCCTACTGGCAAATTAAAAAGAAAGGGTGATTTCCTGTCCAGTTTTTAACGATTCTTTTTAAAAGATGGATTTTTAGAATCGAACATGAATATATCATTGGATCCATTCTGCTTAAAATGATGACGATTTGCACTCAAAGCTATGTTAATGAACAGCTTAATAAAATCTGGACCCGCAAGGAACATGTGTCCACTGGCCTTCTCAGGAGGAAGTGAAAAGGATCGTGCACATTGTTTATCCCTCATCCAGGTATTTCTGTATATTGCATTGTTCTGCAGTGCTTTCCCCTCTTTCTTCTTGGTTGAAATAGTAGCCTGATTGGTTTAGCACCTGTGGATTCAAAACCCTGCCTCTGCTCTATGTGTGTTTGCATTGCAATTACTCTGCCTGCCTCCCACAGTAACACACTTAAGCTAATTGGCATCTTCAAATTGCCTATAGTGGGTGATCATGCATACCTTGTGACAATCCGGTATCTCACTCAGTGTGTCTTGCACTGCCTAAGTCCGGCTCCAGGTGTCCCTGACCAGGACAAGCAGTGGGAAGATGGATGCTTTGCTTGTTTTTTATCCAACTAGCAGTCTTCTTGATTTTGGCAGGGCTGGGCCCATCACTGTGCTGTCTCTCCCTGGAATAATAGCACCTTTAATAAGCTTCTTGAACATCGCACTGCACCCCATTTCACTGGCCCAGTCGAAGACTCTCCCACAGGAATTTATTGATTCATGAAGAACACCCAAAATAGGGAACACAAATGAAATATAAACAGAGACTTTGAATGCTTATATGTAATAGCGTTCAAACTCTGCTATGCATGAAAGCATCTGCTGAATTTAATCATATTATTTTCACAATTTTTAAAAGTCATGTGAAATGTTTTTTTTTTCTTCAAAATCTGCTGGACATTTAAAAAATACAAAAATGCTATATGCACATGCTCTGACATTCCCGAGTACAAGATTTTACAACCCATCATTATTAATAATAACTAATACATATATAAAAAATACACACACACACACACACATATACATATAAATATTCACATACATATAAATACACACACAAATGTGTGTGTGAGCAAGAGAAATGCTCACTGTATATTTTTGATCAAATACTGTTTCCTGCTTCATTGTGCTAAAGCTAAAAGTAACATCTTGTTTCTTTCCAGTAGCTTCTGTCATAATATCATGTCTATAAATAATCCCATCAGTCAGATTAATTGGACCAGTTTCTAATTGCTAATAGTTCAGTCTCAAAATGCATTTTCTAGACATAAATCAGTATTACTGTGTGCATCTTTGGTGCCAGAAGTTGCTCACTAGTTAACAATGTAAGTCCAAATTCTCTTTGGGAATACCATAAATGAAAGTGAGTCGACGCTGACAATTTCAAGATGAACTCTATAATGACTGTGTATTGGCCTCTTCCCGCTCATGAATGTGACTTTCATCGTTTAATTGTTTATAGTTTTCTGTCCACAGAAATGTAACTTGTGGACTCCGTGGTATTATTAGATATAAAACTGTGTTCTTCTCTTGTCGGTAATGTGTGAAAAAAATAGGTCAGAACAACTGACACCAAGTATTGACACTGAACCCCAGTAAATAATGCAAATCCATGCAGTGGACTTATGTGTACAGTGGACAGCTCAATTATCTTCGTTTAAGACTGGTACTTCATTAATCACCTTATCCCACCCACTCGGTTGTGTACAATGTACAGTACTCAACATCCATCCAATTAAATCAGGAACCTTAGTGACTTTACATCTAAACCAGCTTTGAAGTTATGTTCAAAAGTGAAAGAGGGAGTGACACCACAGTGGAGAATATTATGCTAATCATAAAAGAAGATAATTAATCAAGAAGGGTTAATTTTTGTTCCTTTATCAGACTTTCACTTTAATCTGTTATCGTCCACAAATAGTGAACTTATTTCCCAAAGAGTATTTAGAATGCCTAGAAATTATCAGTGTTTCACTTTTGGAAAACATTATTTCCTTTTTCTAATAATTAAAACTTCAATTAATCCTCTCACTTTGAAATGTAATTGGTAAGGACATGATAGCAGTATGAGAGCAAAAGCAGTTATCTATGCCACAAACATAATGGTGCGATAAGTTTTGGTAAAAAGCACAAAAAAGAATCATCCAGTTGCAATGCAATTTTCTGCACAAAGCTTCAGTTGTGTATTGATTTTTTTGTTGTTATTATTAAACAGTAGTTTAATATTAAATGTTTTGCTGTGGATATAAACACACTGCATTGCATGTGTAGTTTGAGCTTTTGTGAGGGATTGTCGGATTCTAAATGACAAAATACTGAAAAAAATAGATGTGGAGTGAAAACTAATCTGCTAAAGTATAACCAGCTATAACTTTTTTCCCCCTGTCAGATGCCTAAAACTGCATCACGAAAAGCTATGAGACACCAAAGAGGATTAAATAGTTTGGAATAAATGTTTCCAAAAATCGACTTAACACTTGAAAGTATTAAAGCTGGCACCAGTCTCGAGTGGATTGCAATCTATGTTCATTTGTTATCCTAAAATGTGAGATCAAGTACAGCACTCCGAATGTGGTATTTTCTATAAAATCATTTACTCTATATAACAGATTTTTCCACAAAAAAACAGGTTATATTTTTAAACATCTATTGCAAAAGGGCTCAATAAGAGTACACACAGGATGTGGTTTCAACTGTCTCCCCGAAGGTCCTCATTTTCCACAATTTACCTTTTTGTGACATAATGCTCAGTCACACTTGCATACAGGCGTACACAGATATCAGCTCATTTACTTGTTATGGGCAAAACTGAGAACTGCCATTTTCCATGATCACATAATGAGTTAATCACGCATTTGATTTGTCATTGCGTTAGTTACAATGGCTATGGAAATTTTAAACATTCTCATTGTGGAACAAGCAATGTACTGTATGATACTAACTGCGACCAATTTCTTGCAATTTAAGAGAAATTAACAGATATTTTTGAATTAAATTCCAAGCTACCTGGAATTCTCTTTCATCCATTCAAAGCATGTAACTATAATATATTACACTATTTTAACCATTGATGCAGGAAAATAATAAGAGGCACATGAGCAATGAGTTGTGTATTGCGAACACATTTATGAAAGATGAGGTACGTTTAAGCTCAGCACACAGAGCAAAAGCCATTAGGGTGACACAAGCCTGGTAGGTCACATGGTTCCTCCTTCCTGCCGGGACGAGAGTTAAACCCTGGTGACCCAGCTATCGGTACCATAATCCATTACCTGGTGTGTTCACAGTAATGGTCCTGGTCATGTTAATGTGTTCCCTAGCTGTGAGGCTTGGAGTTAACTGAGCACTGCTTTTCATTTATTCATGACCCTCTATCAGTGTCATGTGTCTGGAGCCCGACGTGCAGACTTACAGATCGCGTAGGCAGACAAAGGAGCATCTGAGGCAGAGTCTGACTGAACGCTGAGACTCATTGTCACCTTTGCCTCACCGTTCGCGTTGCTCGGAAAGGGCACCGTGTGGTATAATACTTAAGAACAGTACAGTACCTTATAGACATGGAGTAAAAATCCATGGAGACAATGTTATTGCATTCAGTTTACGAGTATTTAAGTTGAACTCCTTCAATTCAAATCCAGCTGAATAAAGGACATTAGAAATAAAACTTAAAGCATTATTTTTTATAAACAGTCTTCTAAGAAATAGGGTAATGCGTTAAGTTAAGGGGTTCGCAAAGTTTCAAAATCACTGGTGGCCCTTCATGCAGGCATTCTTCAGATTTTGGTAGCTGTAAATGAATTTTGACTAGCTCAAATGAAGGAAAAAAGCTATTTTTAATGTATATATACTCGCAAAGGCAAGAAGAAGAAGAAGAAGAAGAAAAAGAAGAAGAAGAAGAAGAAGAAGAAGAAGAAGAAGAAGAAGAAGAAGAAACATAAACATTTAAAAATTCAATACGGAAACATATCCTAAACGCCATTCCTATTATTTCAAATTTGGCAAACCAGCCACTATGTAAGGCAAAGGCAACATTAACTGGCACCAACAGGGAACGTGGAACACTGCAGTTTGTCAGCATCACTCACATCCACAGAGAAAAATAAAAGAAACAGCTCCTCAGACAGTCCCTGCAGCCGCACATCCGTGGATAAAAGAAATCGATCTACAATTTTATAATGCAATAAGAACAATAGGCACAGAACTGTAACGTTAACATTACAGCACAGAACAACGTAATTGCTTAGTGTTACCATTACATGATGAAAATAATATAATGATAAACAATCCATAATAATAAATGAAAAATAATAAGCATGAGATTTATACTTGTACTTACTCATGAATACACCAAAATATTTCATCCACAGTTTTTGTGCACAGACAGAAATGAAGAAATGAAACCCCCCGACTTTTAGTAGCTTTCATTTGCTACAGTGTTACCCACTATGTTTATAAAACCACAAAATTTGCAGTATCCTCATAATGGATAGCCGACAATTCACAACCATTTTATTTTTGTTGTGTATGGGTCCCATCCAGTAATATCTGTTTTCTCTTTATATTGTTTGCTTTCAATTTGCTTTCATATAATGTTATTTTCCATCACCATGTGCAGTGTACTGAATATGACTAGTGTGTTTATAAAGCCATACTTAACTTTCTTGCTTTAATGGACTCAGAATAGTCTATTACCATGACTGACAGAGGTGGAGATTTCAGGTCCAGAAAGTAAAAATCCAAACCAGGATTTTGTTTCAACCAACCAGTTGAGTACTCTG
>JAODJW010000040.1:14705366-14717377 GCA_026777045.1 Hyperopisus bebe
TTATGCTCAACTGGTTGGTTGAAACGAAATCCTGGTTTGGATTTTTACTTTCTGGACCTGAAATCTCCACCTCTGATGACTGACCATGCACCAAGATGGCAGCATGAGATGACTATGCAATAAACAAACCCTCCTATAAATCTTATAAATCCTATAAGGCTTTAAGCATACGCTTCCTAGCAGACAAACCATCATTTATTATCAACTTGGTGGTCAAAAATTTTCCTCCAAATAATAATCCGTGCCTGTGATCAGAAGGTCGCCAGTCCGAGCCCAGCCTCGGTAAAATAGTCGCGCCTGTGGCTCTTTGAACAAAGCCCTTAACCCCCCCACTCCATGGACACCCCTGCAGGTGGCTGCCCTTCACTGTCAAATCTGCTCTCCTCCACATGGGTGTCACCGAGAGCAAGATGAAGTAGGCAAAAGGACAATTAAAGTGTCACTATTATAATTTCTGGTAGACAGTCAGGTGTGGTGTTACATTTTGGTAGCCCAGCAAGAAAACTTGATTTCCCAGGGTGCTGGGCTGGTGATTTTATGAGCCACTTTATCATACATACGATATGACAAAGTTTTAATTTTTTCTTGTTTTGATCATGGTCAGTGCAACAGCAAGCTGAAAACAACATAGAATGAATTCAGCACAGACAATTTTCATCCATCCATCCATCCATCTTCCCACTGCTCATTTTGGTTAGAAGAAATGTTACAGACTAGTAGATTGTATCTGTTTTTATTTATTTAAACACAACTGGGAATCAATTCATCAAAACAGAATTATCAAGCAATTAAGGCAAATAAAACTGCAATTACAATCATATTTTAACACTCATATGTTACCTGGTTGCTTTGAAAACAATAATACAAAGAAAATAAAAATAAAATAACCTTCCACTCCACATGTACTGAGAAATTAACTACAGGTAACACACCATAGTGTCTGGATCTGAAGGCACTTTTTTAGTCCATTAAACTTTTCTCTATTCATAGTAGCACTTATCTAGCCTGCCTGATTACCTTTGTATTGAGATTTTTCTTGTTTTTTTCATTCCTCACCCTGAAAATGACTTTGTTTGGCGCTATGGTTGCTGCAATTTTGTGCATTATGTCCACATGTACACTGTTTGCTGCTCTGTCTCCTTGGATAAGGGCTTCTACCAAGCAAATAAATATTAATAATGTTCTTTCAGCCATTTACGATTTCACTTCACCCACTCTTTCAGGGGGCTCATATCGACAGCCCGTTAAAACATAACCGAGGGGCTCCCGTGGTTCGATTCAGTGCTTTTCCATCCAAAGTATCCGCTGGCAAACAACGGGGGAAAAAAAAACGGGGGTGGCAAGCATTAATGCCAGGCAGTGTAAAAGTTGCATTTCACACTGTCTAACTTCATAGAAATGGATGCTATCAATTTTAGATTACGGAGAATGACTTGTAAGGGTAACCGCAAGTGACGAGGAAGGAACAGAGAGATAAGGCTCCATATGTTAGCCCAGACTCAGGCTTGATGGCCTGCCGTAACATGCTGTAACTTCACCAGGTGTTTCTGTCTGCAGAGGAGCAGACCGGGATTTAGGATGGGAAATGTATAAAAGTTGGCCGTTAGCTACAGCAACCAGTCTCGCTTTTTAAAGGCACTGGTACGTGAGCAATGTGAAAGGCAGAAAAAAAAAGAAAAATACAACTTGGAAGAAGTTAGGGATCACAATTTCACATTCGCAGTCAATCACCTCATGCACTGCCAACTGAAACACGCACCGCAGTATTTACTGCACGCAGAAATTAATTGACTGAATACTTTTTAGAGCCGATCCTTTCTTGATTTCACACGTTCGTGTGACTGTCGTGTCCTCTCTGACGCATGTTACATTTTTAAATTTCAAATCCATTTGGAAATGTAACGTACAAAAGCCTGAAACTTTTCTCATTCAGTTGTACGAGGCAGTTAGGACAGTGACAGGACGCAGTGACTGCCGCCTTCTTTGCCAGTGGTTTCTTTCTTTTTTGTTTTTTTACAGTTTCCAGCTATGAAAGTCACTTTGAATAAAAATGCCTACCAAGCAAATAAATAATGCAAATAGACAAGGGGAACATCAGGGAAGCCACCCTTAATTACAGATTGACCATAAATGTCAATGAATCTGATTTCTGTATTCATGGGTATAATGGTTTGTGAACAGGTCATAGAGGGAGCAAATACCATCTCCATGCAGGTAATTTGGAATGTCTCAGATCGTTAAACTGGATTTTGATATCAGTGGCACAAAGGTTCCAAATTGTTTTTCAACTATTACTAAGAATGAATGAAAATAAATGGATTGTTGCCTTAACATATTGTCATTTTTCAACACATATTTTATTAGGAACATTTGTTCTTACTATGCACGAAACAACTCACCAGAGAAATAATCTTATAACAGGACAAGGTTTCTTCACATGGATTAACTCATTTATTGGATCAACCGAACTGAACATTTCTGACTTTCTGTTTTGATGGCATTCAGGTATTAACTAAATGAAATTTCTCATGTTCCAGTGATTTTGTTTTTTTTTTTGTTTGTTTGTTTTTTTGGCCAATCAAGTGTGGAGAGCGGAGGAGGAATAAACATCGCACTTGATATTCACATTTGCAGCTCCAGTCCATTTTAAAGGTCATGAGACCCAAAAGCAACCTTTTGCTGAACTATATAAGATGACAATCCAGTGAAAACAACTAAATGAGGTAGGCAGAAAGAAAGCCCATACAGAAAACAACACCGAACTGTTAGTCACACACAAACAGACTTGCATGCACACAAGGACGTCTGTGAGAGCGTAAGAGATATACATAATATGGAAATTATGACGGTTGTTTGTTTGTTCTTTGTTTTTTTTTTGGTGTAGGAGGAAAGAGATTCATAATAAAAAGGTCATAACAGTTTTATTCTGCAATAAAAGCGAAGGTCAACTACTCTTATTGCTGTTGCAAATGTGAAAATAAAGCCCTTTGCTGCACATTCACACAGACACAAACAAAAGCATTCTCCTTGAACCTCCGCCAAGGTCTGGATTCACATTTTGGCTACTGAGCTTTTCCCTTCTTCATCTCTTCTACAGAGGAATGGCAGTGGACCAGACAGGATGCCTGCAGCTAGCGGCTAAGAGTGAGGAGAAAATGCACATCACCCAAACCATTTGTATCTCGACAAATCCCTTGCCAAACTCACATACTGTGGTAGGAACAAAGGAACGTTTCAGAGAAAAAGGGAAACTGAAAGTATTACATTCCTTATTACTGATCTGGGATCAGCCCTGGCCTGTATTCATTATGGGTTTCCAGATTATTCAGCAAAATATTACCCGCTACCCCACCTCTCACACCCCCCACCACACTTGTCCAGTAATGAAGACATTTAGTGATGATAGCTCCGTATTTTTAATCAACCCCTGTTTTTTGGACTCACTGAATTTCACTATGCAGTGTAATTACCAACATAAACAGTAGGTGGCATCATGGGCATTGGCAAAATCCCATTCATCTGAAGAAGCCTTTATTTTTTTCTAAGGTGGGGGCTACTGCAACATTGACTACTCTGCCCAGTTTTCAAAGAGCGCTGACAAGTCAAGGCAGAAACATAATTTATAGCCCAGGGCTGACAGGCGGGACCCAAAACTTAAAATAGACAGAAACTACTGGGAACGAACGGGTGGGGATAAAATAACAGCCAGTTTCACGTGGTTCCTCGGTGCAAGTAGATCTGAATCACTCTGTAGCTGCTATTGTGTGCACCTGACTGGAAACCTTATCACAGGACACCCGGAGCAGTGGGACGGAAGGAGAGGTTAAACGATGTGTGCACTGTACTCATCGTCGCCTCCTTCAGGCGGACCGCACTCCTTGATGGGCATGCCCTGTTCTTCTTTTGAGAGGACCAGGGATTATCAGAGAGGAAATAATTAAGGATGCTACAAATCGAGTTAACTAAAGCTTGACAGCTAGAGCTTACCAGCTCCTAATGACTGTGTGGCCTCGCATAACCGAAGCAAGCGGAAGAACTTAGAGGTACTCATTAACATATAGTCACCCCACCCCTTCAAACACACACGGACACACACAGGTTTGTAAATATATCCTTGTGGGGACTCTCCATTCATTTTAATGGGGAAAACTCTAATCCCAACATGACGACCTTAGCCCCTAACCAGCCCTAACCTTAACCATAAGTAATCAAGCAAAATACGAGACGTTTGGCATTTTTACTTCTTTGATTGCATTCACAGATCTTTGTGGGGACCTGAAAGATGGTCCCCACAAAGTCAAAATAATAGGCCACTATTACATTGTGGGGGACATTTGGTCCCCACAATGTAATATAAACCTAATCCACACACACACACACACACACCCAAATGGAAGGCAGGTAAAAAAAAAAAAAACCCTGGAGATAAGATGACTGTAAGAGAGGAGGAGGGAGCACTGGCTTTGTAGAGAATGCTGTAGGCGTGTATCAGAACAGAGGCATGGGGAAAAGGGAGAGCGGTAGGATTTTGTTAGACCTTTGGGGTCAATGCTTGGAGCTTCATTGCAGAATAGAACATTCACATTTTCTAGCCTTCCACTCTACCCCGACACACAGCCTGCAGTGTGCAACAGCTGAAGATCCACAATCAAGTTTCAATTTGAAACTTAAAGTAATACGACACGGGCAGACGATTGTGAAAACAGATTAGACCGATGCCAGCTGTACAAAGAAGATTACCTGATTCTTGTGTATATAGTCAAGGGTTAAGGGTAAAGAGCCTTACTTTTAAGCAGAAACTACAAAAAGATAAGTTGAATTACCTTGCACCTATATTTTTACTTGTATTTCAGAAAAATCTGCAAAATCAACAAATGAAGCATGTGAATCTGCCAGTTGCCTGCCTGTATAAAAGTGCGCAGGAGAGTCGTTGTGTATACTGCTACACTGTATACTGCTACACTGCATCATGCCCTACTACACATTTACCTATAATGGGAAAGCAAACTACAATAGAAAATACACTCCCAATTTGGAAGACATGGGGAGAGTAATTTGGACCCATTGAGTGGAGCAGAAATGCACATTCCTTGGGTCAGAAAAGGGGGTAATGGGTTTTAACAGTTGAAGCCAACAGCATTTAACATCATAATGAATGCAGGACGATAAAACAGCGATAGCCAATAAGCTCATTCTTTCACATACAAAATCGGAAGAATTAAAAAAAAATGCAAGATAATTACTTGCTACTATAAAATAGAACCAGGAGATACTACCTAAATGAATTCACACATGGAATTAGCTTATGAGTAGCCTTATTCATATATAACATGTATTTCAAATATATGGTATTTTAGCTAATGTCATAATTATATGCACAGAAGCTGTGGGAACTTTATCATAAATTGTAATGCTCATTATTTGTGCATGCTTCAGACATAACACCACCCACATTCAATTTTTAGTGATCTGAAAAGTTGAGTATTCTTAGACATGTCATGTGATGGATTGGTGCCCCATCCTGGGTTATTCCCTGACTTGCACCCATTGTTTGCGGGTGTCACGACCTGCATCCCTGCCCCTCTCGTTCTCTGCTACTAATCTGTCTTACCTCTCATTTCAGCCCTCATGTGACTCACTCCAGCTGCTCCTCGTCTGCTCCCTCGTTAGTGGTGTATAAGAGTGCCTCCCAGTCCTGTGCTCCCCAGTCTGGTCATTGATGTCACTACCTACATGTGCTCCTCAGTGTGCCTCGTGCCTAGTGTTTCTGCTTGATCCTCCCTACCCCGTTTTGATCCCACGTGGTCTGTTTCCTTTGCTCTGCCTGAAGGGTAGTATACTTTAACAAAGCCCCTTTTGGTGTACCCCCACGCCTGCCTTCGCCTCCTTCATTGCCAGTGACGTGACAGCGGGATAGGCTCCAGAACCCTGCAATCCTGCACAGGACAATTGGATATGGGAAATGGATGGAAGGATGAAGTACTCTAGGTAGATCAAATCAAACTAAGACAAAAATAATACTGGAAATATTGTATACGTATATACTGAACTATATAATCTTGCAAATTTTCCCAGATTTTTGCAGTGATGCTAGTGTCTACTAACTGTTTCATGCATATGGAGGAAGAAGTTTGAATGCTATTTTAGCATGTTTGTCTTGAGGCATGACACTTTTTTCCTAAAAGTTCTGACACAAAACATGTAGAAATCATGCACACATTTCTATGATTGAAGAAGCGTAATCTATGTGCATCTTCTAATGATGTCTTTATTGGCTTCTAGGAGCAGATGGTAGCAGTTATATGGGTCTGACATTTCATTTAAGGTATGTTGCCTTTCCATCCATCCACCTACCAATCCCTCCCTCATTGAAATTTTCTTCGCATCTCGGACGAAATCTCCAACAGTCTAAAAAATGCCGCCATTACATAAACCGTGAAATGAAGAATCAGGTTTTTGTCTTAGAGAATATTTTACCCTCAAAAAATATCCGTTGCAATATGATTAGGATCCAGAGAACAGAATTTATAAACTCAGTAAAATCAGTAACTGAACTGCAGTACTAGCAAAGACTGCATACATTTATGACTGTCACTGATTTATATTTCAGCATAATATTGGCATACTTGCATGAGCATAGTGTGCCCCCGAACTCATTTATGGTATTTTAATTTTCTGTTTCCCATAAACCTTTGCTGCAATCAAAAGGTAAACAGCGCTTAATGGACAGCAGCTAATTACTGCCTGTGATTTATAAGCCAGTACAAAATGCTTATAAAAACTAAATAAGTGATACATTATACACTCCAGGAACAATAAAAAGGGAGACCTTACTCCTAATTTTTTAAGTGATAGAACCTTACTCCTAATTTTTAAAGTGATAGAATTCTGGTTTTCTGCAAAATACTGCAAGAATAAAGTTTGGAGGCACTAGTCTATTGGCATGTATTACCACAAGGGCCTAAGCATTTGCTTAGCTTGTTGATAGAAGGAATCCACACTGGCCACGTTGTGCCTACTGCTGCCTGAATAACAAATGCAACTCCACAGATTTAATCTGCAGAGACAATATTCAGAAGTGAAATTTGTGCCTGTGCTGATTTACATAATCAAAGTAAATACTCGGCAAAACTGGAATCTGCAGGCGTCACACCTTATTATCAGACTTATGTTAATTTGTAGCTCCTCCAACACCTCCAGCCTTTAGACTTACAATTGAAAAATTCTGGTTAAAAAAAAAAAAGTTTCATTTCTACTCAGTGAACAGGAATGAAATGCAGTTTTGATGTGGGTTGAGGACCAAGGTCAAGTTTTCTCGCCCACCACGCATTAGTTAAGCAAGCAAATAAAAAGATCCACCCAGTAGAATCTGCGATCAGCCGCCTTGCCCTAGTACAGAAAAGCAGAATAATGACAACCGATTTATATTCTCTAACAGACGAATTACGAATACAGAATATTTAATGAGTAAGGATAATAAAGAATAAAGTTTCAATTAGCTTCCCTGATCCAGGCAGCCATTCAGGTTATTTGTAATTCTTTTGTTGCCCTGGTGGCCCCATTAGTCCAAAGCCCCGACTAAAATAATCTGCTTCAGAAACATTCATTTCCAAACAGTGGCCTTTGTGAAATATTTTAATCAGTATTTTTCAGTTTAAAAGCGGGGGGAAACTCAAGCACTGGAACAACTGTGCTTCTAATTTGGCATTAGTGCAATATATCCCTCAACAGTCAATGCCTTACTAATGAGTAATAATAAATAAATAAGAAAAATCTGGGGAAAAGATCTGAACTGTATGGTTGGTGAACTGCTTGCCGTTCGTTCTCCAGTAACCGTGTCTTTGTTTCCTTGACTTAGGGCCCAGGATCACAGCCTCCTCACAAACAGACCTGGTCCATAACGGTAACGTCTTACTGAAGCCCTTTTTCAAGTAAACAAAATAGGCAGTGAGAGGGCATGTTTAATTCGTTTACGTCGTTCCTTCAGCTATGAACAGATTTTTAATAATTTATGTCTCAGGTCGCTGTGTGGCCCTTTCTCTGTGCAGTTATGAGAAAAAATTTTGATAATAGATGGTAGAAGGCCCCAGAGTGATATTAGACTAATGAAAAGCACTCTTCCTACTTGGCTGCTGGCCCGTCTATCGCTCTCCCATCTCTCCTTGCGGGCTTCTGAATTGAAACTAGATTGGCAACTGATAGTGTCCTATCAGAACTACCGATATCTCCATTTAATAGTCTTTAGGAAAGGTTTTATCAAATCTGAATGGCAAATAAACTTTGCAGCTATGTTAAAGCCTAGCTAAATTTATTATAGAAAAATGTTTGATTCAGTCAATGAAATCAATTACATAATTGATACCACCCAATGTCCTCAAAGACCTTAGATTGGATATCTTGAAGAGACAAGCATGGCGGAACTGTGATTCCCCGAGATCACGATCATCATCTGCTACACAGATGACCACAGACATTTCCACTTTACCCCACAGTTTCTGGTACTATGGTGTTGAGGTATAGTGGCCAAGTAGATTAATTCAGGCTTGATAGTGCTCCATTAAACGCAAAAAACAGAGAAGAGAAACAACCTGGGCCATCATTAACATATGGAGTGATGTACTGGGCACGGGAGTGACCACCGAAAACTGGCAAACTGGCACAACGGTGGACTGGTGGGAGGAAGCAGGTTCAAGCGACCGTGATTAGATTGGACTTACAGTACTGTAGCTTCAGTGAGTCAGCGTTTCCAAAAGCAGGTAGGCCGAAGCCAGTTCATCCAATCATCTCTATGAGTCCAGATCATCGACATGATACATTTTCCATTTCGCTCCTCATTTTAAAATAACCTTTAGTTTTTCACTAGATTTAAGGGATGAAGTTTGATGGGAGGTTGTTGAGAAGGTTAGCAGGAGGGCAGTTTGTAAAAATAGATGTTGGGAGGTGGGACAGAAGGGTCAGGGGTCTGCTTGTCGTACCAGCTGTTGATTTTTATTATGGCTTTGATTTTCAAATTTTCAAATAACTAAGGCCACACACCTACTCTGCTTCTTCCCAATCTACAGAGAGAAGAACTTGTTGAGTGAAGCTATTCATGGACATGCATCAAGACAAACAGCAAGGTTACTGCTCTCTGGGTATTAAAATATGTCATGCATGGGGCTTTCCTAGTGGACGTGGAAATAGCCTGATGACTGAGAGGTATCCATCACACCTCACCTGTTAGGTGTGATTAGACTGTCTACTGTCTTCAACTAGACTTCAACTGTTGTCCCTTTGGCATCATAAAGACGACCGCCAGCAGAAGCAACTAGGAACATCATACTGCTATGCAAAAAGTTCATTTCATGTTAAGTCAATCTTGCCATGAACGTCTGACTCCTGGCAATCGTGATGCTGCCACCCAAAAAAAAAAAAACTGACGATATCCATTCCAGCCAAATCCGACATCTTTCAAAACATATTTTTTAGATTTTCTTTCTGTTTGTGTCTTAACATTTCTGCCATGCAAGTCACCGGGTCATCTGGTCTTACTGCTGTTGTCAATATTATTCTCGAAAGTTTGTGAAATTCTTCAACATCGGCCTGTATTTGTAAATATAAGATTATGTCAAACAATGAAATTGATTTAAATCCCATAGCTGCTCACAAGTGCCCTGTCAACAGATTGAGGGAGGCCACACAGAGTAGCATTTCAAGGAGAATATTAACCTTAATTGTATCCCTTGGGTGACTGGTGTGAAAGAAATATGAGTAATGACCATTCTGGAATCCTGAAAATCCTATACAGTGCTCAGTTGTTACAAAATCAAAGAACAAAAGCAGGTAATGGAGTAAACAATGCGGCAGTAATGACATGTATAGCTACCATTGTATATTCACAGCAGGCTTATTCTGTAACCTAGACAATACAACTATGGTAGGTCACAGAGGAATAATTTTCTTCTTCTACAGGCTTTAACTCTTGCAAATCACAGATTCCATTATATAACAACCCACACAACATAACTACTGAAAATATTAATGCAATAATTAAAGGATATAAATCTAATGGACTCTAGTATCAGTCAGCTGTTAATGCAACTCTGAACAGAAACTCTCAAACCTTTACCAGATACATGTCTTCAGACTTCTAACACTGCCTGAATATAATTCAGAAGAGAATTTGGAAATATATCTATGCAATATATTCATCCAAAAACAAACACTAATACATTTTTTATACAAGTAAATAAATTAGTATTTATGTTATTTTCCTCCTGACAACAGAGAGCAGTGTTGCTGTGGCAACCACAAGTAAGTTATTTTGTACTGGACATCTTGTCAGGGAAAAGAAGCTGGAAGAATTGTGGGCCAGCAGTTTGAGTAATTAGCAAAACAGCCAATATGATAATGCTTCCATTGCACTGCCCATTCCTCGTATTTACGCTGTCATATACATTGATTTTTAGTAAGACTAATACTGTTTAATGTATTAAGCGTCATAAGGTGCATGTGAGATACCATTTCAAATGACATGCACCATTATTTGTGCAAATCATTTTGGATAAGTTTGGAAAGAAAAGTCCTGACATTGATGTTAGAGAGAGAACAGTGTTTTAAGTGACTACAGTCGACTTTCAGACTAATCTGTCTGAAATGGAATAAAGGTATATACTCACAGTCAGCAATACATTAGCTTCCATCTGTCAATGAGTCGCTTACAAGATTTAGTAAATGTAATAAGGTGGGCAACAGACAAAACACTTACTGGAGGGAAAACGTCAGGGTGAATCTGTGTGAGGGGAAGTGAATAGGCATTGTAATTCCCACAAAATAGGCACCTTTCAAATTCGGTGCAATGCCACGCTGTATGGTGGATTGCCCTGCTTGTCACTATATGGTGGATTGTCCTGTTTGTGATCTCTAGAACAGAGCCATAGAAGTATCACGCATCCTCCATGTGTCACGCCAATGTTTTTGGCCAAGCCATGGGATTGACTTTACTCTCACAGGTATACCTATACTGTACTATGTTTTGTGATGTATTTTATTATCAAACACTGATTTTTTTTTTTTACCCTGTGAAAGTTAGAAACCTTCCTCATGCTTTAAGACATGGAATGCACCAAGATAAACAAAAATCTGTAATAAGGCCCAATAGGACAGCAGCAAAGCAGTGTATTACAACCAGGACCAGAGAGACGTCCTGGTGGTCTGTGACTGGGTGCAACTTCCCAGGTGTCTCCTCCTCCCCACTGACGTTATCAGGTCATTTAATCACCACACTTTGTTCTTCCCTGTCACATCTCTCCATATTACTATTACCACTCTCCCATTTCACCTTTCTTCCAAGATCATAGTCTCATCTACTTTACATTTGCTGTGGATGTGACTCTCGCAGCGCTGGCAAGCCATACAGCAGCTGAACTTCTTTTATTATTATTTTTTAATTCACTTTCTGGCAAAGAGGTTCATCGAGTCATACACGAAAAGATTTGTACTGTTCTATTACTCAAATTGAATGGAGATCATCTTCTTTTTTTTGTACAAAGCTTTAAAAAGGTAGAACTAAAATGTATGTGCCAGTGTGGATGAATACGGCCTGCAGTAGAAGAATCTGACTGAAGACAAGCTATAGGGAGTCACATTAATCAGTGAAGATTGCAGCTACAGTTTGATATGTCATTTATCAAATACAGGCACAATTTCTCATTGTAAAGAACAACTGCAATTACTTCAACTTTTAGCAAAAAAATTGTAGATATCTGGCCTGAAGATAATGTAGTAGTTTTCA
This sequence comes from Hyperopisus bebe, assembly GCA_026777045.1. Taxonomy (NCBI): domain Eukaryota; kingdom Metazoa; phylum Chordata; class Actinopteri; order Osteoglossiformes; family Mormyridae; genus Hyperopisus; species Hyperopisus bebe. Next base: position 14,717,140 of record JAODJW010000040.1, read on the forward strand.
TATTATATATCTGCATGACTCGCTGGGATTAAAGATAGGTCATATTTCTCTATTTCGAGTTATATGATGCTCTAATATGAAATTAGACAAAACATTACAGAAGAACTGTTAGAGTGTTACCATGGTAACATAACAGAATCTTAAGAGAACATATCAACAAAAGCAACTTCTTATTTTACAGGATTGAACTTTTAACATTTACTTTTAAGAAAAACATTTACTCAGTTAAAAAAAAACA
>JAODJW010000040.1:14727691-14740761 GCA_026777045.1 Hyperopisus bebe
TAGAGAGAGAGAGAGAGAGAGAGAGAGAGAGAGAGTCTCAATAATTTTTATCATATTTTAATTTTAACCATCTGCAAGATGAGCACCAAAAAGAAATCAATAAATATGTGGCTACTGGGTGGGGGTTTGGGCCTCAGACATTTCTAAAGCTCGTCTGAACATCATAACCCTATTATGTTCCATACTGGTACTAGACATAATGTCATGAATAAACACCAGTTCAAAATGAAATACAGCTTAGCAGAAAAATCCTTCCAGATCTCCTTACGAAGAACAAGTTTTGAGGTTGTTAACAGTGGATTTGGACGGGATATTTGAGCACTCTGACCCTTTTCCATATTGTAGAGACTCAGTTTTGAGGAAGTACAAGGCATTACACAGAAGGACGGACGGACAGACAGACAGACAGAGAAATAGACAGATGATGAATGCTGATGACAGGAACCAGCTGAAGGCTTCATCCTTGGCCTCCTGCTGCACATGCCATTAGGGTACAGGACTTCATCCCTGTGCTTCAGAGGGGTGTGAACCTGCAGATACAGCACTTGTGTAGCAGTGGAAATCAGCCTCACTAATCCATATGGCATTTGTAAAGCTCAAATGTAGCTGAAGTATAAGCAGACACACTCAGTCATTACAGAGTATGGTATATGCATGCTTTTGTTACTCTGATGAGTGCCACAACTGAATGTAAAAAGTACATCTTAACTGAGTGGTGAGAGTAGCGGGAAAATGGCATATTATCTTCATTATGTTTACATTTTTACAGCACAAAATATATAATCAACAAGGTGTGGCAATGGGCGGAATTCTTTTGCTTTAAAGAAATCATTATAATTAGACATAATTTATCTGTGCTATTTATATAGAAGAAGGAGATGATGTGTTCATATATCAGTATTAGTAACAGGATTTTGTGCATAATTAAAAGACGTATTGAAATGTTTTTTGGACACAACAGGCTGCAGTTGTTGGTGATTCATTTCTAATTTCAAAGCGATGTATTGTTCCATGTTAGACAAAAAGCACACGCAAAATCACGATTCTTCCTGTTTGTCATGTAGGTGTCACCAGGGGGTCATGTCATTTTAGCATGGTTTAACAAAATGGTAAACATTAAATACAACATATCAAATGAAGCAACCAGCCCTTGGTTATACTCAATTAGACTCTGGCATTTTCCTAATCTCTGATCACTACAGCTGAAAAAACCCAGTCAAAAGCAGGTGACTTCAACACTGGGGATCCCACTTCACATGTAAATTTGTTGACACTTTATAAATTTGATCAATGTGTATCACTATTCAAGGGCCCTTTAAATCAGCTGGGTGTATTGGCTACATACTGAAACAACTGCACTTTATTCAGCTTTGTTTATTTTTTCCCTTATTTAATTACTTCAATTTAGATGAAGCCTGTGCAAATTTATCCTTCAGCAATCGTTTTAATTATTCCTTCGTAGCCGTCATGCTTAATGAAGTTTAGTTTAAATCCTAATGTCTGGAATATATACTGCAGTGCTTTGCATGCTGCTTCTGCGCTGGACTTGCAGGAAATGCTAGAACATAACTTGTCCAGTCGAGCGGACATGACTTCAGGGCTGCTTGTACGTTAAGTTCACCTTCACAATCGCTCTGCTTTCTAAGCATTAATTTAAAACAGAGTCCAGGTGGTTTGCCCTTTTAGCATCTCTGATACCAGTGAGTCACTCGCAAGAGTGGGTCATTGATTAAGTGGACAGAAAGTTTTCCTTCCAAGCTGTCCGAGGAAAGCAGCACCGCAAGGAAAATAACAATTTATTCAAAAGAATCACAAGCAATATTCAGAATTACTGTAGAATTATCTCAGATGTATTAAAAATACAGTGATATAAATATAGTAAACACATAACTCAAAACGGGCATCCATTTTAAATAGCTATTTGTTTAATGCAGGGTTCTTGCAAGCCTGGAGTCAATCCCAGGAAGCACAGACACCAGGTGGACTGGAGTCAGGGGACAGCCAGGATGGGATTCCAGTCCATCACAAACAAACACACTCAATCACAATGACACACTAGTGGTAATTTGGAAACAGAAATTCATCGAAAATTCATATTTCTGGATTTTGAGAGCAGATCAGAGCACCTAAGGGAGACAAGGTGCACAAGTGCATGCAATCTCCACACACTCTAAGCCAGGATGGGAGTCGAGATGAAGGATCTGCATCCACTATTCAAGGTATTACAAAAATTTTTTGTATTTAAGAATGTACTTTAACCATATATCAAATACATGTCAACACATTCCAGAAAATTAGTTCCTCTTCTTATACACTGCATATCCTATGCTAGAGCACAGGTCCACTAAGCTTTTTTCATACTCCTTATCTTTTGATCTTTAAGGTGTGGATCACACTTGTCGATTTATCATCCAACTTCATGTACTCGAACATGTATGCCAAGTACTGTAACTACATAAATACTAAACTGCTGTAAATCTCAGAAACCTTCCCCTGACCTTTATTTGGTGCTAAATATACAAATATGTCTTAAAAGCAAGTAATAAACTGTGTTTATATAACGGATCATATTCTTGTACTGCTGTCCATCCACATATCCCAGAAACCTTTACAGGATCTTGTTTTTAAGTTAGCACAGACTCCAGTAATGGGTGACGCATGGCAGTCGTTTAGCACTAGAACAATAAGGACCCATCAGCTTATTTCATGTAACGAACAAAGGTATTAATTAGGTATTAACCACATTCTGACGATGACTACCATGGGAACTGTAATGATCAAAGTCTGTCAGAAAGATGACACCCTCTGGGTTATATTGTTCTGTGTTACGTCACATTCAGGCAAAAGAAAGCAAATGATTCCTCTTAATGTACTTAAATGATCCGTTATTTTTGACACAAAACAACGTGTCAGGAGAGTCCTGTTCACTCCCCTAACAATTCATAGTTATGATTATAGCAATATCCTACATAGCGTTTTGGTGTTTTTATGGTTTCCAAGGCAGAGAAAGACATCTGGAAAGGCAATAGATATAAAAGATATAGAGATATGCTCCATTTTCTTCTACCATCTTTATTTTCACTGTAAGCCAAAACGCAAAAAAGAAAGAATTAGTTTGACCCGTGGTGTGGGTGTGGGGGAAATCAACAAAGATGCAGCACTTTCCCAAGGAGGCAGAGATGAAAACAACATCATCTGAATAAAGGGTTGGTGGAAACCACAGTAGAGCTGCCTTCCAAGAACTCTGACACTGGATCAAACAGTAAACCACAGGAAAAAAGGGGAAAAAAAATGACAAACTCTGAGGAAGGCAGTCAAAAGATGCCTTCAGGGTAACCAAAACAGCAAGTTACTCCTTCTAAACAGGAGGCATAATAAATAAAAAAGCATAAGCATATCGCAGGACTCATGAATTCAGTGTGGGGAGTGCACAGGGGACCTAAATAAATGACTACAAACCAGTGTGGTCCAAGATCCACATCTTCCTGAACAACTATGCTAAATCTTCCTTATGGTCAACCATAATATAACCTATCCACAGAAGAACAGGAATAAATGTTAATCAAATGCTAAAAAGCAAACACTGAATGCCCAAAAGTTCTAGGCCGGGACTGAGATTGTACACCAGGTGGCCCAAAGGCAGCCATGTAATCGTTATTCTGGGCGAATGCTGAGGTGCCGAAGCCGTCTGAAGTCTTCTGAAAGTGTGCGCCTCATTATCTTGTCTGAAACCCTGGTCTGAAAGGTGCTGAATTTGTTTCTCCACTTTGTAAGCTACAGCCTGCTTTTTTCCCTGCCTCTTATGACAGTTTATAAATGTGTTTTCATATTCCTCTCCAATTCACCGCACCCAGAACCCACGATCCCGCCTTGTAGCATTCATCAATTTGATCCCAACTCAAGAAAAACTGGTAAAGATACTGAGATAACCACAAAGGGTGAAGGGAGTATCGTAAGCGTAGTCACCTGGCATTCTGCGTGCGCATATTGTTGAATTCAATAAAATGGCAGCTGGGATTTTTTTCTTGCCTTTAATGTCTTTTTTTGAGAGAACATCACTTCACAATATAAATTCCCTAACACAAAACATAACAATGCCTATATATTACATGACAACTTCCTGTGGAGCAGACAGAAACTGCAAATCCAGGGTACCGGCTGTTTTTTAAGCTTGCGTCTTTCTTGCTTTTTGTGACTTGTAACAAGAACATCCATTAACATGTTTTTTAAAGAATGTTAATGACAGTTTACCTCCATGATTAGCATATCTCTGTTCTTCGATTTGAACCTCAAGTTCATCATTTGTACTACATATCAAGTGTTTATCCTTTAAAAAGATACAATCAGCACACAAATAATGTCAAATTCAGCTGCAGGAAGTGACTTTTTCCAGCTGAAGAACTGTTTAGGCTGTATGTGGACAATTACTGCCATTATTTTAAATGGAAGGGCTGCAGCATTAAATTAGTTAGTCAAGTTTTGGATAATTCACTATGTATGGTTGTATTTCCAAGGAGTAAACGGAGATTTGGTAACCTGAGATCTGCAACAAAGTCAACGATAAAGTCCACCAGCAGTTAACTGTTAACCACAAGCCATTCTTCAGCATGTTGTGGTTTTAGCAGTGACTGGGGCATTCAGAAACGATAATGCAGGAGTACTATACAAGATGCCCCCCGACGCTGGTATCAGAAATGGTTAAACTTCATGTGCACTCACTCTAGAGATCTGGAATGAAGCAATCGGGTGAGTGGGTAATAGTTTGCTCTTGAAAACAGTTCATGGTTTCCTTACCTCACCATGGTTACAGCTCCCTGCTGTTGTTGCGGAACTGGAACTTTGACTTGTAATCAGCAGCTGCATCTTCCTGCACATGCTCCCCATAAAACGTGATATTTTTTAATTTGTACTATTTACTATTTCATATTCTGTTTATATAAAAATAGCAGCAAAATCCTCACGTGTATTCTACCTTCTAATGTTAAGCACACTGAACATAATTTGGTGCAATTCACTGGGATTTCAGAAGACAAACAAACTGTGGGACCAAACAGTTTACGATTTTCATTCCAAAAGTATCCCCATGCTGCCATGAGACTATTTCATATATTATTATTTAATTAATTAATTTTTTACAGTTATTACAGTTTAATTATTGCTAGAGTGTGAGGCCCATTTTGGGTTCTTAATGTAGATATAATATATAGAGTACAGATGGGCTGATACACAATTTTTCAGTTCGGATCAGATGCACAACTGCCGATACTGATACAGATTCGGATACAATATTACTTTAATATTTTAATATAAGAAATGTATAATATATGTTTACATTTTTGTATTAAATTTTTTTAAACTGGTAAATGCAGATGAAAAAAATGTTGAATAGTGATGAAATTACAGCTGAATATCAATATCGTCACAAGCTGTATCGAGTGTGCATAACAGCCCAAACTAAGCGACTCCCAAATCATCCATTCCTTTTTCATATTACATGCGGTGTCTCGCACAATTGCATGCACTTTTGAAGTGGGATTTTCCACTAAACGCTACTTCCACCGCTCATAAGTTTGTTTTTACAAAAATTGCAAATCGCTGTGCTACTAGTTGCTGTAAAAAAGTAAAATGCTCCAAGATCATCACCTTCTAATCTGCTGCATTCCCTTTGAAGTCCGAACTCGGAAATTTCAACTGGACCGCCCTCCCAAGTCAAATTCCGACTCGTGAACGTCGACACAACCCCAAGCTCAGAATTCAAGATGGATGCGTTATTTATCAACAGAAATTAAAGCTGTTTTATACTGTTTATTAGCATGTATGTTTTATTTGTGGCTCATTAAATCGGTCAGACACACAATTACTGTACAACTGCTATCTGTGGATGTGTCGCTACTGAGTATTGCTAACAATTAACCGGCCTAAAACTGGATTTCTTGCGTAGTCTGATAATTTGTTGGATATAAGGTAGTCCAGGGTAAATGAAAGCGAACGAAGACAAAGCTATTTAAACTGCGATACTTTTGAGGTCCCTGATTTTGCTGAATGGTTTTCCGACTTGTACTGGAACGGGTTTAACTCATGTGTGACGTCATTCACAGTTCCTTATGCTGCGAAGTCTATGCGCATGACATCACAGCAGGCGGAAGTCACTGCGCTCACACCCACTGAGAGGCAGCGTCCATGTCTGGCTGCAGCGTCAACGTTCAGCTTGAATGTCGCAAAGAACACATAAAAAATGGGAAGGAGCTGTTGTGCGATTCATCGTACAAAGAGAGTTAACGGGAAGTATAAACTATTTTTGAGACTGCCAAAAACTAAATGATTAAGTATCGGACCTGGATCGGTCACATACTGTATGGCTAATACACGATTCGTCAAAAAGGTCTGGATGGGCACCGATACATGCATCTCTAATGTAGAGTTAATATACATAAAACTATATGGAGTTGTTTTTTTTTTTTGAAAAATAACTGATGCATATTTACATAAGTACGATCTTTAAATCTGAATGTCAAGAGTCTGTGACTCAAAGGTGGAACAGGTCAGATTAAAGTGCAGTAAATGTAATGTACAGATCAGACGGACAATGGTCCATGGAGAAATACTGTGTCATTTCTGAAAGGTTGTTACATTTGCATGTGCCACACTCTTATTCCCACTTGCATCCCTGTAAGAGTGAAGGTCTCTGGATGGAAACAAATTGTGCCCTAGAGAACAGGTAACTCACTAAACCCCTTCACGCAGTGAACTAAAATCCATGCTAAAACTAAAATCGCCTGTTTGTACCATATTGGTTTTAAAAGTGCATATTCTTCTTTTTAAAAGTTCTCTTGGTGGGTAGTTTTTTCCCCTTTTTTAACTCCATGTAATTTGGAATTTTAGGATGACCCTATGCTGGAAATTTACTTTAAAAATGCCACAAAAACAGGTTAAAAGGAAGAATTATTCGGATATCAAGCACTAATCAAAGCAATAAAAATATGGCCAATAAGAAATAACCATAAAAACAAAAATTACACATAAAATACACACACACACACATTCTCAAAATACAAACGCAAAATAAATCTCATACAGCTTAACTGAATGTTATTTGCTCAGTAGTCATTGAATAGCTTGATAATAAATAATAAATGTTAAGTTTCCCATGGCTTTTCGAGCTGCTAAACCAATCTGGAGATAGGCTACTATCATGCTAAAAACACTAAGCAAATTCATTCTGAAAATTAATTTACTAGTTAACATTTTATGATGTTCTTTACACATCATGCATTAATAAATTTCACTTAAATGCTGTTTTTTCCCCGACGAGTAACAGTTTTGCATCATTTACCTGATTGTAATATTAATGACTATTATTAGTACTTGCAACATATGAGCGATGGTGAGGAAATATACACAACAAAATTATGTTTTATGTTGGACATCAGTTCTCCCAGGGGACTATTCTATAGATAGACAGACAGACGAACAGACAGCCAGACAGACAGCCAGCCAGACAGACAGGCAAACAGACAGCCAGACAAGCAGACAGACAGCCAGACAAGCAGACAGACAGCCAGCCTTCAACTGAAAACCATTATCTTTACCTGAAATTCATTGTGAGAAAGACATTGACACAAAGCCACAAAAAATGCCTGACTTGACTCCTTCAGTTGGTAATTTAAGGACACTGATAGAGAAATCACACATGAGGGAAAACGACACAATACAACAAGTTGTATATCCTAGGACACTGAAGTACATTCTTGGTATTTAAGTACATTCCCTAAGGTCTCCACAGGACTTAGCATTACTTTAAACTTACGCACAGCCAGCTCTACAAAGACTGCGAATGTTTAGTAAGGCTGCAATTCAAACACAACGCTTCATGTTAAAGACGTTTATTCTCTTTCGTTTCATATAAAACAATAAACATGGGTCTTGCACAAGTTTGTCACAGTGCAATAAACATCACCAAAATACTCTAATCTAGGTAAGTCATGAAAAGCTTATCATTGCTTGGCTAAGATGAGGACCGTAAAGCAGGGAAAGCAAAAAGCTGTTTTGCTTTGTGGTGTCAGGATTCCATAGTATTAACTGTACTTTCACAAAGAAAGACTGAGTAATTGTAGAGAACAATGTAATTTAACCAACATCCAGATTTCCAATATCAAAATCAACACCAGTGCATAAATGGCAAAAAATACATTTTACAGAAGCCTCTGGGCTAAATAAGCTCACAGATTTGCTTAGTGGTATATTTGCATGATATACAATTGCATGGTAAACGTCCATATCAACGACACATGACATAATATGTTGAGAAGTGCTAAAATAACACAGAAAGCCATCATATTTCAGTAACATCATCAGTCACATACTGTATTTCTTTTCATATAGCAATCTACTTTCATCCTATGTTAGCTTTCTGTACGCATCTCTTATGTTAGACGGGTCGGTGCCGACCCATGTCTTAAATCAGCCATAAAATACCCTCAAAACAGTTATTTATCATCCAATCCATCATCAGTAAATAAACTGAATTGGGAATTGGTCTTATCTTGCCTTACATGTCTGGGCATGCCTAGTAAATTCACCTAGTGAATTTATATATATATATATATATATATATATATATATATGTGTTTTTTTACATAGGTTTTCCTGATGCAGTATATAAATGTAAGTGGTGCTTTTATGCATTTAAAACTTACAAACAGGTCGGTGCCGACCCGAATACCAGAGGAAGGCTAAACCCAATCCTTACATTTTACACACATAGAATGCACACAGAATAATAGAGATTTATGCAGGAAAGCTGCCAGAGGTCTTTTCAGTGAAATACTGAATTAGGAAAAAATGTTCATCTTATCTTTTAAAGGATGTTTCAGTAAATATGTGACCTTAAATCTTTCTTAAGACTATATACAGTATAATCTATATGATCGCGACAAGCTACAGCCAGGGTCGGGTTCAGTGCAGGGGTGTGATTCCAGGAAGGATTCACACGGGAAAAGACTGATCATTAACCTTGAGTCTCAATTGCCCTGAATGGGACACCAGGGCCTTGAACCAGGTGCAAGAGCCATTTCCCCCTTTCTCACTGCAGTTTTCCAAAGCACTATATCAGAATCACCCGCATATTAGTCTGCATTAGAGCGCATCAAAGGAAATCCTGAAAAAAATCTTGGTTTCACACTGATACTTAATGGCACCACAAAAAGCAAGACCCAGACAGCTCTTAAGATAATTGTACCCTGCTGTAATTGCAGAAGTTTTTTTTTTCTTTCTTTTTTAAGAACAGAGTCCAAGAGTCTGACAAATATTGACCCAATATATAATCACTGGATGATTATCCAGGTACAATTCACTAGCAGTAAATCACTATAGAATGCATTCTGTGCAATTAATATTCCATTTATTTCAATGCTAATATGGTCGGGCGATATTCATTTTTCAAAATAGCTAAAAAGCAAAAGATAATCTGCCTTCCTGACAGCTGCTTAATCTAAGAGCAAACTGTTGTAGTAACAGCAGGATAGCAGTTTTTGCAAGGTACAGCCTGGACTTCATATTGACGCTAAAACATGTTAAGCATGTTCTTAAAAGAAGCTTTCTCTGCTGTGTGAAAATAATTTATCTTACAGCAGCATTTGTGTTTCCCTTGTATCTTAAACTTTCATAATTGTCCATTCTTCTAAAAAATTTCTGTACCCTCTTGTCCTATGCAGGGTCACAGGGCTGCGAAGCACAAACCTATTCCCTAACCTACAGGCACAAAACAGAGAATAACCCAGCATGCGATAGCAACCCATCGCAGTGCATGCACACGCGCACACACACGCATACACACAACAGTCTGGCTTTTGATGCTTTTTACAAACACCCCAAGAATGATTAGCTGTGTCTGAGTTTGACTTGTGGACTGCCTACTTGAAACATCTGATACAGAACGTTGGTAAAGTAGCCTAACATCTTCATAAATTCAACTGGATGACATATTTCTGAGGTGAGAGAAAAGATCTGTGGTACAGTCTGTGGTACTGCCAAATAACTGCAGTAATCTACTTTGCAACCAGGTCACACATCTTTGTCATAGAAATCATTAAACTAAATGCAGCACAAATTAGTGGATATGCGCTCTTTTAGGCCTAGATGTAGGCTACACATTGCAAAGCTAGTACAGCAGGAAGCTAAACTGATCTTCGTAAAAACCCCGTGACAGAGGAGTTGACTGAACACAACCGCAATGTTTTGAATGCATTGATACTATTCGACACTTACTGTAATTTAGGAGCAATGAGCTGGTCAAACTTGTACCCCAAAGGGTATATAAATAAGTATGCAAAAGATCAATAATTCCCTACCTTGAAAGCTGTTTATTTATTTATGCCTTGAGCAATTACATGACCCGCTGCTTACACAAATTGTGTTATATGGGTATTGTTTCTATATATTTCATACATATATATTTCAGCATCATGTTACCAGTAACAACAATTTCTCACTGTGACCCTGAAAAAAATGAATTTATTTTTCAAACAGTAGCATTTATTGTGGTCCCCTTATTGCCAATTTACTCTCAAAATGTGTGGATATAAAAAAACACATTTCAAAATTACTTTCACTGGCCCACGACTTAAGAGGGAATGGAGAACACCCTTCGTCAGCTGGGGAAGGTTCTCCCTTGGGGACCACAGCACAGCGAACTTCATTTCTGGACAAACATTCACCGTATCTTTCCTTGTCATAACAGTGAAGGGATTGAAAAAACAGTAAAGCTTTACTTTAATACTTTTCTACAGTTTAACCCTTCGAATAGACTTTGGGGACAGAATGAATTACCTCCTGTGTCTCCAGTGCCAAGGCTCGTGTCTCTACATCAGAGGAAAACTTCTGCAAATAATCGTGTGTTTAAGCACGTATGGCATGCAATTACTTTCTCATTAAAAAGACCTCCCTCTCCTCCGATCACACATGGCCCTGAATTGGGGTGGCTCCTATTAAATCATTTCAGAATTAAAGAGACGTGAGTCTGCTTGCCATCTCCCACCTGTTTTTACATAAATGAGTACTTATTAGTGACAACGGGCCAATCAAAAAACTACTCTCTATGGACCCTACATGGTCACAGTTATGTCTTTGTCTCGGTAATATCATACCTTTTAGGTACAGTCTTTCTTCATGGAGAAAACACTAGCATGCGTTACCTCATAACAAATTTTTGTCATGTTCAAAAAAAAACATCAGCTGAAAAGGGCACATTACATAGAAAATAACCTACTGGACAAGAAAGTACTGAGACTGCCTTTTAGTGACCTGCTGGATTATTAAACACTGGGGAATGTATTGAACAAATCAAATGGCAGCAGTTAGCTGGGTCACTGAGATAATTTGAGGACTTTCATAAACAGTACTTGGCTTCAAGCACTATACCATGTCACTTCAGTTTGACTAAATGCACCTTCACTAACGCAACCAATTGCTTTAAAGGTCAGCCATCCTCCAAGGTTATCAAGGTGGCATCGAGGTCTTGTCTGTTCTACCGTTATCGTTGTGAATTATCAAATAAAATGAAACAGCTAGTAATTAAATATTGTGACTCTTTAATAATGACTGATTTGCTCTGCTTTGCACCTGTAGCTCCAGATAGGCTCTAGAAACATGCCACCCTGCACAGGGCAAGCAGGTATAGAAAATGGATGGATGGATGGATGGATATAAAGCATTATTATAAAACTGAGCTACATTAGGTACACCTTGATTTACAAAAAAAAAAAAAAAATCCAATTAATATATTCTGGGATGAGCCTTGGTCCCCTAAAACCCTGCATAAAACGAGAGGTTAAAGAATATGGATGGATGGATGGATGGATGGATGGATATATGAGAATAACATTTACCGCTAACCGTAGTTTAAAACAAAGTTACTCTTATTTGTGCTTCTGTGAATTTAACTTGAGATGCCATCACACAGATATCAGAACGTTGGAAATCAATCTGTTGTTAATACGACGAGTATTAACGCATCAGCCTTGTTGGACGCTGTAGCTTGTAATTTATCTAGTTAATACACATCAAGTGTCTGGAGATGAGCACATGTGTCTGAAGATGACTTTATATCACGAGCCAGAAAGTACAGCTGAAGTGGCATGTACCCAAATTAAGCTGCTAGTCTGAAGTTTCATTATATGACTTGTCAGTCTATGAGAAACAGTGATCACTCTGAAAAATACTACATTATTAACTATCTCCACAGATTGCCGTACGGCTATTTTCACACAAACTTTAACTTGTTGCAGGTTTATAATAATGAATCGTAGACCTTGGATAAATACCCTTCAATGGCTTCACTGTGATGACTCTCTGACAAGCAAATCCTCTCTGAATACATGCATATTTTGTGATAAATTATTCATATCGGTTTCTTGATTAGGGAGATAAAATATGCAGCAAGTTCAACAGACTAATTATTAAAGGATGAAAGGGTATACATTATATAGTGAATCTAATACCTGAACATTATAACACTTTACAGACAAAAAATAATTATAAGTTAACTAATAAATGCTTATCCCTGATTATTATATGTATACATTTATATGTACAAGTGAGGACAAACCTATATATAAGTCGCGCGATGATGCACTGTATTAGCAATTAGCATTCCTTGGCCATAATGTATTGCAGGAGACACAGGGACTTGGGGAATCATTGCCCCCTGGTCGCTTTTTCACACAAAAAATGAATTTGATCTGTATAATTACCAGTTAATTAGAAGACAGTAGGCATGCTTGTCCCTCAACCCCGACAATCCCCTGAAACTTCCACACAAGGCCCAAAACCCAAAGGTGACAAAGGTGACAGAAAAGAAAACCACATTTTAAATTTATTAAATGTAATAAGTAAAGAGTGACATGAAATTAAAAAAATAAGATTATTTGATTTTATCCAACACTGTCAAAGCTCCAAACATAATCGCACTATGCTAATTGTCTCTGTATAATAGTATAGATCAGGGGTCTCCAACTCCGGTCCTGGAGAGCTACTATCCAGTAGGTTTTCTGTCCCACTTGGCTTCTGATGAG
>JAODJW010000040.1:14744404-14765173 GCA_026777045.1 Hyperopisus bebe
GCGATGGGCTGGCCCCCCGTCCAGGGTTGTTCCCTGCCTCGTGCCCATTGCTTCCGGGATAGGCTCTGGACCCCCCGTGACCTAGTTGGATAAGAGGGTTGGAAAATGGATGGATGGATGGATGGATGGATGGAAACCTAAAGGACTGCCTTCACCCTTTCAACTTTGACTGTATATTAACACATTTCTCCAGCAGAGAGTGACACAGGCTTTTCTCAGCGTAATAGCCCCAAACTACAAGACAATGAGTAGACAAACTATTCAGACACCTAATTTTATTTAATTTTATTTATAAAATTTTATTTAAAATCATATCACACTGCTCTTACAGTGCCTTACAACATGCATATCATCTAAGACTGTGACTTCTTCAGATTTACTATACAGAGGATTCATGAAAAATCTCACTGCGACTGTCTTGGAAAAAAATAATTTTGATGACCAAGCAGAACACTCTGACAGCAATACAACAAAAGGTTCAGAAAAAAGTGGCCGGAAATTATTTGAAAAGAACATGACAGGAGTACTGCTTATCTTGTATTTGAAAATTCACTTCCTGGAACACCTAAGCTCACCAGAAAATTATACTATTCGTTTTTTATTATTTGTTATTATTATTTTTTTTCTTCAGCATTCAGAAACTTCACTTCAGAATTGTAGTTAAGTGAAGGAATTACTATTATTCCACATACTAAAAAAACAAATTACTGTAATTCCACGTCACCCAAAAAAGTTACACATACAATGTTATTTCACTCTTCTATTTTTCTGATAAATATATAATAACTATACTGTTTTTCAAATATTAAACAAGCCACATTATCGGATTTTAAAATATTTTATAACTTGCCTAAGTACATTAACCCCCCCCCCCAAAAAAAGAAATAAAGAAAGTGTTTGTATGTGCATGAACATTATAAAGGTTTTTAGACACCATATGGAGAAATTCAAACTGCAGTCCCTAGTCTATTTGGTGATTAATTATTTAGTTGCTGTAATACGAAAAATGTATTGGGAAATGCTGATTTAACTAGGACATGTTTTTAAAAAGAGGCAGGAATCATCACATTAAAAAACATATTCTGTACAATTTACTGGTTCAATGTTTTAATCAATTAAGAAAATTTCCTGTGTATCTGCTCGATAGCCATCTGAGGTTTCAGCATTAAACTGGCAGTAAGTCACATATCTTCCATATCTACCGTGGTAATGTGAGCTAAGTTTGTTTAACAGTAGCTTAAAAGTTGCTTTGCCAGGCTCGTTATAAAATTCCAGATTGCATATTTGTAAATAATAAATAGTGATATGCTGCCCAGTCAGAAATATTTAATTTATCTTTTATGGGTATATTGTGACTTTCTTTAAACTATTTTCTAGCTACTGTAGCCATTTTTAACATCCTGCTGGAATTCATTGTAAGAATGGTCTGGCTCCCCCTTTACTGTAACATGCAATGGGACAAGGACAGGCAGTCTGCATAAAATACAGTTCTGCCGGTGACAAGTCACCATGTTCAGAGGTGGGAATTTTCAGATAAACGTCTGGAGATTGACATGCTACTGTGGCAAATACTCAGAGCAACACAGAACAGTCAAGCTGTGTTATTCTGCAGCAGGCTCTGTTCAATGCTTTCAATTCGGTGGAAAAAGAAATATCTGGATCGCAACCATTAAGAACAATACTGGAGTGGATAGTCATACACCGTCTACCATGCCATCGTTTCCCCACCAAACAATGTGTACGGCTGATTATCAGTCACGCATAAATACTAATTCCATTATAACAGGTTGAACAGCTGTAGTGACTGAGCCCTTCTACATTAATGTTTGTGCAAAGTGCAAAATGCTTCTCTTTTACATGTTAAGTCCGGTAAGTTCAAGTATTCTTTTCCCTGATTTTTAAGATGCTGTCTAGACCTGTGTATGTTTATAAATACACACTTCCCCCCCAGAGAGTCAAACACATTACTCCGTACAGTAAAGATTAATAGCATTAAAGCATTAAAGTTTCCATTATAACCAGTGTATCCATCAACTTACATGGTGGTAGATTTTATTATGTTTAGCAATGAAATAGGCCTAACATAGGATTTCTTTTCCCAATTCCAGCCTGAAAACCTCATGCTAGTTTCCACCTTATAAACCTCAGTGTGAACTACACGCTTGATTGCTTAAGGTATTAGCAAAGGTCAAGGTGTGATTATTGACACTATAATAATATAATAACTGTAATCGCATCACAAGCGCTGGAAGATGACAATGCGTAATATGAGGCCCCCAAACAAAATGAATGTCCTCTAAGCCTTGAAGGAAAGGACGGCGTTAGCAGCACCCTAAAGCACAACTGTGAAGCTAGTGAACGCAGACAAGCCACTGGGTCTATCGTGGTTAACAACCTGTAACAAGTAACCTTTAGGGCCCCAATGAGTTTCTAGAGAGCAGAACTTCAGGTAGAAGCTCCCAAACCTGACCACCCGCAACTGCACCCCTGTTGATAGTGTAGCGTTTACTCTGTATAATTGTTGGTGAGCCCCAACACAAACAATAAAAAACAAATCAAATAATATAACATACCAGCTAATGAAAAAAGGGGCAAACCTTAAGCCACCATGGAAATGTAATTTCAGCCTTCTGTGGAGATAAATTGCCACACTTGTATGTCACCAACCAAGAGGCAAGTGTTAATGACACTGAAAGGGTTAGATATGTGTCATTAGACACAGACCTTGGTATTTTATTTATGCCTTACTTCCTCCCATCTGCTCCAATCTGGTTTTCTGGCACATAAAATAAGCAAGGTTCACATCTTTCCACGTGCCAAAACCAAAACAAGTGTTGTGGTGTATCAAGGCCATTAAAAATGCTAAAATTACTTTCAGTAATCCTGAAGATTAAAATCGCACATCCAGGGGGGGAAAACTGAGTTCCTGGATTTAAGAAGTGCCAATTATCTAGAGTGGCAGCCTTCGTAATGCACTGTAATATATGAGATCTATAAAGTCATTTAGAGCCAATTAATGACATGCAGTGTGTAATAAACTAAGCCATAAAAATCTCTGTAGCAGCGATGTTTTTCTAGGAATTCTCAGAAAACTGCATGACAGCTATGCATGATGGGTCTGTTTTGGCCTTTGCCAGAAATAACTGCATATTGTACTGAACGGCTACTTCAGTGCATAAATGTTTGATCAGAACAAAGTATATTTAAGGAAATATTTCTGTGCAGTTTAGTTTCCCAGCGTCCTTTTTTTTTACAGGCAAAACACTGCTGTCTTATCACATAATAAAAAGCCAAACGTATAAAGATCTTAATTCAATGGTTATAATGATCATCCACGTTAAAATTTAGTTAATAAACTATACCAGCTTGTAAGGCGAACGTTACTCCTGACGGGGAGCGTCCTGGTCAGCGCGGACACTTCGGCGATGCATGTTAACTTTCATTAAGTGCGATAAATTGTATTTTTAAAGCCACGGCACTTGCGAAGCAGCCTCTACCACCGCTACTACTCGTAACCCCAAGACATGACAGTGACGGGCAGTTCGGACGCCCGGGGAAGTGCAGAGCAAAGCACAGGCTGCCCAGCCGGAGCCCCGTGCGCCTGTTGCATCCCGCAAACGCGCCTTTCGCTCCGCGCCGCGCCGGAGCCGCTCACACCTTATACATCCCGCACCGTGTGCGTTTAATCACCGCCAAAAAGTACAAGCCAAGCTACAAATCTAAACTATTCTGAAGCGCCCCGCCATGCATTTCATTCACATATATCTGAAGAAAATATATATATTACCCATTTTAAAATATATATATTGAATACATAATAATATACACAGTGTCCGTATCGTCCTAATGAAATCGCACTGCAGCAACTTTCAGTGGCAGACTATCCCTTAACTAAACACCAGCCTCTCAACAGTGCACGCTGGGTGGTCACTCTTCACTCCGGACCGCTTTCTCCAGCTATACCTTCAGTGTTTCCGAATAAGCACCTGCAATACACATAGCGCTAGAAACGCCGACAAGCACCAAGACATCGCCGATCGGGCTCCTACCTTTAATTGTCGTAAGTGTAGTAGAGGAAAAAAGGAACAGGAAGATGCCCATAGTAAAGTAACGTCCCTTCGGAAACGGTCCCATTTCTGTATATTTTTTTCTTCTTCTTCAGCAGGTATAAGAGGGTGTTTTTTTCTGTATTCACCTTATTTTCATGGTCGCCGAAAATATAATTTTAAGAACATTAGTAATCACTTGGCAAGATGAGAAAGTCTTTCTGAGCGTCCTTGTATTACAACTAGAAGTGAATGGACAGCGGCAGTCGAGTCCGCGCCCGGCACAGCCCTCCTCCTCCGCCGAGGCGCCACGGAGCCTCTCCTCATTCTCAACTTGCACTACTAACCCGGTACCAGACTAACAACACAGCGTAATAAATTCACCAGCGCGACAGGCCAATGGGATGCGGCGATGGGCGGGGAGGCGACGCGCTGTTCACCGGGCGAGTGACAGTTCGCGATCCGAGCATCTCCGCCGCCGCTGAAATCTCTCAGCCGCTGGATGTGTTTTGCCCACCACCACGGGCATCTAAATGCATCACTGTAATGAAATGGTCACACCCTTTAGAAAATGTTCGAGGCACTCTTATGCACCAATGCATTGATCGCTGGGGGTTAAAATGCAATTGTTTTCCAGAATTTGAAGAGTCTGAACATTGGCTTCTGTAGGTATTGTCTGTAATGCGGTGTCCACAGAAATACCGGCTGCAAGTCATTTGAAAGGAACCGGTGCTCAAGTGGCGTTTGGAGAGAACTAGGAATGAAATAACGCAGATAATAGGCTCAGCCGAGAGCTTGCGCTGCGGCAAAGTTTCTTGCATGCGCAGAATCGGTGTTATTGGCTGTTTTATACTGATGGTAACCATTTTCTGTGTAGCGAGCGTGATGACTGAAATCCAATTATGCGTAATTAAAACTATTACTGAAAAGTTAAGTGAAAACAGATATTCAAGATCGACACTGAAAAAACAGCGTATTAATTTACATGCATAAACCTATTTGTATATTGATTATAAACATGGGAATTACATTATTTAGACGAGTCTTAAATATGTGACCCGATAGGAAAGTATATTGCTTTCTTCAGTTACATCAGAAACTTAACTTTAAATTTTATTTGTTTTTAATGTGCTTTCCACACATTTAAAAAGATAAACCATCCAGAAAGACCCGCATCATCCCTTTCCCAGTAATTTACTAATAAATTAATAGAGTAGAAGTCTGATTTTGATGCTATGTGTATTAAAACTAAGAGAGAATCTCAGAAATTGCTGGAATCATTCTGACTCTCCCGCCTCCTTGTTCTACAGGTCCATTCCTCTGCGGTGCCCCCACACATTTGAGATTGTACTACTGCAGAAATGAATTTAACAGATCTGGACACCAGAACATCTACCCACCATGAAGCATACAGATAATTTCAATAGAACTTTCAGATAAAGACAACATCAAAGACAATATAATTCATTATAGCATCTATTCAGACTATTGGTATTTCTTAGTAAATCTGCTCCTTATGTAGGTAAGGATTTTTGTGTTTTATACAGTCAGGGGGTAGGCTACAAGCCAGAGTTAAGCACTGTAATAAAAGGGGGGAAAACACCATTTATGCTTTGATTATCCTTTTTTTCTAGCCTGAAGTTAGGCCATTGTCAGAATGCCACTCTTCAACTGTAGGAATTTCTGACAGCATGTGTACATGTGACCCATTATCTTTTTAACAAATGCATTCTGTTCTGCCTGCTTGGGAACATTTGAATGACACTAATTCACTGCTTTAATACCATGTCTGCACTCTAAAACACTGCTAATGCAAGTGAAGATTTAACATGCTAAGCTTTGTCACAGGAGATGAGAGGAAAAAAAAACCAAGCCACAAGTATCACACCGTCTGTTGTTCATATAACTTGATCCTGTCAAACCCAATGCACTTCTTCTCTCTGGGTTCCTTTAGCATGGCTTAATGTTGAAGGTATACTTTGGCCAACACATGCTTTAAGTGATTTATTTATTTCTGAATGAAACCGTCACATCAGAATTCAGGGAATAGTCTATCTGGAAAGTCACTGTCATGGGCTCATCACAGCTTTCGAGTGGAACTTAATGCATGCACCCCATAGAGATAAATGCTAATTTCTTCAGCGGATGTGGAGAAAATCCATAAACAAAGCAGCAGTGAGTATATGATTGTCAGGCTGCCTGACGGCTGTTTCCATGAGCGAAAAGTCATACACGTACATGCCATTGAGTGTAACAGGTAAGCAGGCACATGGATCTGCAAACAGATGCGATCTGTGTTGCAAATGCAACAATTTGCAGCAAACAACATGCAGGAGGTACCATATTTCTTGTATTCTTTTCTACAGGAATTCATAAAAATATATAGGATGCAACATTCATGTGAATAATATAAAGCTTAAAACGTAATTTGAAAAAGCAAATAAAATATCCCATCTTTGTAAATAAGTTTACAGAAATGTTTGGCGTGAGCTATACATTTCACAACATGCAGTACAAATCAGGAGCAGAGGAAATGTGTGCTTATTTTGTTTTTATGTGTGTTATGTGAGTTCTGAACAGACTGCTTTGGTGCAAAAAAAAAAAAACTGGTACATAAAAGACAGATGATGTGACCCAACTTTAATCCCAGAAATTACTGCACATCCATTTTTCCCTCCGTGCAAATTTTACGCCTTCTGTATGCTATGTACATAGGTTTATGGCTACTGTGACTTTAATGGTGGTCCATTATGCTGGGAAACAGAGGAGAAAACAACGCGACCAAAAAAGAAACCTGCTCCTCAGTCTGAAATATAACTCCCAGTAGTATTACTGAGTACCTCAGTATGAAAGCACAGGAAGGTCTCTCTCCACACAGACAAGTGAAAAGCTGCCTGGCAATTACAGTTGCTAGCGGCAATTGGCTTTATTAGACTCAAAACCATGCTTGTTACATAGTATATTTACTTATCCAATTATTTAAGTGTGGAAATGATTATATATAGCAGTCACTGAATGCCTTTTTAAATGCTTTTACTTGTCTCTGTACAGAATATCCTTTAAACACTCTCTCAGTGTATGCAGATGTTTTAATGAATTAATTATAGCCAAAGGTGGAAGAAAGATCTAAAGCAAGAGTCTGAATGTAAATTAAATAGTGAGACGGAGAAGGTCCACTTTCCCGGAGCTCATCATATCAGCTGTTATGCAACCCATTTTGACACAAGAAAGCTTCAACTTGCTAAAGTTTATTACAAAGATGCACGGGGATGGCAAAAATCTGTTGCATTCTGACAATCTTATTTTTGTTATGCGGGGAAATGACACTGGTGGTTTTTCACAGTTATTTAACAAGCTAAAAGCTCTGTCATTTAAAAGCATGGTTAGCTAACTGCTCGTGATAAGACGGATCGATGGTCAAGGCTCATTTTGGAGACCACTGCAAATAGGAAGAAAGGGTCTTTGATCTGATACTAAAAAATGAACATTGGTGACAGCAAAAGTGCAACATACATCATTCCCAGTGTCATCTGTCAGTCTTTGTAAAATGTTAGATGTTTTTAAATAACTTAGCAATGCTTTGCTTGGTTTTTCACTCAACCTCTTAATTGCCTTATTGGATTAATTGAGTGGACGCAAAGTCATCACACTTGCTGGTCTAATGGTAAATCAGTTTAAATTTAAGGTGTATTCCTTCGTTGACTCCAGGCCTTGGTCTTTGAACATTTTACTTTATAAGATCAAGAGGCTACTCAAATGAATTCTAAAGACATCTGTGATTGTAATGAATAGCTTCTCAGTTTTTTCCTCTTTCAAGCCAGTCATGGAAAGAGCAGTCTTGTTGAAGGGCAGATTTTATTGCAGTGACCAGAAGTACCGCATGTAATTTTTCAGCACATGATTGACAGATGAAACCGAAGGTCTTTGCCCAATTTTGCCTTTCCTTCTGCATTTTTATGGTGTCAGCTTTGGCCTAATTTCATATTCACCCTAAAGCCATGACCTTCTGATGATAATTTTTACAGGGCTATATTAAAGATATTCTACCTTTTCTGAGCTACATAAGCTCAAGGTCTCCAAGTCAAGGCAGAGATGAGTCAAAAACAAGCATAATACTCAATAGAGCATTAAATCATTAAAGAATAAAACCATTTGTATTCTTGGCAGCACTTGTATATTTTACAATACAATACTTTCATTGCTTGATACTTTTTGCTAATTATGGACTATTGTATTAGACTCTTCTGGGATTAGCATTTACTTGCTTAAATTATCATCAGCCACTACAAGAATTTCAAGTTATGGTTGGAGTGTCATATCCAAAGTGTTTTCACACATTTCATTGAGTCCTGGCTTTGACGTCCTTGTTATCAGGGTGTAATTGCTATCTAAAATCAGAAGATGCTCAATCTTCTTCAGAGGAGATTAAGCGGAAATGGCAGGCAGAGTGCACATCGATCAGTTCAATCAATGCAGACCTTTTTAAAGTGTGCTGGTGACTAGCTGGGATCAACCTTCTCACCTGAAGCCTTGATGTGGGATGCTGTAAAGGTTATTGGGAAATGCAAGATTAGTGTAGACCTACAGTTCTCAATCATAGATACAGGTTGAAAAATGAACAGCAAAATGACTGTAAACTGACGATTTGCTGCTTTTAATTGTTCTAAGGTCTTAGGAAGTTATTTACTTTAAGAATATTATTAGAAAAAGTAGAAAAAAAATGAACAAAGAAGGAAAATAGTAATTACACAACATATGGTAAAACACATAGTCTTGTAGAGGCATTTGGTAATAATTTTATCCCATACAATATATGGCATGAAAGAAACATATGGCAGTGAATATTCTTTCTTTATGGGTTTACAGTCTCCAAAATCAATAGCTGACAATGACTGCGCAATGTCCTAAAGTCCAAAATTAACATGTAAGATAAAACATTTGAGATACATATTTAAACATCCGCAATTATGGTATTAATTAAATATACCCTGGGTACTTTATGCTGTTATAAATCTTGCATGGGTTCTCCTTTTCCAATTTGCTATGAAATCTGATGTGTAGCTTTTTAATGAGGGATCACACAGCTCTTCTGCAGCCATGCAGCTTTGAATAAAGTGAGGCCCCTGGAATTCAATGGAGAATGTCTGCCTTGTCAAAACATCTGAAAGAGGTCGGGTAAAAGAAATATATCATACTTGACTTTGATGCTTTAAGATTTCCTTTTTGTTGTTGTTTTCCCACGGAAGTGAAATTGTCTTTTAAGAATAACATATATTTGAGTTCTAACATAGCTATTAACTCCTGCTGAAAACAGAAGGCAATTAAAGGCGATAAACTTTAATTTTCACTATATTATTTTCACTATATATATAGTTTTTTCCATGGCCTATTAATTGTTGAATTATAAAGTCCCTGAACAGCACACACGTGAAACAAGTTAGTTGACAGTGTACACTGCTATACACCATTCCACATAACATCCATGATCAAAGTCGTCAACCTATTGTACACAGACAAACGTGTCCATGGCAACACTCATCTGTGTCCATGGTGAAAGGCTTTGTAGGCTTGGTTGTAAATACAATCTCCCTGGTAAAAAAAAATCCTTTTTCATCACAATGGCCGTCAGAAATTGCTATGGTATGTTGACCCTCTTCCAAGGTATTTTCCCCGATATTGGATGGAATCAAGGAACTAAGCTTTGTAGCCCTGGGTTGAGACAATACAACATATATACTTTCCCCTGGAGGTCTTCAGAAAAGTAAATACTATTTTTTGCATATTGACTTACAGTTTGCGCTACTTTTCAGATTTGCTCATTGTCTTTTTTTCATAAATTACATTCAAGGAATTGTCATGTGTTACATACAGCTCCAAAAATGAGCAGTATCATGAAATTTGCAAATGCTAATACCGATACTGGACAAAGAGCAGAAATTATGACAATGTCTTTTACTGTGTGAACATACCTTTGTGAACATCAAGCCTGTGACACCAGCTGACAATCAGGACTCACTGCAGTCACGCTCAGCTGGTCCACACTCTGGTCCCACACCTATTGACTATTTCCTAATTAGGCCAAGTGTAATACAAGGAGTTCTTCAAAGTGACACCTTTGTGAAGTATCATGTCTGTTCGGTTGAACCTGAGTCACACGTAATTGTGGTTCCCTTTTGTACTATTCCGACTGTCCCTGTAAAGGATTTGCTTTGCACTTTAATCTTTTGACTGATTCATTACATAGCCATTGTCCCATTCTAACATAGGTGTACAATGTAATTTTTTGGAGTTAGATGGAAGAATGGAATTATTGTTCTTTAATTATCTATTAACTATCAATAGTCAATATTTGCAAATTTCCTTGGTTCCTCCTGCTGAAGTTGATACTCGAAATTCACTCTCTCCAGTCTCTGAAACTTCCTCAGACAGCTCTTACAAATGGAATGTAAGGTATCTCCAATCCCTAAACAAAAATGTGGGTGCAAAACAGCAATTTGGTTGTCTTGAGTTTGATCGCTTTATTTTAGTACTCATTTCTTTGGCCAATCGAAAAACATTAGTGAAGTCAATTGTATTCTTTTTTTTTTCCATCCCACAATATTCAGAGAAGGTATCTTCATTCTGACCGTGGGTAATAAGGATTTTTATGGGCAACAGTATATGAGAAAAACAGTACTTCACTTACAAGCATTCTAATATATAAATGGACTATAAAATAAAAACTGCAATAACAGCATTATATGTTCGCATGGGACCCCTCACTTATACTCAGATTTCCACCAAAATACTTTCTTTCTCAGTTGTACAAAGTCTTGGAGTTTGCCCAGCACAGGACTGGGTCCTGAATCCCAGCATTGCCTCCACTCCCGCTGTAAACCTGGGTCATGTTCCATCCCAGCCTCCTCCTTGTATAGCGAGCTGCAAAAATAAGAAGCTGCTTGGTTCTACATGCATTGCAAAGACGTGCCTCAAAGTTTCCAAGCTACTTAATACTGTATTTTTGCTGCACTGCATTTTTAGGTCCAAAAAAACAAAGAATTTGAGTGATCTGAACCCAGAAAGAATTCTCTTAAGCAATTATGAACAATTATTAACCCTCATAATTTAATACATTCTGTGACCCTAATGAGGATAAGCAGTTGCAAGATGGTTGGATAGATAATATATACTAACAAATCAAGCTATTTATTATAATATAAATTGAAATTTGCATATTATCATTATTATCACATATGATAGGGGGATAGTAATGTTACCTTACACCACCAGGGTTGAGGGTTTGAATCCGGGCTCTGCATCATGTGCTGCTTCCTTCCAGGTGCCCGTTTTCCCAGCACTTTGAAGTTGTACAGTTAGGTATATTGACGTTTCTAAATTGCCTCTTGCGAGTGCTGGACTGGCGTTCCATTCAGGCTGTTCCCTCGCCCCGTGCTTCTTGGATAAGCTGCAGACTCACCCCGGTCCTGTATTGGAAAACTGGCTCGAAGATGGATTGTCACATATTGCATCATCCAATGAAACATGTTTTTCTCTTCCTTGTTTGTACAAGCAATGATGATAATAATGAAAACTTTTAATGCTGTCGGTCATTATATTTCCAAGATATATCACTTAAAAAACAGGGAAAGTAATTTACTGACAAATATTACAGCTTGGCTGCAGCAGCACTGCTATCCTGATACAGCGGACGGGGCAACATAGTTTAATAACACTGTCATATTCGGCATATGCAAGAAATCCTGCATGACTGCATTAGCCATCTGGAAGCATAAATAGCTTCGTTAAGCTCTGTACTTCAAGTGAAGTGTTCTGCTAACACTGTAATGTAACATACCAACCTCTGAGTATAGCAAGTTGCTGTTATATGGACATTACATCAAGGAATGTTTATTTTAAACACACTGTATCCATTTTGCTTGTTATAATTACATTCTTTTGGAATTGGTAATCATTTTTCCATCAGTTATTGCCATACATGAACATCACACTACATGGATACGTTCTCAATGATACAGGTATCATATTTAGTGGGTGTGTCTGGGGGGGGGGGCGGGGGGGTTTTAAATAGCCGGCATGCTAGTGCTCATATATTCTGTGCAGTGATATTTGTTGTAGAAGTATTTACCTGGGTCATGAATTCTTGTAAGAGACATTCCTATTGAATTTTTCAAATGTACTTTTCTGTTGCTTTAATTACCACTGAAAGAATGCCATCCGTTCTTTATACTTGAGAGAAGCCCAATATTTCCAAAACTGGCCATTTCCCAGCAGAACAACCTAGATGGATGGATAGCACTGAAGTCCATATAAAACATATCTTTTTCAGTGTTAGGATTTGTAAAAATAATAAGGGTTTAAATCTGTGATATTATGACTTGGGTATGGGTATATTTCTGTAATATTACTGTTTATGAAGAATGTACACAGAATTCCACTGAACACTATCCTTCCTCTTTGAAACCTCAACAAATTCTCTTCATTTATAACGTCAAACACGGGGATGAAAGACATTAACAAAAAAAGGGGTAAAACACCTGTTATAGACTCCAAGCCAAAGACTTCAACACAAATGCTAACATTAAGCACTCTTCCTGTGCAGCATCCTTGAAACACTACAGCATATACACCGCCCATAACATAAAAACCACTGACAGGTGAAGTGAATAACATTGATTGTCTTGTTAGAATAGCACCTGTCAATTATGCCATTATATATTAGGGCAGAGAATAGTCAGTTCTTGAAGTTGATGTGTTGGAAGCAGGGAAAAAAATCGGTAAATGTAAGGATCTGAGTGATGTTGACACGGGCCAAGTTGTGATGGCTGGAAGACTGGGTCAGAGCATCTCCAAAATAGCAGGTCTTGTTTGAGTGTTCCCAGTAGGCAGCAGGCAGTACCTACCAAAAGTGATCCAACGAAGGCCAACCAATGAACTGGAGATGAGGTCATGGACACCCAAAGCTCATTGATGCGTGTGGAGAGTGAAGGCTATAGCCCAGGGTTATTCAACTCACGGTCCTCGAGGTCCGAACACTGCTGGTTTTCCAGCCTTCCTTTACCTGTCAGTCAGATGTGAAGCCTCTGACCAATCAGAATCAGTAATTATTAAACAACTACCTGGGAGAACTGAAAACACGGCCTGGATTTGGAATCAAGGTCCAGAGTTGAAGAACCCTGCTATAGCCCATCTGGTTCTATCGCAGAGACAGCTAATATAGCACAAATTGCTGGAAAGGTTAGTGCTGCCTATAGTACAAATATATCAAAGAACACAATGCACTGGGCACGTCTTTCTGGGAATCCTTCACGTGGATGTTACTTGGCATGTACCACCTCCCTAAATATTGTTGCAGACCAAGTGCACCCCTTCATGGCAATGGTATTCCCAGATGGTAGTGGCTACCTTCGCCAGGATGATTGCCCTGCCTCTCAGCAAAAATAATTCAAGAATGGTTTGAGGAACATGAGAAAAGAGTTCAGGGTGTTGATTTGGCCTCCAAATTCCCTAGATCTCAGTCTGGTTGAGCATCTGTAGCATGTGCTGGACAAACAAGTCTGATCTATGGAGGCTCCATCTCACAGCTCACAGGACTTAAAGGATCTGCTGCTAATGTCTCAATGCCAGATACCACAGGACACTTTTAGAGATCTTGTGGAGTCCACGCTCGACGGGCCGTTTCGGGAGCGCAAGGGGAGCCTACGCAATGTTAGGCAGGTGGTCTTAATGGCTGATCGCAGTACCTACTTCATGTATTAGCATCTCTATCTTTTGTCAACTGCATTGGTGTCAAGGCATCGCTGATTGATGTAAAAAGTCTGTAAAAAGTAAAAGCTGATGTAAAAAGTCTGACTGCACTTTCTGTCAGTTTTGTCTCTTTCCAGTTTGAGACATTTATAGTTTTCATTGTCATTAGCAGAAATGTAATAATAAAAAAATACTGCATACTCCCACGTTCAGGTTCTCTCTCTGCAACCTGAGCTTTGCATACAAAATATAGCCAAATGAAACGGAACTGCATGGTGGTTTCATGGGTGACACTACTGACCCTCCGCCCTTCCACATTTGGGGTTTTGAATCTTGCCTCCACATGTGCTCCCCGAGTTGTGTGGGCTTCCTTCTGCAGTCCAGACACATCTGTTTTATACTCCTGTCTATATTGACCACAATTTGTGTATCATGTGCTGGACTGACAGTCTGTCCAGCCTGTACTTGTGCCGACCGTGAATCTAGGAGAAGCCGATGGATGAGATAAAAATCAAAATTAAGGGAAGATTTTCATATCTGGTGATGTTTGTCCATCCTTTTATATTAGTGAAATGAACCTTATGGTGTGGAGACCTTCCCAATTGAATATCATGTCCTTCAGATTTTTTTCTATGCATATTGTAGTAGGCAGGCCAGTCTTTTGATTGTGGAATATCTGCCAGACAACTGATAGTATTTCTATACAGTAGCTTCAATAAGCAAGAAAACAGAATACATATAATAACTTGACTGATTTGATTTCTGGGAAAACAAAATTGTTTATATCCAATTTTCAGAGATACCTCCATGAGTATTACCTTTTAAATGATGAAAAAATCTTCCCCCACCAACAAGAATATAAAGTGTAAACACTGTAAAATTCAGCCGTTCTTGTTATCTCATTATCTGTCCTCTGCAGCTCTGCAAGTCTCTCTTTATTGCCATGTGTTTCTATATTAAATTTCTCACCTTATTATGCAGATTGTAGCTTAAATCCATTTTTTTGGCCACACAGAGGCTTATCACGTCTCAAGTCCATGAAGTCGTAGCGTTTTATATGGCGTATTCTTATACAAATCAAACAAGGAACATAAGGCATTTTCTCAAACTGCCGGGCAAAAAGACACACTTGTATCATAATATTGGGGGATGTCATCAAGCTTGGGAACCTAAGAACTTTGAGTCTTATTTGCTATAATTCTGAAAGAACCTCTTGCTGTATATAATTTTGAGGATAGTATTGTGATTACAGCTTCTTGACTAGCTTCTTACAGGCAGGGGACCTCTGTTACTGATCCAAAGAACCTGAACCAATACTCTAAACCCATACTATGGACTGTGTGTATGAATCAAGGTTGAATGGCTGATGTGAATGATAAGACAATAACACAAGACATGGTGAGCCTTGAGATGCAAGTGCAGGTGTCCGTGTGTCAAACCATCATGGACAATCATCCATATCTATCATGAAGAAAATGCCCTGCATCCCATCTCTGAGACCCAAGTCAGCTTCCTGAGCCTCTGTCTCTGTAATGTCTACGGCCTTGCAAGGAAACCTGCAGCAGGTAAGGAATCATGCTAAGCTGTTTCATCTTTTATGTTGCCCTACTTTGGTTGGGCATAGTGTACCATTAGGTTGCACATTTTTAATTTATTATGATACACTTCACTTGGACACCCTTTTTGTTGTTGTAATAACAGCATTTTTTCCTGCTTATTTGTGTAAGTGACTCAGCATTTGAATATGCTTTCTTGCAGTGCAACAGACACACAGACTTATTTATACCCTCACAATCAACAGGCCACAAAAAACAGCATGTTACTGAAACACGGATTTACAAAATGTTACATTTTGAGAATACACAATACATCGGTATTGATCTGCTGTGCAACAGTATTGAACTGGAATGGAGAACTATTAAAGCAAGAATGTTTCAAAATCAACATAGGATAAAAAAAAAAATCTACATCTATGCTTTCATTTTACAAATAAGGGTGAGATTCAGAGGTTAGTGGGAGCTGGCTGGCTTTACCAAGATAAACAATCTGGTGCTGAATGTACTGACTTATGTCTGCATCCACTTTTTTGCCTTTTTATTGTGCATGTGTCTTTTTTTTAATTGTGTTTATTTGTTCATTTTGACCTTCTAGGTCACAGGAAATTATCTTCCATTTTCAAAGTTTCCTGTGTCCATATTCACCAACTGTAATCAGCGAAGCATGAGAATAAAATTGCAATACATTCTACAACACTTGGAATATGCAACAAAACCTGCTTTCAATGGCAAAAACTAGAAAATTTGCTTGTGTCACAGGGAAACGCACATAAGAAAGGTCCCCTTACATATCATTTCTTATTATAAATGGAGACTGACATATGTAATGCTTACCAGCAATGTGTAATGTGCTGAAGAGTTTCAATAGCGAATAACTGAATTTGTCTGTGGTTTATCCTCTTTTGGGAATTTAGCCAGTTATCATCTCAGAAAAAAAGATAGCATGGGGCCATAATGGGGAAGTCAGAATATTGTTTTAAGTGAGACTTTCTGGTATATTTTGAGTCTTTATTTTTTAATAAAGATTAACAGAGCCGCTCGAAGTGCCAATATATGCCAGAATGTTGAGTTATGCAAAGACGTTTCATGCACACTGGGCTAATATGGCAAATGGCTCAGTATCGCCTTCATTATAGAGGGCTCCAGCTGTGCTCTGCCAAAAATATCCATTCCAAAAACCGAAAATAAAAAAAAAATGGTTTTAGACGTGTGTGGTTCCTGCTGCGTGAAACAGGCGAAACATTTATAAGTGCCTCTTTTGGTGAGCAACAAAAGTAAGGCTTCACTTCAGGGAGAGTACGAAGGTATATTAACTTAAATAAATAAAATGTTGCTGAATGAATGCTGAGGAAAATAAGATCAAAGAGCTATGGCTTGGAATCATACTTAAATTGAATAAAATAAATTCACTACTGGCCTTGCTCTTACATTATACAACCTTGATAAAAGAGTAGCTTTATTCAGCTGGGATGGAAGGGTGTCGCAATTAGGTTGTGCATATACAGCACCTGACAGTATCAGCCTGCTCCTGTGACATACATCCTCCCCATGTCATAAACGTGACCACTTCCCATAAACGGAGAAAAGGGATATTGCATGTCAGCGAATAAATTCTCCAGTGTTAGAAAGTCATTCAGTGGCCCAACTTGTCTCATACTGAATTGAAAATGAGTGAGCAAAATAAAGATCAAAGAAATGTATCCAATACAGCTCATTGATTTAAGCAGCATTATTGACCAGACATATTAAAGTGACCAAAGTGGTATTATTAATATTTCAATGATATTTGATAAACAATTCATTGAATATAGAGGCACCTGAGAACTGCAACTGTTCAGTACAATTTACTGAGTGTCCTGCATTAGCTGTGCAGAGGGCGGATCAAATAACATTTTACTATGAAGCCTTTATTTTCTATTAGCACTGAGCAGATAATGAGGACACATTGTGACAAATGCAGTTGCAGTTTGATTCAGGATGAGAGACAGTGCCAAAGTAATACATACAAGCATAACTTAATTGAAGGGAAAAACTGTGAAGCTTGCTTTGGAGGAGATGGCAAATAAAACCATAAGAGGGGAGGAATAGGATGGATAGTAGATGGATATTGAGATATGGGCAGCTTTTCTGGAGTAATGAATAATGATTGGGAATACTGACACTTGACTTTGACCCACCGTAGGGATCTCTGCCCCTCCTCTTGCATTAGCATTTATCTGGAATGTACTGCTTAGAATCAAAATTAAGCCCTGGTTCCTACATTCTGTGTTAGGAGTGAGGAATGGCCTTAGTATAAAAAAAAATAACTAAGAGGACAGCTAGTGCACGTCTGAATTCATAAATCTATGTAGCAAAGGTAAGTTACATAGTATTGGGGGGGGTACCAGGGGGGCAAACTCTTAAGGCACTGAAGGAACTTAACAGTCAGATGATATTGAAATCCAAAATTTGGTCCATGCAGTGCGTGAGCATGTTAGTGACAGAATGTGTACAATGACAGAACAATACACATGGCTGCCCTGAATTCCCTACAAATATTAGGAACTGATTTAAGAAACATCATGAAATAAAAAAAGCCAAAAATGACCTAATTGTATTAATATACAAGTTTAAGCATCAAAAAACATCATCCAGTTATAAAGTCACTTACATAAAAACATCAATCACATTTCTTAGCATTTCAGTATGGCTGCTAGGGGAACATTGCATTTCCTATTTGTTTACATAAATAACATGACATTCAATGCACCAACTGTGCTGATCTCAGCAGTCATAGGCCTTTAGTCTAAGAACAAGCTAAAATGCTCAAAAACAGAAAAAAAAACTACCCCTGTAAATATAGCGTCAGTGACGTAACCATTCTTCACCCATGGATTTCAGAACATACACTATGCATTCACATGATTCGCAACATTCAATATGCGACCCTTAGCTTACTTAAAATGGCAAGGGTTCCATCCAACCACCTTGTAACACATGGACTACTGACCTTCCTTTCTGACGGACCTCTCAACCACCCAATAACCTGCGGCTTCTTGAAGCCGGAAGAAACAAATACCCTGGAAAAAGATGAGTTAACAACATTCCACAAGCCCTACTTTGTTCTACAGCTATGCCACACAACAGCTGCATGGCACTGGTGACTCTTCCAGCGTAGACAGTGGCCACTCAGCAAGAGTGTGTGCTGGGAATTACTTTTGAAACTTAGGATACTAGAAGCAAGAAATGGAATTTAGCAGACAAACCTACAATTAAACACGAGTAAGGCACTTTTTTAATATTTTTATTTGCTGCTTTCAAGACTGGGTAAACTGGAGGTGGTGTGGGAAAGGCTGATGACACGTCATTGTTGCTGAACCGAGCAAGACAAGATTTATATGTTGGGTGGCATAAACAATTAGGTAGCTACAGGGAGATTTGAATAATTTTTCAATTCACACTGAAGAGGTACACTTTAGTATGCTCAGAATTTTATGTATTGTGTTTATTGTATTCTGAATATCTTACTTGGAATATTTAATATTACATAATCTAGTTTTACATTTACTAAAACCTTTATTTATATAGATATATATCTATTTGCTTGTCTGTTTATTGAAGTCATCAAGTAGTTTGATGAGGATGAAAATTATATAAAAAATGCAACTGTTCTGTTCACCAGAACTTATTTCAACTGATTACATATGGGAAGTTTTGGAATGGTTCCAGAAACAGTGCTTTCCACCACCATCAATAATACAGTAAAACCTTGGATTGCAAGTAACTTGGTTTGCGATTGTTTTGCAAGACGAGCAAAATTTTTGAATTTTAATTTGATAAACGAGTAAGGTCTTGCAATACAGGTACAGTATTACGTATACGCTTTGTCTGTATGCACTTTGAGATTTTCTTTGAAAAATGTAAAGTGCATTATAAATTAAATTTATTATTATTATTATTATTATTGTCTGCCTAGCGTCACGTGATCACAACTGAGCCGATGGTTCTTCTCACTCTCTCATACTGCAGGATTGTGGGTCTGTCCGTCTCCCATGCTGGGTCTCAGTTGGCATGCCTCACTCGTATAGTCAGAATTTAGTAGAAAACCACCCCCTGAATAAGTGCGCAGCAGTACGAGCGATGCATTGTCGTTAAACAGATTCAAATGTCCACATTTTTGTGAAATCGAAAAGGAGGCAAAAGAGCCTTTCATTGGATAGGTTCCTTGTTAAAGTTGCACAAAAAGAAAAAGATTCCAGTGAGCCAACTGATAGCTGTATTCGGTTAATTATAGTGAAAGTCGTCCTAAAAAATTACCCTCCTCTTCTCCTCTCTCTCGTCTCCCTCACACCATCCACGATTCTTTTCAAAGGTAAAGCGCAGGCTAATTGGGTTTCTGTATTTTTACTTTATATTTTGTATTAATCATCTTTATATGAATATTATTAGGTTGTGGAACAGATCATCTGAGTTTGGGAAAATCTGCTTTGATATATGAGTGCTTTGGATTACAAGCATGTTTCCGGAACAAATTATGCTTGTAAACCAAGGTACCACTGTATGCCAAATCATGGAATTTCTCATGGAAATAGCAGACACTAAACCCATGCCAAAACATGGCAGCTGTTTGGAAGCATCTGGTGACCTACACCCCATTATGAGAGTTTGTCTTGGTGATTCTTTAATTCTGTTAGTTTCCTACATTTATATATGGCCATGACTTCTTTTATGCGGAGTTAAAAGCATAAAGATAGATAAATACCTGAAAAATAGTGTGGATTAAAAACATATTTTTTATATTATACACACACAAACACACACAACCACAGTGGTACCTTGGTTCTCGAACTTAATCTGTTCCAGACTCCAGATCGAATCCTAAAGAGTTTGAGTTCTGGTCTAATTTTTCCCATAACAAATAATGGAAAACCAATTAATTGGTTCCCGGCCCCCATTCAAACACAAAACGAACAGGATAAAACAAGAAGAGCATTTTTTTCTTAATCGCTTCCAAAACGATAAAGATCTTATCCCAACATTACCCCTGTCCTGCCTCGATCGTCTGCTCCTTCCGTGTGCCACGCCCCCTCGTTAACCTCGTGTGGGATCCCCATGTGATCAGCTGTTTCTGTTTGTTGTCATTACTCCTCTGTATTAAGCCCGCGTTTCAGTTTGTTTCCCCAGACCAATCATTGGGTGCATTTGACTTGCTTACAGCGCTGGCTTAAAGCAACGCATTCTGATCCTGACGCAATTCATTACGGTTAGATGCATTGCGACCTCTCACCCAGCTGCACAAACTGGAACCACCTCCGTGACGACATACCTTTGCCCTTATTGGCTGAAGAGTTTAGTTACGTGCATGATGTTTGTATCCCAGGCAGTTCCGATGCGTAATCTGCTATTTCTCCCGAATATCACGTAAAGCAGTGAGAACTGGTTTT
>JAODJW010000040.1:14765273-14775957 GCA_026777045.1 Hyperopisus bebe
ACACACACACACACACACACACACACATTTCTAGGTGACCTTTTGTAAGTTGTTCCTAGTTCCTAGCAAGAAATTTATTGAAAATATTTAGTTCTTTCTCACATTACATGCACAATCCTGACAACTATTTAACTTTTAAAGTAAGGCTTCCGCAGAGCTACCTGCCATCATTCTACCACAGTATGGTGTAACTGACAAAGACAAGATGTCGAACATCTGCTCAGTGACAATTCCTCAGTCCGACTGGCAGCTCTATATCCAACAAAAGCAGTGAGCCAGCAAAAGAGGGAGACTTTGAAAATCAAACACTTTAGCATGAGAGGTAACACGGTATTGGCTAGTAAAGACCCGATAAAGGGATTTACACAAGGCTAACGTCAGCAATTCCATGGTCATTTGAAGCTGTACTGCAGCGTATTTGTCAAACGTGGGGGCCCCATGTCACCACCTCTTATATTCAGCTGCTCTCCCCAGTGGGGGTACTGTTTGGTTTTGGCTGTAATCATTATTATATTTTGCCTCCACCATTTATATTTATTTCCAAGTCAGACTGAAAGTAAAGAATAAGCTGAATGGCTGGATATAATGGCATGTTTTTCAGCTAATTTTGTGTAAATGCGTATTGTATAATAAGCCAAAAATTATAAATTATGAAAGATACTTTCTTTTTATGTTTAAGTCTAGCCACATTTTCTCATTCAATGAGTTGTATAAAACAATCTTGGATGCCCTTTGTATACTTTTAAACGGCTGACTTAATGTCAGATTTCTGGTGAATTGGCACATTTGTGTTTTGTAAAGCACATGGTGTGAATAATTAAACAACAAAGAAAATGATCGATCTTAATACTTGGGGTATATATTGGGGTAATGTAACTCATATGGATACCATACAGCTGCCTGATTGGTCAAACAAATGACTCAAAGGGACAATGTCAAAATTTCTGTTATTATAGTGTTATACAGTAGCTAAATATAATAAGCTATAATATACTTTTTTTTTGGGATGTGTGTGGGTGGGGGGGGGTTGTTTCCAAAAATAACCCAAACAGAAATTACATATATTTTGCTTTCTAAATAGTTTTCCACACTGATGGACAAAAACACAAAAATACTTCAAAAACGCAATATATAGGCTAAAGGAAAGTAGGAAGGTAAGATGCATTTCAAGTTTTTTAGGGGTCCAACCATTGTCTAAAGATGTGCCCTTTATACTCTCTGTGTATATCAACTCAGCTGCTCAAATATACAGTTTTTGAACTCTAATCATAAGTAACATCTAATCATAAGTAAGCAACTTTGGACCAATTTGGAAATGAAGTGGTTAATTAATGCATGACATTTGGGTTCACTTGGGTTCACTCTGTGAAGTAACCCAACAAGCAGAACAGATTCCAGATACATTCTAGAACCCTTTTACACATGAAGAATCATTAATGGACCCCCCTCCCCTTCCCCTGGCAGCAACATAAAGGAAGGATGAGTATAATGTTAACAACGGTGTAACCACGTTTATGGGATGTTCCTTCAGAAGAACAAGCAGGCAATCTGTAATTTTGCAGGAGGCTACAAAGCTCCATCACATATATTAATCATGGAGAGGGAGCAATCAAAGATAAACAAGAGAGAGTAGAACACACACACCCGCATGCTCATGCGCACACACATACCCACACAAACACACAGGAACACCCTTGAGTCTAAGAATGCTGATAAAGGGAACTCAGCAAAAGTCAATCGGCTTCATCTAAACCCATACGACTGCTGATCTAGTTGTTTGAATATACTAAGAGATCTAATTTTTTTTTTACGTATTTATTCTCTGCGGTTAGCCTAGGTTAAAGTACCATATGATCTATGGCAGAGGACAGCCCCATACATAAGCTTTAAAAAACAATTTCAAATGCAAACTGTTCAGCTTTAGGTTTTTTTAAGAAACTTGTCTTCACAAATATTCTGCTGCAAAACATTTGGGCACTCAACAAAAGATGATTGAAGATACCCTATTATCAACAATGATAATTAGTTTTTGTAGTTACAGTTTTCTCAGTCACTTTGGTGTATTTCTTATATCTGAACTGAAATTCTGAAAATGACTGGTCCAACCTCCACATCCCCGACTCACTTGTGCACATCATAAAAGCAAGGTCTCATTCTTCTAGAAAAATTGCAAATGCTTTGGTACATTCATGTAGATGATTACATACAATTGTCTACTGTTTCCTGCATCCCCAATTGCTTATGTCATATTGATCAACATATATATACATGCACAGTGTACGTATACTAAACACACAAACACTGTATACAAGTAAATGTACAGATCTTTGTACTATTGAAACTGATAAATGCTAACTATAAAAAGTACAGCTTGATGCATCATTGTCATCCAAACCTTAGCCATAGTTTATTCAGAAAATACTAAACATTTTCTGTAAACAATGACACAAAGACTTGACATTCTGATGACAATGACATGTTCATTGGCATAAATATTTATTTTTGAGAGGAGATTTTGTGCAACTTATGAGCTTTTGCAGGTAATCCATTTTGTGGTGCTGTATGTGTAAATTGTTTTGAGAAATGCATTTACTGTTTTGCAAATGTTAAGGATGATTTGAGAAATGTACCAAAGCACCTGAAAAAAAATGTAATATGTCGTTGTTTGTATTTAACGATACTGAATGCCATAAACCAGTCAAAATTGAATATTTTCACAAACATATTGATCAAATCAAAGATTTCTAAGATTGCTTTAGTGAATTAAGAAATGTACTAAATTCAGCATCTATGGAGTGCGTAAATCAAGACTTTTGAAATAAAAAGGAGACTTCAGACAAGTCTGTAGTTGTTAACTTTCTTGCATAGAGCTTTGACAGACTGGA
The DNA here is from genome assembly GCA_026777045.1 of Hyperopisus bebe. Taxonomy (NCBI): domain Eukaryota; kingdom Metazoa; phylum Chordata; class Actinopteri; order Osteoglossiformes; family Mormyridae; genus Hyperopisus; species Hyperopisus bebe. The sequence goes on from JAODJW010000040.1 coordinate 14,768,159, forward strand.
TATTAGGTTTGTGTTAAATATTTAAAAGCTTTTCTCAATTTGCCTTGGCACATTTCATGAAACATAACATTTAAGACGATAGGAGTGTTTCTCAAAACAGTTCATGCATATACATCAACACTATGAGTTAGTTACAAAAGCCCATCAGTTACCGAAGACACTTAACTCATGTGTCAAAAGCAAATAATTCCACCATTGCCACCAAATGAAAAGTACAATCAGCATCATTTTAACCTTGAGAGTCAAAATTCTTATATATATTATCAGTGTAAGCATGTTCCTGAGCTCCAAAATTCTGAATGATACTTGGTTCCCACTTTCTCAGTCACTGATTAATCATTCTTCTTTAGCAAACTGATACTTATTCATGTCAAACACTCCCATTTCAAATTTGCTAAGCTCCATTTTATAGTATGAACAGTTCACTGTAGAAAGAAAGCAGTCGCATGCATTTTTAGATCTTAAGACAGACTACAATAGTAAACAGAAAAGTCACACTGCACTATGTAACACAAAATGGCTATACACAAACTAAATTGTGTACTGTGGCAACCCAAAACACACTATGCCATATAGCTGCAATCTATGGAATATATTTTTAAGTCATTTTGAAAGCTGCAGTCTGCAATATATGTGTGTGTGTGTATTACTCACAGGCACACACCCATAAATTGAGAAAAGACTGAAAAAGAATACTGTGCTGTGGTCACTTAATTTTTTCCAGAGCTGTGTGCATTACAGCATTTGGTATTGGAATTTGCGTAAGCCAATGAGAAATGATATTCTGCTGTGCTGAAGTGACATTATGGTGTGGGGATTACACTTCTTGTTCTGCAAATGCTAATTGTCATTTGCGAAAAGATCCAAAGCAATCGAAAAAATTGTTAAATTGGGCCCTAGAAGTTCATTGAGGGAACCTTTAAGAAGGTTAGCAAGCGTGTGCTGACAGGTGTGCTTTTACAGGGCAATGGGTGGAAATGGACAAATAGCCATCCAATAAAATGTGTTATATTGCTCAATAAATCCTAAACCCTGTGAAAAGAGAAAGAAAAGAAGCACCTGACTTCACAGGCACCAGTTGAAGTTCCTATTAGTCCATTTCAGCCCATGCAAGTTAATATAGGAAACTTATAAAAATGAAAAAATATGCATTCTATAAAAAATCCGGTCAAATAATAATGACCAGAAAAATGCCTGAAAATTGACTTGCTTTTTTCATTTTTTTCACCCTGCAAAGTTTTGTGAACAGATGGCTCTTTTACATTATATTGAAAGCTACTTTAAACTGGGGAAAAGTTTGTAGAGAGGTTGTGGATAATGCAGCCTGCAAAACCTTGGGTCACAGATTCCCTTGATAATAAATATATTTTTTATAATATTTCTGTATCCTTATAAAAAGCATGTACAGTGTTCTACTTTCACATTTTACTTTTCTCAACTGAAAGATTATTTGCTGTAATAATTGTAGATTAAATTGATGATGCTATTAATGAATTTAAGAGTGATTGGCCACAGCTCCTAGGGGCTCGGGATCCATTTTATTACTTGTATCTGGCACAATGGGTCATTCAAAAATAACTATCCACAGCTGTTCAACTGGTGAATCAAGACGTCGGCCTCCAAATAATTCTTTGTTCAGCAGGATTCCAAACATTTCTTTTACACTCGGCATGACCTCTTGGCTTCATTCACCTACATTGTGCTGACTGTATAAAAAAGATTTTCTAACTTCCGCCTGTGATTCTCCATCACCCTCAATTTTCTCCTGATAAGGGTGATGGCGGCAGCATATGAGTAGGTCACACCAGACCCTTCTTCCCAAGGCCTCAGATATTCCCAGTGAAATGGGAGATCTAATCTTTCCAGTATGTCCTGGGTCTTCCACGGACCCTCTGCCCAGTGGGGCAGGTCTGGAACAGCTCTTGACCTGATGGCATCCTTATAAGATGCCCAAATCGCCCCAGCTGACTCCTCTCATTTTGCTCTATTTTAAGGTCTCTTCGGTTCTCCAATCTTCGCACCCTGTCATGGACAGTGCGTCCAGGGACATAGACTGGTAAACCACAAGTTTCGCCTGACGATTTAGCTAATCTTTACAGGCACGAATCTGTGCACTGCCAGTGGAACTGTAGCCACTGAACTGACCTGCCTGTAAATTTCAGGTTCCCTCTTACCGTCACTTGTGAACAAGGTGCTTAATCTCCTTTATTAAGGGCATACTCACTCTCCTCACCTGTAAGGAGCAGTGCACTGTTGTCAGCCCCACAGCCTTGGATTTGGAGGTGCTGAATCTCATCCCTGCTGCTTCATACTCGGCATCAAACCACTCAAGTGTGTACTGCAGGTCTTGGTTGAATGAAGTCAAAAAAAAAAACAACATGATTTGCAAGTAGCAGGTATGGTATTTGAAACCCCTCTGTACAGTACATAACTCCCTCTAAGCAAAAGCTGCCCCCTTGATATCTTGTCCATTAAAATCATAAGAAGAGTGTCAAACCCTCACCAGAGGTCAACACCCATTTTGCTCGACTTTGTGGTGGATATGTGGACAAAACTCTTACTACATTCATTCAGGAACTGAAAAAACATCGTGGCCCTGGAACCCCATTATCACGTAACATGCTGTACTGGAGCACTGGGTCACAAGCTTTCTCCAAGCCCACAATGCACCTGCACCTGTAATGCACCTTTAAGTGCTACTTACGCAAAGTTCATTCCCTATCAGCAAAAATTTTCTTCCCTTAACATCGGCAAATAATTACGTTGAACGTGAAATATAAAAAAAAAATAAACATGCATATGAAAAGCAAAAATACAGACCTAGCATATCAAAACATCGCACTATATTGTGAAATATAAGATCTGTATAAACTTGAATGAGCATCGGTTTCATGCTAAACTGATACTGATGAATGCTAGTAAAAATACATACTAAACATGGCTTATAAATTACTGTAAATTTGTGTGAATGCTCAAATTTCGTAAAATAGTTTTGCATCAGGTGACACTTGTAACTTATACTTCAGGCTGTGTAAAAAAACTGTGTAGATGTGGATGAATTAATTACACCAATAGCCATTCATCTGTGAAGGATAAATGGTGAGGATTCTTGGACAAAGTTGAATTGGCTAATGTGGGTTAATTGCATAAAATTTTGAGATTCCATAGATTCAGATGTTACCAGTATGCTTGTAGCAGGCCTCTTTGGTAATGTGATTACACAGCATGAATGAAACCTCTAAGGCAGTGAGGCGTGGTCTGATCTGCTGAGAGCTCACAATATGCTGCATATATATTTAAAGTGGATAATGGTGATAAAATGATATGATGATATTTCAGGACTGAAAGAAAAAAATACGACTAAAAAATGCAATTATAACACACATAATTTAAAAAAAATCCACAATTATCCTTCTTACAACATAAAAATGTAACAGTTTTGTGTGTCACTGTGCTGAAACCAGACTTCCATCTGGATACCACATGCTGTTTGGCAGATTGAAACCTAGAAATCTTAAGACAATATGGACGGACATTATTGGCTAGGTGTGTATTATTTTTCCCTAAATACATGGGTAATGTGTTAAATCATTTTTCAAATTATACATTGAATAGTAACTATAAACATTTTTGTGACCTACACTTTACGTACGCATGATCTATGGGTATGTAGCAGATATGTATGTATGTATATGGCAACATGTATGTACCAATGAGCTTTGAAATCCAAGATTAATATAGAAGATTAAGTATTATAGGAAATACTATACTCTAAGTCTATCAAGTTATAATGCTTATGCTACAAACATTGTGATATTGTATTATTCATTTACTGATATTAAAAAATCCCATACCTTTGTCTTGCATGAAAAGGATGTAAGCTAATTTTAACCACTTCTTTATTTTTCACCAATAAAAACATTTGTTTGTTTGTTTTATTGGCTTGGTCAAAAGATCTGAACTATATTTTAAGTCCTTTCGGATGTCAAAGTTATCCAAGTCATCATTCGCAAAATGCAATAATGCTGAAATATGGATCTGTGTTGTGTTTAAGAGTGGTTGGTTGAGGGAGAGGGTGGCAGCTAAGTTAACACCGCTCAAGTATTTAATTGCTTTTTCATGGAAGGCTCATACAACCAATTAAATATCCCATCATAGCCTTCGTTCTGACCATTGGGTATGGAACTAAGCCGGTGAACAGCCTCCTTTGCTAATCCAGTTAAAGCCTGACAGCACAGTCTGTTTAAAGCTTCCAAAAAAGGAGAGAGAAATTAAAGGGCATATGGTATCCTTTGATATGAATTAGACTAGTAGTAATGAAAATATGGGTGGCTTAAAGATCCATAAACAACACTGCAATGTTTGACAAGTTGCTGCTAAGATTTGGCAACCGCATGTGCAGCATGCATAATATGTTTTATCCCAAATGTCATTTAGTTGCTATTTATGGATGTTCAAAATGCTTATGGAAATCTGGACGGAATGATTCCAAGAGGCTGCCCAGTTCACTGCAGCCCCCTAATGAGATGTCAAAAAGTGCAATTTGAGAAAAGTTTTTTGAGTTCTCTCTTGTATAGAAATGTCGTAAAGGCATCACTTAGAAAGCCAGAGAGGATTGAGGGAAGATAGCATGCTGGTCAGCCTGGGGCAACTTGTCACACTACAAGTCAATAATTATTCAGTCTACTATGATAACAGGGGCAGCCTAAGGTTTTATCCCTGAATAGGACAACAACAATGGGACAATGAAATAGATTACATGACGCAGGCTCTTCCACAAAGAGAATATTCAAAATAGGTGCTATAGCTACTTAGTGCTTTTTAAAGATTATTTCTGTGCTTATGGGACCTACCTTTTATTTTGTGTATGGATAGGAATGAAAATCGATGGCCAACAATGGTACCCTAAAGGATCACATTGTCAGTAGAAGGCAAACTGCAGGGAGTTTATCCATCTGAAGTACATCTGATCATTGTGCGGAATATATGTGCGAGTTTCCCTTGATGGGTGTATGTGTCATGATGATGGAATTATCCATGTCTAGTGTGTGTGTGTGGGGTGTGGGGGTCATGTATATATTACATTGTGGGGACCAAATGTCCCTCACCATGTGATAAAAACCTGTTGTTTTGATCTTGTGGGAACACTCAATTTTATAAAAATGTAGAACTGCAATGAAAAAACTGAAAATGCCAAAAATCTTTGTTTGCTTACTTATGCTTGAGTTTGGGGCTGGGAAGAGGTTACAGTAAGGTGGTCCATTGTTGGGATTAGGGCTTTTCTCATAGAAATGAATGGAGAATCCCCACAAAGATATGAATACAAAACGTATATGCGTGCACAAATTAGTGCTTTATTGTTTAATACTTTTTTGATCAGTGCTTAGTTCCATAAATGTTATTGTATAGTTTTTATGTTTCGTATTCTAAAATGTAGAGAATAATACAAAAAGATATTCCTATGGATAGGTGTGTCCAAACTTTTGATTGGTACTGTATATATATATATATATATATATTGCAGAGGAGCAAAAGTTCCAGCTCTATTACTGAATTTGCAGCTCATATTGAAGTTGCTTTTTTCTTTTGCTTTATTGTAATTCATGGAATGCCAGTAGCGGGTCTCTGAGAAAACTGTCTGTGCTGGTCAACAAAGAATCCATAAACCTATAATAGCTCTACTGGAGTGACAACCTAAGGTGAGACGCAGACTAGTCTCTCCTGTCAAAGGGTGCGGTCTCGAACCTCATCACAGATAGGTAAAGGGCACTTCGCAAGGCTTCCAGGATCATTACACTGCCCCACGAAACACCTTTACACTGGTCTAAAATAGGACCTGTCGTATCACACGAGTTACACAACAATGTTTTTGCCAGACTTAGGTTTCCAAATATAGCTTATCCCACCAGTCACATTAAAGTAGCAAATCTGATGAGGGCGGGGTAAGGTAAGACTCATACCCAGTCTCCCACGTTAAGAGCAACTATTCTATACCACAATACCTAATAGACAAAGCCCTGGAGATTCTAGAATATCTACAGCATTTTATAGCATTTTGAGAATAAAAATATTTTGTACTGCTCCTCCATTTAGAGCTCACCTGCTATTATTGTGGGCTGGGAGGATGACTCCTGTGAACTAACAAGGTGGATACAAAAAAGGAAACAAATTACTTGAGGGGGATACAAACACTGTGTAGTAGTCAGTACTCAGTTACTACTGGACCACAAATTATGAACAGATATACAGTAGGAGCTACTTCAGATAAATGATAAATCATGATTCATTAATGATGACAAAACATGTGATCAGCATGTATCTAACACTTAGTTTGTGGTTAATTAATACATTAATATATGTAGCATTAAGCCTAATTACCCCTCAAGTAAAGTGCTACCAAAAAAAAATGGCTACATGTTCAGAACATGGACTCCAGTACCAGTAAGCAATCATCAGCGTACAATGGGAATGCAGAAGGACAGAAAATGCAGGCTTATCATTTTATGGCAATCCTATTTTGTTTTGCTTTATGTATTTTCCATGGTTTAATTTTGCAAAAAAAAAAAAAAAAAGTTCAGACTGGCATGCACTTTTTTATTTTTGGAAAGAACTTTCGTTTCCTTTTTAATTTCCTTCCTCAATCCATTGTAATGAAACTCCCAGGATTTCTGCTGATAACCATGTGTCCTTTTTTTCACATTCTGTCATTCCCCACAGATAACATTTAATAATGCTCCACATTAATGTTATATGATTACAAAACATCCATCAAGGTTATTCTTTGAACAAAATAATATAATTCTGATGTTCACCAAGTGCTTAAGGAATATCACTGTTACCTCCTACCTTCAAGACAATCTATCCTATGTGTGGGCAGTTTGCATGTTCTCCCAATGTCTTGGGGGTACTCTGGTTTCCTCTTATAGTCCTTATACATAACATAAGGTTAATGATGTTCTGAATTGCATAAAATGGACTGGCATCCTAGACTGCACTCCTGCATCCTGTAATACTGCCGCAGATAAGCTCCAGACCCCTCGTGACCTGTCCAAGATACGTCATCAGAAGATGAACACTTAGGGTTTATTGTATAATTAGAGGTACATTTTGGCACTTATAAAAAAGTTATTTTCACCCAAAATGCATAGCAGAGTCGCTCCTTTACTTACGAATGAGATACGTTCTGAACGGCCGTTCGTAACTTGAAATGCTCGTAAGTCGTTATTCAACATCATTTAAGGATATACGCAAGTACAAAGAACCAGGATGCTGGGAGTACGCACGTTATGCTGATGTGCGGCGGGAGTAGCGGCCAGAAATCGTACTAGGCGGAAATGGTGCGCAGAAAAACAAATTGATGTTGCAGACAGGAAACGGGAGCCCAATGAACACAATTTGTACTTACAGTCCTCTTCGTTCATATATCTGAAAGTTCGTAAGTTGAACGTTCGTAAGTAAAGGAGCATCTGTATCTCTAAAGTGGAGTATATTTTCTATTTGCCAGTCAGAAAGGAGAGTGATTTTGAATACAATTTTGAAAACCAGTGACACCAAATGCTGTTTGTCAAAAGTGTTATGGACAAAAACAGCTTTTCAATTTATTTTAGAATCAATTTATTTTAGAATGAAAACCAGTAACATAATCGACAGAGTGCTAACAGTTGACATGTGACATAATTGACAGAACATCAAAAAGCAGGTATACGGGTGTATATGAGCATGTGGCCGAGGATTTTAATAATAATTAATATTTTATTCAGGCTACTGTGATTGGGTAATTTATTCAATTTAGCTAAGTT
>JAODJW010000040.1:14786354-14799536 GCA_026777045.1 Hyperopisus bebe
TATAAGAAGTTACTCTTGCCCCTAATAGCAGGGGTATGGAAGCCCATTTCTGGCTTCCATACATGGGGTTAAATAATGCCCAATAGTATTTTAGAGAATATGTCAATGCCATTTCACTAAAAACATGTCTTTCCTACTGCATTAATACATTGAATACATTGGCTGAATGCTGGCTGCCTGACATCTACAACTGGCTGAATATGTTGTTACATTATTTCATTAAAGTAATAAAATGCATTTTGCGGTACTAAACAAAACTTCATTTTTAAAACCACCATTTTTTTTCATCTTTACATGGAAACACAGTCATTACCTTTTCAAGTGTGTTTAAGTATGTTTGTTAATTTCAAACTAGCCCATAGCTCACAATGTCCAGTATGAGAAATGTCAGCATTATGTCATTCGGACTTGGTACTATATGTGCTTCACAACCAATTAGTCTTGGCCAAAATGTTCCCTGGCTTACTAATAAAAACATGAATATAGTTTTTATATAGTTGATATATTTTGAAAAGGCACACACACCGTTACTGGGTGGGTTTGATCAAGCATGGTGAATGCTGTTTATATTCTCTAACACAAAATGTGAAACATCTTTCAAACAAACACATTTAATATATAACACACTCACTGTATTACTCAAAGAGTTAGGCTCAGTATGGCAATCTAGAAATAATGACATTGTCAATTGTAATACATATGAAAATCAGTTTATGAAATGCATTTTTCTTGTATGGAGCCTTGACTGTTGGTCTTACTTGGTCTGTTTTTACAAATGTGTAAAGATACAGTTCACATAATCGAGAAATGTATTCATGTTGCATTCATTAATGTGTCTCTATTTATAGATCAGCAGTTATTGATGATTCATTCAATGATTAATGTCCAGTTATACAGTAATACATTATGATTACTTTGCTGGTTAATCAACAACTGTAATGAACTGGCATCTCTAGGCATATCTAGGCTATTTTCTGCTCTTCAAAGAGACCCTGTATCAGATAAGAAACAAAAATATAGTTGGATATTTAGTCAACTTGCCTGTTTACACATCATGGTATTTTACAGGAATATCGTTTTCAGTCCTCTATCATCAACAACTGCAGATCCTGTTGACCCCACAGAGTGACCCTCCTATGTGTATCTGTATATACAGTACACACAAATACACCAACACACATGCCCTCCCACTGTCAATCACCACGCTCAATTTAGTCACTAGTTTACAAGTGATTGAAATGTAGGAGGGAACTGGAAAAACCTTCATCAACACTGGCATAAAGGGAGACCTGTGACAAGGAAAACCCCTTTTTTAAAGGGTAAATAATATTAAGGGCATACATTTTGTATGTTTAAATGCATCTGATGGGAAAAAAAAGATCATATGTGCTAGCAATATGAAAATATGAGCATTTAACTATTAATATTCAGATATCAATGTAAAAAGTACTTCAGAAATACGTACCAGCAATTTACTCCCCGCTGCTTCTCATTGCAATGATTTGACAAGAAAGCATCCAAGTGGTAATACTAGGTTTCATTTTCAGAATCACAATCTAACAAGCAGCAGGTCAGTGAGCAGGGGGTTTCTCCACAAAGCTGGGCTAACTCACACTATACAAACTCCATATTTCTACTGAGGGACACTACAAATATTTAAAAAGTTATTGACAGGTACTGTAGGGGACCGCTGGGCACCATATACGTATATTTGGATATGTGCAGTTTTATTTTAACTCATCACTTACATCTTCCTGCTTGGAGTTTGAAAATATTTAATTTCTTTCCAAAACCAGACTAAAGGATACTTTTATCCATTCTTTTTTGAATTTTGGAAGAAATCCTCAAAATACTTATTAGAAAATCTGAACAAAGACATACCTGTTTGTAAAGCTAGATCTAGAGAAACACTTTTGTACTAGATAACTATGTCGCCTAAACCAACATCAATTTGTTGAAAACGAAATGGTTTTTAAATTTATTATTTAATTTATGTAGAGTGAATGTATTTGTTAGCTTTTTTTACTTTGCATATGTCAGTAATTCTGAAACATAAACAAATAATTCAGAAATGTTCCGAAAATATTCTTCATGAACACTGATTTATGCCTTTGGGTTTCCATCCAACCACCTACCCTACTCAGGGTTGCAGGGGGGTCTGGAACCTATCCTAAGGTGGGGAACAACCCAGGATGGGGCACTACCTCATCACAGGGCACACTCACAAACCTTTTACTCACACATGCACACCTTTGGGCAATTTGGTAACTCTAATCATCCTCAGCAAGCTTTTGGACTGTGAGGGGGATCAGAGTATGAGAACACGGGGTGAACATGCAAACTATACACACATGGAGCCATGGCAGAGACTGAAAGCCTGGACCCAGAGGTGTGAGGCGACAGTGCCAACCACTGCACCACTGTGCCACTCCCTCATTAGAAATATTGACTGATAAATACTGTAACTATCCTTCTATTTATTGTGTAAAATCTAAAACAGAGATAAGATCCTTAGAAAATAATTTCAAAGTAGTCACCCTGAACATCTGACACGGTACACAGGGATACTTGATAGGTGTAGTAGTTAATTATTTCTTATAAGGAATAAATTCTCAGGAACCAGTAACAAAAACTGCTATTGCACATTATAAAAGCAGCCTTAAACATTAATCAATCAAGCCATGAGACAAATCCTGTAGTTTCACACTTCAATGACTGAAGTCAAATTAATTCTTTCCTTTAATCTTTGTTTCCGTTGAAATATAAAAAAAATGAATTTGCATATTATTACTGTTGAGTCCTACCTGGTTAGCCTCTGCTTAGTTATGAGCTTTTCACAAAAATCCCCATATTGTCCTAAAATGCAAATTTACAAATTAATTTCCCATGGTTCCTCTGTAAAAATTTAAAACGAGCAAAATCATTGTAGTGCGGTTTCAAGTTCATTAAATTATGCTTTGATTTGGATTCTTTATAACCGATCGGTTTAATAAGATCCACGATTGCACCTTTGTGCCAAACAATGGTCAGGGCAGTCTAAACGTTTTTGGACACATCGCTTAATTATAATTCCTGAAAGTGCGAGATTTTACTGTGAAAGATGTTGCATTCAGTAGCAGATTTTAAAGACATATTTTCAAAACACAATGAACCCACGATATATTGTTTTATATCAGTGTTTCCCAATTCAGTACTTGGGGCCCCATTGGTCCACATTTTTGCTCCCTCCCAACTAACGAAAACGTGAACTGTCTGTGGGTCACTGTACTGTATTATCAGTACAATGCAGCAGTCTTCCAGGGGCATTACCTAATGCTTCTCGTTGAAATTCATTTGATATTTGAATAGTCACTTTCGAAGAGGGTGTCAAAATATAATTTCACACGTGTAATACTGAGGGCTTGTGCACAGGAAGCGTATACTGAGCTACGTAAAACAGACTAAATTTTAATAAATTAGTTGATTTTCACTGAATTGTTTTTATGTGATCACATTGAAGTTCCATCCATTCCATTTGGAAATGATGGGAACCGCATGATGAAGTTGTTACGACCTTGTTCATAATTGTTTTGTTGTTGTGCTCTGCCTCTTTAGGTGAGTGTGTCTATGTCTTCCTTCCCACCTTTAATTTCCTGTGCCAACTGGATGATTCCCAGTTTGCTGCAAGCCTTGCCAAGCACTCAAGCAGGAGACGATTGTAGTTGGACTTGTCTTCCTAATTTTGCGATTGTAAACTTCTCTGTGATGGACAATAAGTGCACTTCACCCTTTGATTGTTCTGTGCTTGTAGACGTAATCTTTTTGGATTTGGTTGGTTAGATCATCTCTGTAAATACTTTGTATATATTTGTAAATATTGAATACATTGCGAGCAACCAGGAAATTAGGAAGTGAGACCCATTTTGTTTTGAATTCTCTTTCTTCCTGCTTATGACTAGTAAGGGAATTAGTGAAGTTTTGTGTTTTTTATTGCAATTTTAATTTGATTCGGTTAAGAAGTTGGTCTCTGTGCAGTTAGTGGGATTTCCATTTGTTATTTTGGCCTGGTTGGTTTCTGCAGCTTCCATTGCTACACTTTAAAAATAATTAAAAGACATAAAAGGAGTGGTCATGCTGTACTTCTCAGTTGCACTCGACCCCATGACCATGTTGTAACGAGGTTTGACATTTCATTACAACAGCTATCAAATATATCAATTTTTTGTGGGGGGTTTTGGACTGTTTATCTGCTGTGGGTGCAGGGAGAGGGAGTATTATATCTGCCGTAAAAAGAACCTGGTTTCAGTTTTATGGGATCGGAGACTCAGCCTCTGCATGAAAGAGAATTCCAGAGGAACCACGGTACAGTACATCTAGATCGCACGGAATTTTCCTTTCTGCACTATAACATGCACCACTGACACAATGAATGGAATCCTCTTGTGACATGTTTTCAATAAAGAATGTTATCGGCCATGAGATTTTTCTGCCTTTTTTTTTTTGCTTTGAGCAGGGAAGGAAAGGATGCTAAGTCTCGGGTTTTCCATGCTGGGAATCATATGGCTAAAAATATTATTGCCACGTCCTGGCCGCTGCGTCCACCTGACCCTCCTGTGTCCTCCCTCATGGAGCCCTGATGGGCCACATCTGGTGCTTGTTGCCCCTTAGTAGTCTATGTATGAAGGTACGTTTGTCCCGTCTTCGTTGGTCTGGTCATTAATGTCGCTCCTCTCGTTTCTTTCCAGTCATTGTATGTTTAGTTTTATTTTAGTGAAACCCTTTTTGTTTGTTCATGATGTTTTTTGTTTGTTCATGTCATGACGATTATAAAGACGATTTTTTTGGGGGGAAAAAAAACTAAAAATGATAAGAAAATAAACAGACAATGAATACTGTCCTCTGTTTAAAGCATTTAGCGACATCCGAGGATACAAAGTCTTTATTGTGTTTTCTAGACATAGGGGACTGTAGAGGTCTTTAATGTAAACTTTCATGGCTGAAATCTTTTAAATCTTTTTCTTTTATTCAAACCTTTTCAAACATTCAAGGAAACAACATGAGACATCAGAAGAGGACTTTACAGAGCCTGGATTGCATTGATTTATCCACTTCCAGACAAATTCTTACATGATTCGTTCAGACATCAGACAAGCCATACATATTGTTTTTTTGTTTTTCCAAGTAAATATAAACCTTTTTTTCACATGATACTCTATACAATCATAAGAAAAAAGGGAGAAACACATTGCTCTGCAAAAATGGCATACTTTAAAGATAAAGCTTTTTATTTTGCTTGAGCATATTCAGTATTGATTGACTGTCATGCTGTCAAAGTAAGTAAAACAATGCATTACTTCCCTGATGCAGCAGCAAAGGCTGTGCTTTGTAGCCATTTCATTGATTCTCTGACCAATGGGTGTCACCCAACACTCAGCACTTACCTGTAATCTTAGGAGATGTCAATATTTTCCGCTATTCGGATATCCCTATTGGGGATTTCCTGCAGTCTTGCAGATACCTGAATGATGTTCTTTGTATGATGTTTACTTCTTTCTAGGTTACCTTGAGTGGTGTCCAAAGTGGACCATTGAGCAGCTAAGAAACCAGCAGAATAATTATATAAACTGAAAAATGAAAAAATATCGTATATATTGTTCAATATCTACATACAAAATGCAGTTACGATTTTTCTCCTTTTGGTCTTCTCCACTACCAACAGGCCTAAGTTCACATCTTCAAACTTGCATTCAGACATACGTGTCTCTGCTGTGTGATGAATTGCCTTCAGATCCTATGTGTCCCCTGCTTTGTGCCCTGTGCTTCCAGGGAAATGCTCCAGAATCTCTGCAACCGTGCATTTAGTAAGCAATTATGGAAAATGGATGGATAGTTTACAGTTCTATCAGGGGAAGCACCTCATATTACCACTGCACCCCATTAAGGTCACTATCTTCAGCCTTACCAGCAAACCTCATGCCAGAAGAACAAAGTTTCACCATTTAACTTTTGTGGCTTAATGGTAAATTGAGCTTTTTTCTCTCAGCAGCAAATTTGCAAAGAAAGAAAAGACCAAAATGCCACCCTTTCAAATTGCAAGATGTGTGTCTTTGCAGGTTTGCAAAATGCAAATGAAACATTTTCACTTGGAGTGCTATGTTCAATGATTTGAAAGGGTGACCTTTTTCGTTACTACACTTATTGAACTTATATGTGATCACCTGTACACATCTACCAAATGATTAACAATGTAATGTCAAAAGTATAATACAATTATGCAATTATAATATGGCAAATACACAATGTTTATTATCAGGTCAACGAATTAGGCAATGTAGCAATGTAGGTGGTACCAAGTTCTGAGGGGCTCCAGCTAAGTTCACACAGACCAAAGAAGAAAAAGTCAAATTTGGAATCGGCATAGAACAGCTACGTGATTTGGGGCACCAACTGCTGATGGGGGGGGGGGGGCAGTGCCCCCATGACAACATGCATGCTCCCCACTAAATACATATGCTACTTAGGTCTTTAATAAATGTATTATCATTACTGTTATTATTTACCATTTATATATGTGGGCTAAAATTTAGTGCGCTGAAAACAGGCAAAACATAAACATTTCTTCTTGACAGATTTTTAATGCGGTTCCACTGGGGTCTAGTCGCTTCAGTTGCTGAAAAGCGAAGTTAACGACAGAAAAAAATTATTACACTTCTGAAGCAAAAGAGACTAAACTAGAAACCGGAGTGTGTTGCATATTTGTAAACACTAAAATGTGACTGCAAAGCATTGAAAAAATTAAGGTCAAAAGCACCCCCCCCCCTCGCCCAGGGTTGGTTCCTGCCTGCACCCCTTGTTCCTGGGATAGGCTCCGGTCCCCCCCATGACCCCAATTAAGATTAACTGGTTATGGTGATGGATGGATGGATGGCACCCCCCCTCTCCCCAATAGAATATCTGACCCCAATCTGAACCCCCAATTGAAATGTTCTAGGACTGCCAGTAGCTGGGGGTGAATCCCACCCAGGCTGCCACCAGTCCTGTTTATTATGATCGTAACAATCAAGCGATACCCTGTTTCTTGATTTGCCATCAAAGGACATTTCAACATTTGTTTGATGTACGTTTGACATTATTTTGCGTCAGCACTACCAGAGAGGTACTCATACACACATGGGACAAGGTCATACATTCCCAGTCCCAGTTACTAGTGATTGCTTGAGGTTAATTCTCCCTATGGCACACAAGGTTGCATTTTTGTATGATTTAATGGCCCTCCACAAAGTCCAGGGAAAAAGATTTACATAGTAGATTTTTATTTTTGCATTACAAAATGTCAGTACTGCTTAAAAACAGATATTTATTTTAATTCATTATTTTTTAAGTGCTAAGCATAATAAAACACAATTTAGCCTTACATAGAGCATTTTGATATTTTATATATTATTCTTTGAGCCTGTGTTGCTTTGACTAACTTGTCAACATTGGTCAAGTAGCTATTTACGTTCATAACAGTAGATTGCTTTATTTGAAAGTTGTTGGGTTGCACTTGCAGGTTTTAGGGTACACTTGCATTTGGTCAGCAATTCCATTTATGGGTCTGCATATTTCATGGAATGAGAAGAGGAGGTCAAAAAGCATCAAGTGAGCAATTTAGTCAAATCATTTTAATGATGAAGAGGGGAAAAAAAAGCCTGGATTTTGTTAGTACAGATAAGATAATTTTCACATATTTTGTAACAATTATAAATTCAGTTTTAAACATGCTACTGGAAAGTCATACTTTTTTGATACTCTTTATGTAGATGAATTCAACCACTACATTAAATACAATAATGGTTACACAGAATTTTATTATTTGGCTTTTTGAAAAATGGTTGTGTCTAGCTTGGTTTGCTTGGGTATTGATGATAAAAAAGTAGTTTTTATTACCTTTTTTTTGTGGTAGACCACAGAAATTTTTCTTATAGGGAACAGCTGAAAAACTGCTCTTCAAATTAATTATATATAGATATAAAAATATAAGCACAGACCGCAGTATTCAGTGTATGCCCTCAGCTTTCTCCCATGAGGATAGGGGAAGAATAAGGAGTCAAAGTACCTGTGCCAGTGATCATGGGTCCCAGGAAGACACAACATGGGTAAGCAGGTATAGCATCTATATGCATTTATCTCATATTAGTCCTCCAAAGGGGAGGGTGCAGAAGTCTGAACGGTAGAAATGAATAGAGTGGCACTGGGGGTGAGTCTTGCGCTATAATTCAGTCAAACCCCCCAGACGTACAGCCCACTGTCTCCAATCATAAATCCTATCTTATCGCGTTTTGGCCTAACACTCTACATTTGTGGGCTCCGTCCTGCAGCAAGTACGGTGAAGATCTTTCCTAAAACATGATAAATTTATTAATGTTCCCACAGAGTCAGAGGACATTTGCATGCTGTACAAACAATCTGGTATTCAGCTCGGAATGAGCCCATTAAGACTAAGTGACTCTTTGTGATTCTGCTCTAGGCCTCTCTGCCCACTGTCTTTAGCGAGAGGCCCTGTCCCAGCAGCTCCCAATCATCCAGACAGAATGTACTAAGTCACAAAATGCTTCCCTGGGGTTGGGGTCTCTGACATCAAGACTTCCCTGGCAGCAGTAATGACCTTAGTTATTCACGCTAAAGCGAAAGCTATTAGATCCACAAAATCCACAGTATTAGGGAGATTAATTTTAATTTAGGAAGAAGAGAATAGAAAATGTGGGACTTTAATAATGCCTGGTCTTTACCAATGTAAAATATAAGGGATGTAACCTAGGATACATTCCCCAAAACTTCTGGTTAATAATCTAGTGTGCCTCCAAAATGTAGCCTAGGGAGAAACGTCTTATATAAGAATTTAATTTAATAAGACGTACGCTCTCAATGCTCACAGAAGGAAATCAGTATTCCAGTTTCAAAACACAGCAAGCAAACTTCGTTTTCTTTATTGCTTCATCTATAGGTTGCTGCTAGACTGGTAATTGGTATGGTACTTACATAATCCTTTATTAAACATAATTATCATGAAGCTGATTTCCAAAACGTGATTCCCTTTCTAATTAATATTCTAAATACTTCAAACGTTAGTTTGTGAAAAGTATTAATTAATGAGAGAATGGTTCTAGGACAGGCTTTTAGATGAGATAGCTACTGTATAGTGAAAGCGAACGAACTGATGCACTCACTCTCTTGTAATAATATCAAAAGTAAAATGCTTCAGATGTTCATTGAAAAACTAAACGATTACAGTTATTCCTGTCGGCATGATGCGAATGCATTGTGTACCACAAAAAAGCTCTTTGTACTCTGCCTGTTATTCTTATCCTTTAGACAATAACAAACACCTTTAATAATATAATTGATAACAAGGCTTTGGCTCTGTTGTACTAAGTTTCGCTTGCCTGATGGACACAGATTGAAAACATCCGCACCCCATCCCTTTGAAAGTGTTTAAAGACTCCCTCAGTACGTATCAAGCCCATCCTTTAGTTAATTAGCACGTCCTTATCACCAGGCATTGTTCCAGACTTCAGTGGGAAAGTGGCTCTCCTTAAATCTCTGCAATTGAGATCAAATTTGAAGCAGCAATATAACTATTATCTATTAGTTATGTTTTCAGAAATCTCATTCTTCCCAAAATTCATAAAAATATAGTAGAGCTCCATATATATTTAAACATAGTAAAAATTTGATTAGATTCCAATAAATAATTAGCTATAACTGACATACTGTAGACTCACAAATCTATAGCTAGCTTAAAATTTAATTAAAATGTCTGAGTTTTTTCTGCTTTCTATGGCCTTAGAATATATGTATGCTTTCCTATAGTATGGATTGCATTTCAAGATATGATTACAGGACATTCTTTTCCGCAAATGGAAAGGCTATCACTGTGTTTGTGTGTCAGCATAGCAGAGCAACACTTATGAGACCAGAGAGGATCTTCCATAAGTATTACAGTCCACATGATTTATGGAGATATTTAAATGATTGCAATTTCCCCCTTACAATTTAATAGACTCTTTTAACATTTACCAAGCAAAACACATTTGTTCAGTTTTGCCATTTTTTCCCATTTTATACACTGGATAACATTATGAACAGCATACCCTAT
Organism: Hyperopisus bebe; assembly: GCA_026777045.1. Lineage (NCBI taxonomy): Eukaryota > Metazoa > Chordata > Actinopteri > Osteoglossiformes > Mormyridae > Hyperopisus > Hyperopisus bebe. Next base: position 14,796,472 of record JAODJW010000040.1, read on the forward strand.
GACAATTAATCTGAAGTAATTTTGTACATTTTTGTTGTACATTTGATGGCAATATATTGTAGCATAATATAACATCTATGCATTATTTTAATATTAAAGAATATGAATATGCCTATGCTATTTTTCTTGGGAAAATGTAAAATATATTTGCAGGAAATTTCCTCTGTCTCATTGTTACCCAGGGAAACTAAACATTGCTACTCGGGGAAACTATTTATCTAATAATTCTTAGTAGCTTCCAGTAAATGCGTAATGAATTACAAAATGGCACATACAGTAATTGCATGGACACATGTTATGTGTTTGTAAAGCCCAGGCATTTAGCTACCGTGATACCTGGCCTGTGAGCAAAAGGTCACGATAAAAGTTAAAAATAGCTACTGTTTACTTTTGTTACAGAAGTGTTTCAGGAAATAGTGAGAGAGCTCCGGCTGGTAAGTCTCTAGCTAGGTAAGAGAAGCACTGAGGAATCCATCCATCCATCCATCCATCCATCTCATACCTGCTTATCTAGTACAGAGTTGTGAGGGAAGCTTATCCCAGGGGCAGAGGACAACATATTTGCTGAGTGTAACATTAATATGTGAAAATTTTCAAATCAAAATATAGCTCTAATGGATTATAGAACAAAATAAAACTATTTGAAATGTGATAAAGACAGCTTGGTAGCTGTAAATGCACTATAAATTGCTGGCTAATAATGGGAGGTGTCTGTTGTATTGTGCGGTATGCATGTGTTCCTGTTTCCTTGTGTCATGTAGTGCAGCAGAACGAGTCAGTGTGCTTAGCTGGCTCACCAGCATCGCTTTGGTAAGTACCAGGACCAATGGAGTGCAATGAATTATGCATGATTGTACCGACGGCTAAGGTGTTACTGAACCAGCCTATGACCTTCCACTAGTGGAATGTACCGGAATGTGAGTTACCTGTTACAGAATGTGTGTGTGTGTTTGTGTGTGTGTGTGTGTGTGAGACCAAAAGTCTCCCACAATGTAATAAAAACCTGTTTTTTTGAAGTAGTGGGGACCATTTTTCATTTTTTTTGCAGTCAAAGAAGGAAAAATGCCAAAAGTCTCGTATTTTGTTTAGTTAGGGCTGGGTAGGGGTTAAGGTCATCATGCTGGGATTAGAGTTTTCCCAATATAAATGAATGGAGAGTCTCCACAAAGATATAATTACTGTACAAACCTGTGTGTGCATGTGTGTGTGTGTGTGTGTGTGTGTGCATGTGTGTAGTTTGCCCAAGTTCCATTTGCTCTTATGGCGCATTTGTTAATATAGTGATACTGAGAATGTCCCACCTCCATCCTTTCAAGCCAGAGCTACAACAGGCACTCATTAGTAATAAGTCTAATATTACTCAGGGCTGTTGAGCTATGGATGCTATAATAAACCATGGATGAATTATAACTTACTAGTTTTTAGTTTTTAAAACGAACAGCAACAACAATAATTTTATTTTATTTTATTAACTTAAGAATAAATGATTACCAAAGTCCCAAATTCAGGGATGACCAATGAGACTCAAAGTCAAAGGTATTTCTCAGAAGCATACTGGTATATGTTGAAAAGGCTGGCTAGCTCATTTGCTTTTGCATATCTGCTACTAACCTGGATAAAGTTAAAAACAAAAAAAAAAATCAATGACCTAGAGAGCTTACCCGCCTCTGTTTACTTGCTGTGCGTTGTTTGTTCCATCGATGCCCAAACAAAGCTCATATTCTCTGTTCGGCCCCATTTCAAATGTTCACATTTACATTCTTCAGTTTAATCTCTTTTATTTTAACTTGTAGCCCTTTGAGATCTTCTGATGTAAAGGGCATTATAAATCATTATAAATAAAATGTATTATTATTATTATTATTATTATTATTATTATTATTATTATTCTAATCAGTGACTGTTTCACACAGACATCCCTTCTATTTCATGAAAAGCCTCCTTCCAAGAAATGCCTGAAATTTCCAAAAGTATGTGAGTGTTATACCATCACAAAACTGAGCAGTATGTTCTAGTGCTAAATTATCCCTGTAAGGTTATCGGCGTAAGAACAGCCTTTTCCATGCATACTTCCTAGTAACAGCTGCATATGGATTTCTGACCATGCAAAGTTGTACGTTGACGCATAGAGACCAATCTGCACTCCAACCTCATTCTCAAATGGTAGATTCCAATATGCTCCAAGGTGCTGATTACTGGTAAACCCTCAGTAAGTCTCCTCATCATGGTTGCCTCCAAAAATGTTTGCTGGCAAGGCAAAAATCATTTTTATATAAACATTAAAATATGTAGGAGGACATATCAGCAGAGAGAGTTTGGAATAGTAAATAAAATAAAAAATAAATTAGGAAATTTATATATGAGATGGTGGGAGAAAAACTGCAAATAGAAGTTTTATACTTTATACTACCTGTCTACCAGGGGGAATGGCTTACAGGGTGTAAGCATAACATATTCAAAAATGTTTGCCGGCACAGCAAAACGTATTATTTTTTTCTGAGCATTTACACACATAGGATGAAATCAGAAAACGTCTGGCACTGGTACTCCTCCTCCTATTATTATTATTATTATTATTATTATTATTATTATTATTATTATTATTATTATTATTATCTGGAGCATATCTACATACTACTGCTAATAATAACGACAACAACAACAACAAGAACAACAACAACAATAATAATAATAATAATAACAACAAAATGGAAGGAAGGATGTGTGGATGGATATAAAGTATGTTATAAAATATACCTGTTTAATGAGAGTATATATATACTGAGAAGGTGTGTCCAAACTTTTGGCCTGTACTGTGTTTTATAATGTAATAAATATATGAGTGTTGGATGCGCTTGTGACATATTTGCATACTGTAATTATAATGTTATTTGAGTTGAATTGTCATAAAGTTGTACTTTGTAGTACTGTGATTCAACGTTGTGTGATGTGTTGTGTGATATTTTGTATATATACTGTGTGTGCCTGTTGTAGGATCACACATGCACATATCACAGGGCTTAAATTCCAGGTGGCCTGAGACAAGGCCGAGCCTGGTACGAGAG
>JAODJW010000040.1:14799636-14819155 GCA_026777045.1 Hyperopisus bebe
TAATTAAACTTTAATTCATTTCAAACATATTGGTGGAGAATATTAAAATTTACATGAGCTAATAATTCCTACACTGTATATATATATATATATATATATATATATATAATTTCACAAAACCGCGGGGAGGGTCCGAATGAATGAAATCTTGAATAAGATAAAAGAAAACAGTTTTTGTGACATAAATGAGCCAGAAATTAACCCATAATATTGTATACCGTGTTTCATTAAGTCACTGTGCCGGGTTGCCTATATAATGTGATTTTCACCCAAAAGTCAAAATACATTTATCTATTCATTAAAACAATGGCAAAACATTTCAGTTACATAATTAAATTACATGCAGTTCTGAACTTTATACTTGCTTGTATACAAAAAATAGTCAGATAATGATGTGATGAATAAATAAGCATTTTTCTGTTATTTGTTTTGTTTCATTAGCTTAGTTTAATTCATTCAAACTAGTCCACTATATTGAAAATGAGTATATATTAATAACACATTTCCATAATAGGGATTATATTGCATCTGATTTTGTTTTATTTATTATGTTTAGTAATAATTTAACTTCATAATTTAGCTTAATAATTGAAATTAATTTAGTAATTGAATGATTAATGGTAAAATATACAAAGATGTGCTTTTGTGGAAGATCACTATAGATGCATTACAAGTGCGGTACTTTCATACGGATGGCATCATCTGATTAATGTAGGTCTGCATATATGGCAATCGGTGGAGTGAATGTATCTTTCCTCAACATATTTGTATTGTTGCAAACACACATTTCCATATTTTGAAGATTAACTTGGCTAAATTGAAGAAAAAAGGTCTTCATCCATGTTTCATTGGTTTACTACATAAGGAAGAATATATGGGTGTGTTACTAAGTTGCAGAGGTTAGTATTTTGCCATATGGCAGGATCAGGGACGGCTGGGGTGAACCGCATCTACTTGTGCACCCACTGCAAAATTTTGGAACGTGTCTCAGCTGAATATCATAAGTGAAAGACCAGCAACCTGCACAAGTACAGTAGCCGTGTTTCACTGGAATCGATTACGCCTGTATTTTTTGTACTGGGATATTTATTTATGCATTTGTTGTTGAGCATCTGTAAGTGTCTGCAAAATGGCCTCATTAAAAATATTTAATGCTGAGCCTGGCTGAGGGGCTAAGAAGTGGAATAATGATGTCACTGTGTACAAATGTGGTCTGGCTTAGGGAGACCACAACATTATCCATGTCCAATTGATTTCTGAAAAGATGAAGAGAAGATGAAGTGAAATTCAGGAACGATTTCCCGATTAGAGCGATGAAGGCAAAATGCTAGGCAATGAAATATTTGATATATTATGATCCAGTCATTCAGCTTATATATGTAAGGTTTTACTGCATTCTTGTAGAAACAAAAATCTACCTTACATGGTACTAATCACATGATGTCATGCCAGACATGGCAGAAAATTACCTCTCTGATTGGCAGTGCCTGTTAAATGAATCTTTGCAAACGTAAGCTTTTCGGGACTTTAATTGACTCAGATATGTGGATGTTTTCTATGTGACATTGTTTACAATGGACAGATTCCTAATCCCTGAGTCACGTGATAGAAGCTTATTCATTCTCTGTAGAAATAGGCAGTAGAAATAATAAATGACAGAAAATGCTGTGCAGTGCAGCATGACTAGCCCTGACTTGGCAGAGACCAGTTCCTAAAATAGACAATAAAGTGGAAAAAACAATACAAATATGTCATTTTGACTAAAGGCATTACTGTTTTTGTCCTCACCCTTTCAGCAGAGGTATAACCAGGGTGTGATGGATTATGATACCTATCTTAATTAGACATCTCAAGGGGGATTGTTTTTGGCTTTAACTGTGTTGATAATCCAGAGGGTGGCTCCCATTCGTGCTGCCTGAATTGACAGATTGCTTGGAAAGAGACTGTTGGCAGATTACCTCGAGGTTACCTCGCTTTCAACAAGGGACACAACCTTCATCAGGGCCATGGGAGTGTTGCTTGTTCTTCATCATTGTTTAAAGGCAATAGAGATTGCAAATGTATACAGATAAATCAAGACAATGCAGCTATGTTTATATTTGAGGCAGCTGCATTTGGTGTTCTTTATTATTCAACATCTAAGTTCAATAGCATGCATGCAGAGATGACTGGTTTGTTATTTGGCATTTTTGGATTGATGCAAGTACATAATGTAGTCCAAGGGAATTTCTTCATCATCTACCGTGGAGGATAAACCTAGAACAAAGATATTGGACCAAATGTCTTTGGTACAGAAAGTATGTCATCATGATTATACAGTAATTGTACCACAGAATATGACAATGATAGCAGTTTCATTTGTCAATAGCAGTTATATGCTCTTTCACTACTCTACTACAATAGATGTTTGTCTTGAAAAGAGGTCTTGCTTTTAAAATTATTATGTTTTTCTTTAATACTGGATACAATGTGATACATTTGCTTTTCATACAGTACTGTAAATAAATATATTTTGATGGTTATTATACCTTTTCTAAATAAAATACATTACAGTACAAAATATTGAAAAAGGTTAACTTAAAATGATTTTGATTTTTTTATATTTATATCTACTTGGTGCTCAGGCTATCATTCAAGTCAGAACTCTGTCCTCTGCTGAATTTGATAAGTTCCAGAAGAGTGGAGAATTATCATTGTGGGACAGGATGATATTTCAGAGATTTACGGAGTCTTTCAGCTTGATTCACTCAGCATATTATTCACCTGTAGATTGTTATATGGTTCTGTATGGAGAAAGATTTGCAGACATTATAATTCTGCCATTCTAAAATGTTATTTAAATTGAATCTCACATTTGTGTAATAAAACAGGGATTGCTTTACCCTCGTTGTTAATTGCCAGCTATCGCAAAGCCAATATCCTATCAAGCCATGGATTTTAATGCCTAGTAAATGTCACTGGAGATATGGTGGATCTAGAAAACATTATTATTATCCTTTAGAGAGTGATATGTTACGTATAAGTTAATTATAATGATAAAATCAGGTCGAATGTCTTTTCCCAAGCCAACCAGGCCGTATATCTAGAGCCTCTCTTGGAATAATAAATATTATATACAGTAGAATACAGACAGTAGCCATTTAATCAACATGCGTATGCGTACTTTGAAAGCAGTCATCCATGTCCCTTACATCAAGTCAATCTTTGTCTTCCTTTGGTAATTTTACGCAAAACATTTTTTTCTGGGTCAACACCTGTCCTGCTGGCTCACATCTCCTGGGTTGGGGATTCAAATTCCACCTCTCTTCTATGTGTGTGAATTGCCATGTTCTCACTGGGTTGTACAAAGTCCAGTGACATGTAGCTGAGGTAATTGGTAACTCTACATTGTTTGATATTGTGTCGTACGATTGTGTATGTGTGCCCTGTGATTGGCTGGCATCCTGTCCAGGCTGGTATAAGCTCCGCGTCAAACTCCCCCCACCCCCGATCCTAGTAAATGGTGGGAAGATGGTTAGCGGCAGATTTGGGTAATTCGGGTCCAGACCAGGATTTTGTTTCAACCAAACAGTTGAGCATAAAGAGTCACAGTCACAGAGTACTCATCTGGTTGGTTGAAACGAAATCCCGGTGTGGACTTTTACTCTCTGGACCGGAAATACCCAACTCTGGTTAGAGGGATGGTAAGATATTTATACACATAATACTTAAGAAAACAGGTGAATGTATAACCTGCTGTGTATTCCTATCAAGACTATCTCTGTATTTTATGTATAGGTATGGGTCCACTGATGCATGGATTCCATTACTTCTAATTTTGTGTGCACAGACAAGAAACCTGCAGTCCCGTGCCAGCCGCCAGCCTTCTGTAAGCTGCCACGCTTTGGATTTTATATTGTGTATTCCTCCATGGGATTGTATGGGGTGAATAATTTGTCTTGGGGTTTGGTGAAGTCCCAATAGCAGCTGGGCTTGCATTTGGTAATAATACCATTCATTGTGCTATATGTCTATGACTATAGATTTAATACTTTTCAAAAAAAAAAAAAAAATCCAGAATCACATGTTTGAAAATTGCCATAGGATGCTATTCAGGAAACTGCTTCTAATTATACAGTTTATTATCATCCGTTGTGCAACAGTATAATGTTATTATTTTTTTTATTTTATTTCTATTTTTGACCAAAACACAAGAATGGATTATCAAAGCTGGGCAGCACAATAAGCCTGGGTAGTTTGTCAGCTGTGAAGATCACAGTTGGTGTTCTGGCAAATCTCCATGATGCGGTGCTGTATGTAAAATTCAATTAATTGCAGAATCTTAGCTTAAATCATCACTCCCCTTCTGTTGGTGGGCTTAATCATCAAAGATGATGCCAACAAATACCTCTGCATATAAATAGGCAGTTTTATTCGTAACAATTCCCAGTTGTATTATTTCTACAAATGTGGGTTTTAAAATCCAGCAGATAGTAATACACAATGAGGAAACAGTGTATTTCAGTACACGGCACGTCCAGTACGGGATGCTGTTATTTAAATTAAGTATTTAATTTGTTTTTCTTCTATGAGACTAACAATACCTAATATATTTATAAACAACCATATGCTTGACCACTAGCAGTAGTATAATACAGTATGTCATTTGGTGACATACCTATTTAACATTAGTGTGACATTTTACGTCTGTTTCCTTTGAATAATTATATCTGGAACTCATAAACTAATTTTCCTTAACCTATTAATATATATTTGAATTCCTTCTAGAGCATCAACTAAATATATGTATATTAAATCATAAAAATAATTAACTCTGGGTCTAAAAGGCTTATAAAGTGATGTACCTCTCAGGTGCTTTGTAATTGGTGCTATAAGGTATTAGGACTCTCTCCCCTGCAATGAGTTGGCACCCAATCCTGGGTTATTCCCTGCCATGTGCACAAATCATACAGTGGAATTTATTGACTAAGTGATGTCAGGATCACTCCCAGTCTTATCCCATAATGCCTGTCATGTCAGGTTTTGCTAGCCATCCTTTTTTTTCCTCTGTTTAGTACCTGTCTCACTCCCTTGGGTGTTCCTCCATGCCCTGGGCTGCTTTGTGGCCTAACAGGTTGAACATCCAGTTGAGAACAGTGCTTCCCTACCGTCTGACACAGGCTACAAGCCTGTCTCAATTTTGTTGGCCATTTTTAGTTTTTTTTTTTATCCCCTTGTTTTTCTGTATAGGTAGGTCTTCACATCTTTGTCTCTGGGTTTCCTGCCTGTATCTGGTTTTGTGGTAATTTTTTTCCCATTGTATTCTAATGTTTCAGTCCTTAGTGCCTGTGAATTACCCTCACCTGTTTCTTGTTGCCCTGAGTCTCTATCCATTGTTAAGTGAAGAGATGGAACGTTCACGTCCAGAAAGTAAAAAAGATCAAGATTTTGTTTGAACTAACTATGTGAATCTAAGGAGTCACAGTCAGAGTACTTGACTTCTTGGTTGGAATAAAAACTTAGTATGGATTTTTACTTCCTGGACCTGTGTTGGTTTTATTGTGTTGGTCCCCATGTGTCTGTGATCCGTGGTGAAAGCGGCTCCATGTTCCTTGACTTTGCGAAAGGTCAGGGGCTGCGGGTCACTGGATCCTGGTTCCTACTCCCTGGGCCGAATTATTGGCCTTGGTACTCCAATACTGGTGGTGCAGTGAAGGAGATCGATTACATCCTCATGGGCAGATGCTATAGACTCCTGCAGAACTGCAGGATCTACAGAAGTGCCCAGTTTGTGAATCCTGACCACAGACTTGTTGCTACTCTGAAGATTCAGCTTAGATCCAGTAGGCTACGACCTACTAGGAGAACGAGGCTGGACTCCAAAATCAAGCTGTTTCTGATGAGTTTGCACGCAATTTGTGTGAAGAACTTGCAGACTTGGGTGCAACTACTGACTCTAATGTGATGTGAGAGACCTTCTTTGATAACCCTTGGCAACCTTCAAGGTTTTATCTTGGCGTTGCCGGTGTTCTCAGAAGGAGGTGTTTCATCTCGCAGGGCACCCTGGATATTATCGAGAGGAGTCGCAGTGCACGACCTGGTGGCAACTCCAGGCTGTACAGGGAACTGAGGAGCATGGCTGTGAGGGCTCTGAGGGCAGATAAGGAGGCGTTTGTTAGATGAATCTGTGAGCAGGTGACACACCATCTGTGCTCTAGTGACCCATGTTCTGCTTACAGAGGAATCAAAGCATTACGCACATCTGAATCTGTTCCTTGGAGACTTGCAGTCAGGGCGAGTGATGGAATGGTCCTTACAGATGACATCGCAGCTGTGACCCACTGGGCCGGCCACTTTGAGCTGCTGTTTAGAGCTGACCCACCAGCTAGGACGTTAGACATCACTGGGTCCACGGTTCTCAAAGCTGACCCTCCAATCAGCTGTGAACCACCCAGTCTCACTGAGATTGCATAGGTGGTGAATCAGCTGTGGGTAGGGATGGCCGTAGGCATCTGTGGTATCCGGGGTGAACTTCTCCAGGCCGGTGGTAGGCTGTCGTCCTGGCATTGCAGGCAATCTTTGCTTCCATTTGGGAGTCAGGCATCATCCCACCAGACCGGAAAACAGGACTTGTAGTCCCAATCTGTAAAGGGAAGGGTGATCGCCTGGACTGTGGCAACTACAAGGGCATAACACTGCTCTCAGTGCTGGGTAAGGTCCTTATTCGGGTCATCCTTAACTGGATCCTTGTTTACTTGCTTGTCTGTCAGCACCTGGAGCAGTCTGGTTTTATGCCTAAGAAGTCTACCATCAACCATATCCTTACACTGAGGGTTCTCATCAAGCACAAGTGCGAATATCAGCAGAGGTTCTTTGCAGCCTTTGTCGTAAAGCGTTCGACTCAGTTGATCGAATTGCCCTGTAGGTCATCCTGAGACTTTGTGGGATCCCCCCAAAGTTGCTGGATATCATGGCTGGCCTATTCACTAGTACTGTGAGTGCTGTGCAGAGTGGAGGGAGAACCACTGCATTCTTTCTAGTTGATTCTAGGGTTCGCCAGGGGTGTGTTCTTGCTCCTACTCTGTTCAATACTTGTATGGACTGGGTGTTGGGCATGGTTGTGAGGTCCATCAGCTGTGTGGCGTCCGTCGGCGAAGAAAGATTTACTGATCTTGACTTTACCGACGATGCTGTGATCTTAGCAGAGTCAATGAAGGCTCTATATGCAGGTTATAACCTGTTTATTTTCTGTGTACCTGCCTTTTGTTTAATCCCACGTGGGTCTTTGTGTTTCTGGTGTGTTAGGTCAGTTTTGCAATAAAATCCCCTTTTGTCCATTGCTGCACCGTCCATTGTCTCACCATAGCATGGGAGAAATGAAAATCACCCATCCATCTCCTGTTAGACATTGAGACATTATCATATTTGACTGTGATCTTCTTATCCTCAAATAGAGTTGAAGGTATCATTTCTAGACATGTACTATTCACCCACATCCAACTGAATGACATAAACCCTGTTGAGAGAAAAAAAAATCATGAAGATAAGGAGACTAAATTGGAATGTTTATGAGCTTCCTTAAGATTCTTTGAGTTAAAGAATTTCAGAAGAAATACTTGACACTTAAGGTGGGTAGTTACTTTTTACCCACTTGACCATTGATCTAGTCAGTCCTGTGGGCAGAGAAGGGATGCTGTATCCTTACAGTAGGGTTTTTCACTGAAGACAGAAAAGATTTGAAAAAATAAGGACTTGGGGGGGGGGTATTTTGTTCTATTGTATAATGCAGAACTGCATGCAACTCTAATTTAAGAACGATTCCTCCGTCTTTATTTCTTTTTGGATGGCTTAACAGCTCCTAGAGTTAACCAAGGGTAACTTGGTTCCCAATCAGATTAATATTTCTATTTATAGGTATTTTCACAGCCAGTCAATGTCCCTCAAACAGTTGTTAAGTTGCTCAGGGCCTTACAAGACCAGACTGGTTCTGGCCGATTTCTGTATACCCATAGAGGATGTCTGTCAAAATGCAACACTTAAAGAACATAAGAACATAAGTTCATGTTACATGTTTGTAAAAGAGATGTTTTTTTAAAAAACCTTCATTTTAGGGTTTAATTCGGAGGAAATTCAAATGTGTTGAAATAAGGTCTTGTAAACATCAGCATCCACTAGCTTTCTTTTACCTTTTACCGATACAATGTTTTTTGATTATATATTTCCACAAGTCATTATAACAAGTATAAGAATGCAATTCACACATGTTAAAATCACTCATTTATGTCTGCATCAGTGTACCTGTATATTAATTTTCTAACTGCTTGAACATTAATAACACAGTGTAGGCAGAGAGGTGCGGTCATCACAGTGGTACGCTAGCTGATTACTGATTTACGCCTCCTTCCATTAAGCTGGAAAGAATATAAATTTGGTGGGTTGTGTTTTAGATATTTGGATTTAAATGACCAAACTAAAGTTATTAGTTTTTGCATTCACCAGTTTAAACATTTGGTACACATTTTGCATAGTCAGTCCTTAAAGAATAAAACCTTCAAGCATTGAAGAGAATTTAAACACCATGATGTATTGAATTTAAAAATAAAATAAAATTCATGATACAGCAGTTGCATGGTGTTGATAGAATGGTGTGTAAATGTGTCTGGGGTTGGGTTCATGCCCCATCCTGGGTTGTTCCCTGCCTTGTACTCTTAGCCTCCAGGATAGGCTTCAGACCCCCCACGACCCTGAATAGTATAAGCAGTTGCAGAAAATGGATGGATGGATGGATGATGCTATTTAAAAATCCAGGTCAGAAATGCCTTTCATAAACAAATGTTTCCCATTATCAAACTTAAACACAATACAGTAATGGTGTTCTAAGGCTGGAGGTTTGGTTCTTGTCTGCTGTGTATGTAAAGGATTTTTATGTCCTTTCTGTGTTCAAGCCGGTTTACTCTGAGTGCTCCGGCGGCTTCCCATATTGCAGAAATGTGTGTAGGTCAATTGGATTCTCTAAATTGCCCATAGCCTGTGTGAATGCGATGGAACTATGAGGGACTGGCATCCCATGACAATCTCGTCTTCTGCCGTGTGCTTCCTGTAACAAGCTCCACACTTAGTTCTCATTGTCCAATCAGCACTTCCGGAAGCCACTGCCCCCACAAGCCTACAGTATTGGCAAAAAAGAGAATATTCTAGTGAGGCCATTAACAACCTTTGTTTGAAGGACATTGATGGTCTTATAAACATTCAGCGACTGAAAAAATATTTAAAAACTGCCTGGGGAATATTAGAGTGGAATGCTATCAATAAACCATTAAGTAAAAAAATCATTCAGATATGTCGTCACATTTTCACCATTAGTCATATCTTTAGAGAAACAGCATGACCTCTTCTATGTTTACCGTGATTAATTGGTTATATGGAAAAAAGAGTACCTCAATCCCTGAAGTCAAAATGGGGAAAACTCACCACAACCTAAATGTTCTCACAGATCATGACATTAACGACAAACTATATCTCACCATAATATTGCCTTTTGAAACTTGGGGCTTCCCATGCCCATCTCTTGAATGAATCTTGACTGTTTAGATACAGATCTTTATAGAAGTGCAGAGGTGTGACAGCACCCCCCAAACCACTGCACTTGTGTCCTCCCTGACTGCTATTGACAGCCTACTCGCCCTTATCAGACCCGACACTGTTGGCTGGTCACAATTACAAGAAACTCAATAAGTGCCTAATCACAACATACAATCTTTCCGTGAGCAAATATTGCAACAAATTTTCTTTTTTTTTTTTGTTTAATCTAGACCCCTAATGGAGACATTACTGCTAAATACTGTTATATTTTATCCCAAAGAAATTGTGGGATACTATTTATTGCATTCTGTCTAATAAAATGTGTGATGATTTCTGTCATCATTCATTTGTTGCGGTTTTCCCTCCTACACTTTGCACACAGCATAGTGTTTAGGTTAACTGTCAGAAGTGTTAATATTTATGAATGCACTGTATGTCGTGCTGCCTTGTTTGTGCCTTTTTGAGATACAGTGGTGGCTGGGTTAGATTTGAAATTGTAAGTCTACTTTTACTCATTTGGATGAATAAAAAAAATCTAGATAAAAGAAAAAAGTACAGTATCGCTTAGATTTTTATGTTATGTTGTTGACTTGCATGGAATGGAGTTTAATGTGAAGCTGCTTGCAATTTCCATGGTTTTACCCCCATGTATAAATTGATAATTTACTAAAGTCATTCTAGTTAAGTACCGTGCTCCAGAACAGCAGCAGGACCCTCTCCTGGGATTGAACCTATAACCTTCCAGTCACAGGCTAATTTCCTAACCTCTGGGCCACCTGGTGTAACAGCAGTGTTTTTCTAACCAAAATGAAACATAAAATTATCATGGGGGTTTCACAGTGTCTAGTCCAATAATGTGGTCAGCTTCGTTCGAACATGCTGCCAAATCTGCATTTTACATAATTAAGGACTACTGATATTTAGTTAAACAACACGATGCAGCCTCCTAAAATCACACGGCACGCATGGAAAAAAGATGACCTTGGTGAAACTCTGCCTAGACACTTGGAGAAAGGAGTACTCTTAAAAAACACGTAGCGGGTCGAATAGAAAAGTGCCAGAAAGGCTGAAGAGTAAAAATAGGCTGTCATTCCTCTTCATAGTGATTGATTGTTACTTGTGCAATCAGTGTCCACCTGTGCAGGACTTGCAGAGCAAAGTTGGCAGTGTTGATTTATCACTGAGTGCTCATTTAAAACTGACAGTGTTTATTTGGATCCTATAGGAGAAAATGTGTTAAATGAAAACAGTCAATTTTTCTATGTGGGAAACAATGATGGACTGATTTATTGTTCAAATAAACTGTTTCTCAAAATCACATGCCAAAATAGATTCTGTACTTTGATCTGATTCATTTTTCATGCCTGGAGTCTCAAAGACTACAGTAATTATTTATAATTTCCAGAAATTCAGAAGGACCGTGATATAATTGTGAAATTAATAATAAAATAATGGAATTTCCACAATGCATCAAATTATTCAGTTATTTATTACAAATTATTTCTTTATTTCTATGGTGTTTTTAAATTAAAGGCTGATTCTGGAATTCCTGTCTTACGGGAAACAGAAATTTAATGCCCAAAAAATCACAAAAAGAATTTGTAACTGAAACCCATTTATCATTTCCTGTTTTGCTTAATTATGATCATAATACTCTGTGGCCCTGAACCATAAAAGTGCTTATAGGATTGATGGATGGATAGTTAAGAGTATGGAAATAAAGAATGAAATTAAATATTAATGTAATACAAAAATTAGCCTAAAAAGTAGCTAACTTTAGCAAGTAATTTTAGCGTCAAAGTAGCTAAAAAATTCTGAACCCATAGGAAATGCATGTGACCTTGATTACAAACATTTATCGTTGACTAAGACAAGTACGCCTTAATCAATGTTTTGCAATTTTGCTTTATTATACATTTGCATTATGTTCATGTTAACCATAGATATCATGGCACAGGTACTGGACATGGCGATTACCAGCATATAAATGATGTGGAGTCAAGTGCAGGAAAGCACACGAAATGGTTTTATTACATGTGTGCCAGTTGCTTTGATGACTCACACACACTGCCCACCATGTTGGTCACCCTGACTATTCATACTAGGCACAGTGGGCACAAACACAACCACTGTTTACAACAGCCAACATTAACGCTGCACATGATATCAACATACAGTACAGCACAATAACAACTCAATACATGATAAACACATAACGCGGCATAAACCTTTTACACTTGGCATCCGTATGGCATTTCGCCATGCTGCCTGATGGGTATCCGAAGTGGATAATTTTAGCATGTAATTTTTAGCATTAAAGTAGCTAAAGTATTCAGAACCCATAAGAAAATCATGTGACCTTTATCAAAAACATTTCTATATAAAATTGTTCTAAGATACAATCTTGTTTTCAAGGAACGTGAATATTCTAGAAGCAAAAAGATAAATGATGCAAAATATTAAAAAAGGGGCAAAACATAGGTCGTGAAAATTGAGCAGAGATTTGACGAAATTAAGAAAGAGCTGTTGGACGTCTTATTCCTCTAGAACATGGAAGCTATCTGTTGTGACTCTTCCAATGGCAGATCTAATACCACCCCCCACCCATTAGCTCCTGTGCTTGGCACTGTAAGTGTACAATTTCACATGATAGCAGTGCCAGCATTTTTATATAGTTTCCCTGTCATTGTTTTAGTGCACAATCATTCATCTCCATGTGGTCGGATGAACAGAAACCAAAAGGCTGCCATTACTGAAGCAATTCTTCTTCACTATAATCCATTACTAATCATTTGAAATGCCAATAATGATGCAGTGAACACATAATGCAGTCCTTTGAAGTCCAATCCCAATTAACCATACTCTAAGGGACCTCTGCTTTGCATGACCAGTTCTTTTCATTTATGATTTGCTCTTTTGTTCTCCTTCCCAAACATAAAAAAAAATCCCGATTAAGGAATTAAAGAGGATATAATGTAATTTAATTACTATACTGAACAAAAATTATTGTAAAGACCGTCTGTTCCATTGTTGATAATATTTGGATTTTTATTGCAATAGTCGGCTGCTGTATATGTTTCAATACATTACAGATGAACTGTCACACTTACTTGATTGAACTTGATTACTTTAAAAAAAAAAAAGGATCAAAATTTGCCTTCTTGTTTACTTTGCGACCAGGTGGATGGAAGATGGAATATATCAGTTAAGCGTCTAAATAAAAAGCAAAAGCCTAAGTTGTGTGGAAGCACTTTACATTAAAAGTGAAAGAACGTGCAGACGTTCAGAAGACTTTCAGGTTAAGGGATTCACCCAAGAATGTGAAGTTAGCGATAAATAAGCATACCCATGTGCTCTTTAGCCTCTTCAAGTAGCCTAGCTTGTTTGTGCGATACGTCATTACTTTACTTAAAATTGTGTAATTTATTTTCTAAGATTGCTGTATCTCAGGATAATCACAGCTAAAACAAAAGCTAGCCCCATTGGTTAGCTGTAAAATCTTATGTAATGTGTAATATGGTACATAGGCTCCACATATCAGTCATTTTTAGCAAAGTATTTTATGTATTGAGTAGTACTGAGCAATACTAGAAAAAGTTCATATTGGGATATTTTTCTGATAAATATAATGATATTTATAAAACAAAAAAAGGAGTTGAAAATTTACATTTTATCTGTCAAATAAGTTGGCGGAGTTGCCTTGTGTTATGCCTTCAGACTCATAGCAGTGCTGATGAATAATTTGCTTTTACTCGATATCGTCTCTGTGGAATCCAAAATATTTCCATACAGTGGAAGATGAATGTTGGTGAACAGTTACTGTGTGCTCCCGCCCCCCCCCCCATTCATTTTTGTTAAATTACTCACAAATGCGCCACACTGCTTATGAGTGATTCAAACAGCAAGGACAAGAATGATTATGACTGGTTTGGAGAATGTGAGCAGGACTCATGACAAAACAGCAGCGGGAAATTTCACTGATTTTTTAAACACGTACTAGATATTGTTCATCAGTAAAATTGTACAGCTTGTTAAGTTTTGTTTCCTATCACAGAGTAAAAATGGGTCAGAGTAACTTATTGATGGTCTCAACCCAGCTGACAATGGCGCACCTTGCCATGTGAGAATTGCATGTGCATGAAATGCAACATCGATTTTAACATCACAGACCATGCAGGCCTGGTATTAAGGGCGGCCCGGTGGATAGCGCTGTTCCACACCACCACTATGACTATTTTAAATCTCCATTTTCTCCCTATGTGTGTATGAGCTAATTCTCGCTTCCCTGGTTTCCCCCATAAAACATGCAACTTTGACCATGTGAGTGAGTGTGCACTCTGCAATGGGCTGGCATGATTCCTGCCTCTCACCAACTGCAATGTGTGTGTGTGTGTTTGTGTAAATACATACAGTATACTAAAGTAAAATGTAAAATACAATGCAGCATTTTGAATGATCTACATATAAAATAGGTTTTGTGTAGTCTGATTTTGGGCCATTGACTCACAGTTTTATTATGTTCAGCTTGTTGCTGGATGCTATATTTCATTACCTATTCACAGCTGACACCCTTGACACATGTATTCACGCATGATTTTTTTCAGTTAATGCCCTACTGCACTGCAATGGTGCCCCTGTGCATGATAATACAATATGCTGCACTTTCAATGCCACACACTTGCATAAGAACTTGCAATACGTCTATGGAAAGGGTATTAGGATATTAATATAATAGCATCTTTAGTTTAAGTAAAGATAATAACGCATACTAATAGGGATGTAACGATACACTCAACTCACGATTCGATATGATTCATGATTCTGAGTTCACGATACGATTTTCTCATGGTTTTTTTACAGAATGAGCTGCAGACAAATTTATTCAAAAATATAATTTGTTTATTTATTCTTTATTTACCATTCTAAACTGTGCAAAACGTGTTCTCTTCTTAACAGTGCAACTGAAATTTAATAAAATACTGTTTTTAAAAAAACCCGAACCAAAATAATAAAAAAAAAATCAAATAAACAAATGGTAACGCTTCACATTAACTGCACCGTCATAATGCTTTTATATTGCATTCATAAAACGTTCAGTACACCTTCATAATGTATTCATTAAGTATTCAGAAATCATTCATCCTTTAACAGCTGTAATATACATTAATAACAAACATTAATAACAAACATTATATGTAATATTGTATAATCATGTAATGTTTGTTAGTAGGCCTAATGTATACTGAATTTGTTATGGGATGTTAGGCCAGTTTAAATCGTTATACATTTATGTCGATTTTTAACCCATTCGCGATTCATCATTACATGCCTACATACTAAATATATTGTTTTCTGTTCATGAATGGAAATGTCTTCCAGCTTGAATACAGAAAAAGAGGTAAAAAAAAGTCTGTTTCTCGCAGCTAAGTAACACAAAGAATTGTAGAAGTTGTAGATCTATTTTGCTCAGGCTCTGCACAGGAGTTAAGTGGGCCAAGATACCATCTGCTACTATAAAAGGCAAATGAAACAGAATAGTACAGATTAGCATGCGTACCTGACCTGTGTAGAAATGTTGCTAAACTAGTTCAGGCAGTTAGCTGCCGTTGTGTTACCTTGTGAGACCCTTGGCTTGCTAAGGGCATGAGAGAGTGGTATAAACCTAAAATAAGCTACATCAAAATGGTTAGGGTAGTTTGCAAACCCTACAGAATATTAACAAGGTAATAAAATGGTTACATACATGTACTGTAAACGCATGTGCAAGCATGTGCAGACTTGTCTCAAATTGAAAATCTCACGCCAGCTAGCTGACCAAAGTTTGAATCTCTGTGATTCACACACAAATGAATGAACCAAGCTGCTTATGTTGGCACTGATTGGATCTCTCCTATCAACAAACTAATGTCTGGGCCTTCAGAATTTACAGCTGCAAATGCAGACGCTCCTCTACTTATGAACGAGATATGTTCCGAAAGGCCGTACATGACTTGAAATGTTTGTAAGTGGTTATTGAGCATCATTTTAAGGGTACTTAAATCTGTATTTATAAGTAAGTATGACATATGTCGATACATGTTGTCTTATCCTAAAACACATTACTAATGATACATAAAACAAAAATAATCTCAAGGAAGCACATCTTACTGATATGCAAGCACAAAGAACTGGGATGCTGGGAGTACGCAAGCTATGCTGCTGCGCGGCGGGAGTAGCAGCAAGAACCCGAACTAGGGGCGCAGAACCCGAACTAGGGGCGCAGAACTCGAACTAGGGGCACAGAACAAAATTTGATGTTGCAGGAGCCCAACGAACACAACTTGGAACTCTTCGTTCGTATGTCTGAAAGTTTGTAAGTTGAAAGTTCGTAAGTAGTGGAGCGTTTGTATATTTACACCTCTTGCATGAAATCTAATGCCATATTGCAAAATAAATTCATTTTCTGGAACATGAGTAATAAACTAGTTTGTATTGTTTCATATTTTCATAATAACTTTGGTGAGAATAGTAGTAAATTAATAAATGGATGTCATGTTGTGTCATGATTCTTTTTCTCCTTCTTCATAAAATGTTGTAAAAATTAACAAAATATATTTTGACACAAAAATTAATATACCATGTTATTATACTGTAAGTCTGTTATTAACATGCTGTTTATACCTGTAGTTTTCTGGAATTTAAACCATTCATTTTCACTGTATATCCCAGATCAATGACCTATAAACAAACATCCAATGTAGTTTTTCTTCCGAGACGTACAGCAAGACAAATATCTAGACAAGAATCTTGAATTATGAAGTTCCTTTAACCTAGTCCTCACTAAGGCCTGGTTATGTTCCCATAATTACCTGCATCCTGGCAGCTTACAGCCTAAACTCAATCCAACACTGTAAATCAAATCTTGGCTACGCTTTACCATGCCCCTTGACTTCTGTACCTTATGGTTCTGAGAGCCTGTTCACTTCTCTGCTTTTTCATTTACAGGTTCTGTTTTCTCCTGCATGGAGTGCAATGTAAAGCAGGCAATTTTAACTATAATTTTCAGCCATTAATGATTTAATGTAAATGTATCATGTCACATGATGGTTCTTTGCTGTAAGGTGCTTCTCTCGCAATCAAATTAATCCCTAAATATATTAAACTTTTGTGCCAGATTTATATTATATAATATGCAGTTAGGATGTGCTTTACTGTCCTATCACTGAAAACTTATGTAGAAGATTGTATCAAGGAATATGAGTTACCAAAAAACAGTATGGATAAAAACAGTATCAGCACCACTTCTGTAACTGTAAATCTTATCTTTTGCTCTAGTTGGGAAATCCACAGATAACATCGGTGCCACCATATTTATCACTATACCTTGCTACTCCAGAAGACATATTGCAGGTGATGCAGTTCTTTACAGTGGTGTGAAGCTGGTACTTCAATAAGAAAAATGTAAGGATATACAGTAAACTCTGTATCATAAATCCTATGCATGCTATGCACATTGCATAAAATCTATAAGAGAACAACAGGTCAATATTATCTATGACCATTTACATCAAATGCGAAATCCTGAAACATGCAACAATAATTGTTCATTTGCATCTTATTTACCCATTCATCAAAATCAAAAATGACAAATTCCAGCCATTGAGGGCTGCAGGCTTTAAAATACATTCTGATTAGTGTCTGATTAACACCTAAAGCACCTGGTAAAGATTTCCTATCCTGATAACTGCTTCATCCAATCACAAATAAAACGAAGAGCTCAGGTGTAGCAAGAGCCAGGAAGTAACGCAGCCTTTGAGAATTAGCATTTAATACTAGTGATATAAACTTTTCTACATGCAAATGTATAAAACAAACCACTTCTTCAAGAAAGAAACCCAGCTTGCAGCATTATGAAATAAGAGTGTTATTGTGTCTCGTGTTAGTCATCCTCACACGCTTTGTACAGTATGATGTCCTGTATGTGCATAGCATTGTTTGTTCGTTCTACCAGTTATAAGTTTTGCCATTTATACTCCAACATGCCCTCTCTGTGACCTTATTTCTGTCAGTCCTGTAATGGATCTTTACACCAGCTGCATCTCCTCCAAACCACCTCTATCCTCAACTATGCTCTCTGATCTGTGCTTCATTATTATTATTTTTTTGAATGTAGCATCATTGCATTGGCTACTCGGCCCAGAGAAAGAATGAAAAAAAAAAAACACGCTCTATTTTTCCTTATTAAATGCAGAAAAATCGAGTCCTTCCCTTTAGTCAATAACATATCTGATATTTGTCTGAAAGCATTATAAATGAAGCTTGAGAGTACAGACAAAAATGTTACATTGCTGTTAATTATATCCAACAATGTGGTTACCTAGGATATGAAATCGTACTGGGGGGGAAATAAGAGGAACTCACCTTTAGCACTGCATCCGCACAGATGACTGGGAAAAATTGAACCGCAGGGAGTCATGAAGAGCCCCTGCTGTTCATTTAGATCATCTCTGCCGGCCCAACACAATAGGACGACTGCACGGTACATTTGATTTGCTCATGCTGGGATCCAGGGGTAGTATAGTGAGATCGTGCCTGTGTGTGCGTGAGTCTTTTGGCAGTGTTTTCTTTCCTGCTCATGTTTTGCGAGCTTCATAAAGAGTTCTTTCTTCTTTTTTTTTTTTTTACAATCAGATGGATAATTTCCAAGCTGCTCGGGATGGACATACAAAGTCAAAGAGAGCAAGTAAAGAATACACTAGCTGAAAATTGCCTATGGGTCAGAAGTGATGTCAGCCGTCAGCCATAGAATTTGATCACTAATGGCAAAACAATGTACCACAGGACTCAGAAGACAACTAATGTAAGCCGCAATGACCTCCCGAGATTCTGAGGGGCAATGAATACTTAAAGAGCAGACGACTGGCTTTTATCAAGCTCTTTTTAAAATCAGAAAGGAAACACTTATTAGAGAACATTTCCTGCAGCAACACTGGGAGTCAAGATGTGTAATTAAGAGCTTTTTTATCAACATGAGGAATTTGAAAATGTAAACAATAACAAGCTTGAAAGTTCTCGTTTTAGCATTTGAATCAAGCAAGGGGTTGGAATAGGCCAAGCCCAGGGGGATGTAAAAAGGCCTAAATTAGAAAGCTATTAATGAAGCTGTCAATAACAAGGGGAAAAGGAGATCCATCCTTCATTATGGTTTCTGCATAGGAGATGTCACAGTTACAGTAGATATCTCCAACACATGCAGTAATTCTTCATACAGACAGAATGTGGACTTATATATACAGTATGCTATGTGTGTGTGTGTCTGTGTGCGTGTGTGTGTAGTATCAGCTCATTCGTAACTTTTCCGTATTTTTTTTTCTGTGTTTCCATTTTCATTTCTGTCACATTTGCCTTCCTAGTAAAAAAGAATACCCCACTCTCAGTTGAAGAATCAGATGCACATACTTAGTGGAATACAGAAACAGTTTCAATTTCTAAGCTAACATCTGTCCTTAGCTATTTATCTGCATCTTCACAAACCTCTTGTCATTCAATCACATCAGCTATAGAATAATCTCTATCACGGTGAATCAAATGTTTTTACTTTTCTGACTCGTAAAATATGAAAGGTTCTCACCTCCTGCTCACTTTTCATATAGGACACATATGACATGACATGTGTTTTGTTTGTTTTATTTTGCGCAGATAAAAATTGCCAGGTCCAAAGCAAAAAAAAACAAACAAACATTTCATTATTGCAGAACAAAGGATTAAAGATCATTGCCTATGCTTAGGTTTAAACTTATGTATTACTAGGGCTGGGTATTGTGACCCATTCGGCGATTCGATTCTTATTTTTATGGTTTCAATTCGATTCGATTTCGATTCGATATCGATTAGCTATCAATATTTCATTTACAATGTTAGTTTTGCAGACATGGGATCCTTATTTTGATATGAATGCTGGTAACTGAAACTCTCCTAC
>JAODJW010000040.1:14844709-14859572 GCA_026777045.1 Hyperopisus bebe
TATGGTGTTCCTAATAATCCTTTAGGTGAGTGTGTATAGTTATTATAATTAATAGATTATACACGTGAGGAAGAAATACATAATTTATGTGTTAAATACTGGCTTATTGATGCAGCATGGTTAGTTATTTAAGAATTTATATATTATGTTTTAAATAAATTGTCCTGTGAATGGAGGGGTAACCTATGGGTCTTCCTGCTTACAGGGAAATTTGGGGGTTGGTGGCAAGATTGACACTCCAGCCACCTGACACAAAAGGTCCATTCAGACTGGTGAGGTGCTGTGGTATCACCCGTCACATGGCTGCACTCAGGTTCTCATTCCTGATGTGGATTGTCGTGTGCTGGGCGCGGCAACGCACTGTAATCAGCGTGCACTCCTTACGCACTGTAATCAGCGTGCACTCCTTACGCACTGTAATCAGCGTGCACTCCTTACGCACTGAAATCAATGTGCACTCCTTACGCACTGTAATAAGCGTGCATTCCGTACGCACTGTAATCAGCGTGCACTCCTTACGCACTGAAATCAGCGTGCATTCCTTACGCACTGTAATCAGCGTGCACTCCTTACGCACTGTAATCAGCGTGCACTCCTTACGCACTGAAATCAGTGTGCACTCCTTACGCACTGTAATCAGCGTGCACTCCTTACGTACTGTAATCAGCGTTCACTCCTTACGCACTGTAATCAGCGTGCACTCCTTACCTCTTCACCTCTATGGGTTATACTGCAAAGTCCCAGAGAAAAGAAACCGCAATGGAATCATGTTCTGCAATCCTGTAGCCACATGTGTGGATAAATGTGCAACCATGTATGTATCTGTACTGTATACCAGTACATATGAAGGATTAGGACGGTGAGCTTCAGTGTGCTGTTTAGGTCAGAGAGGCCCTCATACAGTACATACTGTAGGAGTCTGCCTCGGCAATCGACTGCTGTACATCCCGCGTCTACTGCAGTGTGTTGCTGTTCCTTCCATCTGGTCATGAAACTTAATGAAACCAAGAAGGGAGGCTTTCCGTCTGTAATATATAGAAGTTGAATTATCTGGTCTGCCACCTAGCAATGAGCTGGAAAATAGAAACCCCAGCAGGATATGATGGGATTTCGTCGCTTTTCATGATTAGCGATTGTGATTCTGCCTCCTCTGCATTGCAGTATCGTGATTGATTAGGAAATTTCAAGGAATAACTCACTATTTTGCTTTGCAAAGGCCACACAGCAGGACCATGAGATACTGACACCATTTGCCCTTCATATTTAGGATATTGGGTTTCTTCAGAATGAAACTAGGTTATTTTATCATTGACCTTCTGTGATCACAAAAAAAAAACATGGCGAGCCAATCCTTCTATTCAAATGAAACTGTAACATTGAACCATTTATAAATGATGGATGAGTGATGAGAATAATCTTATTGGCATAGAAAGCGTATGAAAACAGGTCTCATCTGTCACTGGGAGCATGGTATTGTGCTCAGGAATTCGCTCTGGGACTCTTCTTATCCTCGACTGCTGATCCTGCATTCACCACCCTGAATGACTCAAGGCTAAAACAAGTGTAACAGTCTTGAATTACTTGCATTGCCTAAATACTTCATAAATACTTTAAAATATGTATAAATACTATATATTTTTTATTAATTTGAACCACTGAGTCCATATTTTTGTGAAGTAAAATAGTTTGATGTGCTCTGATGGACATTTGCAACATCGAGTGGCTGTTAAGCTAAGCACGGGCTTTCGGGTTTAGCCGATAGACCACGCATCACATGTACTCTGCCTCATTTACAGCCTAATGAAATCAAACATGTTCACTATCTTTACAATATGACTGATGGTAAATATACACCATTTAATGTTTGGGGGTAGTACTGCATAAAAATGTATGAAGTCATTAAATTTGGATATTTGGAAAAATACATTGACATACTGCGTAATCATTTAAAAGCCAATGTAAAGTGTTTTTTTTAACAAAGGTTACACTGTGGTGTAACATTACCTTTGGTCAGAATTTGTCATGCATGTTGTGAGACACTTTCCATGTTTCTGAAAATTACAGCACTGATTTACCAGCCAAAAGTCACAGCATCTTTGCAGAAAATGATGAAAAACCTGAACACTCATGTAACACAGGTATTTGTTTTCTGTAGGTAAAAGATGGCTGCTGTATTCATATTGCGTTACTTTTTAATCTTTAAAAATGTATGCAGAAAGTGGATATTTTCTTTGAATAAATAGCTGTGATTTTCTTGAAAGCCCTGCAATAAATATCACTGATTTTTTTTTTTTTTTTTTAAATTTTAGCCTCTTCAGTTCATTCTTGTGGCAGGTTCAAGACCGTTATATAACTTACACGCAAGTCAGTGTGAAAAAAAAAAATAAGCGAAGCATCAAGAAAGTGTGAGGGCTTCTTTAAATTCGTGAAACGAGCCTTTTCACGTAATTGGTTATAAGATGCTCAGACTGAGGGAATGTTTCCAAGTCCTCAGCTATAAATAACATATATACCTCACAGATCCTGCATTTGCTGCGCTTGGCATCCAGGCCTTTTTGCCTCGGCTTTCTGGTCCACTGCCGATGTCACTCCGGTGCCGATTTCAGGCCTCCTGCCTGCTGTTCTGCCCAGCTTCCCTGTCATGCTGCCTGCTCTTCTCTTCACTGCTCTGGGAGGCTTTCCTGCTGGTTACAGTTCTCCTCCTGCCATTCGCTCATCCTCCACAGCACTGGCCTCTGCTCCCTTTACACGATTACAGGCCTGTTAACATGGAATCTTCTAAAAAGATACAATGTAGAAAATTGCAAACAGATAGCAGCAGTAACCAATCTCTGCCCCCTCCTCCTACATTTGTACGCCCTCCTTATGCAACACACAGCAAACCTGGGATTCACTGAATCATTTGTAAGTAACCTTTTAGCTAACACAGCCCTGCACCAGTCCTTTTTGCTACATAGCTACCATTGCTGTTTGAATACTAGGCAGCGCATCGTAACATAAATAAATCCTTGTTTGGCTTCATTTTTCTCCGCAGGATAGTACAAAGAGCCCGGACAATTCTGTGCACATCATTCCGCTCTGAGAAAAATCCTTTCTTGGCAGGGTTTTGGGCAGATCACCGTCAGGAGGGGAGTGTCTGAAGCAACCCTTTTCAAGGACTCTAAGGCAGAGAAAGTACCGCTTCACACAGAGTGAAGCAATGTGAAGCAAAGACCACCCAGTTGAGAAAATTAAGAAATTAAATTTTCCAATATGTACCTTATGGTGATGCTTTTCATAATTTTGCAAGATCAGGCAATGGAAACTTGACCCGAAAGCAAAGAAAAACATCCCCTGTATATTCATAGGAATATCTAAAGACATACATGTAAGACTGAAGCTTTTCTCTTTATTTTGAAATGATGAGTTTGATATCTTATTGAGCTCCAAGTTCAGTTTCCTGTGTAGGTCTATATATGAGCTTTACAACACAAACAATAATGTGCTATAAAAAAAAACGAGGCTTGTATTACATTAAATAAAGATTAATTGAGCTATAAGCTAATGCCCCTGTCTCCCTCAAAGATTCTCAATAATGTTTTTTCATTGTAATGTCACCACAGCAAACAGGAAGAAGTGTATCATCAATGCATCTTTCCTTGTCTTGTGCCTTGCAGAATTCTTCTCTAAGGGGTGGAGAATTATGTATTTGTTGAAACCTAAGAACTAGCATCTGCCTCTCGATTCCTTTGTTGTTCACTCGCTACCTATACAGCTAGCAGTTAATGCAGCTCTGTGTTTTACTTTCCTGCTGCTTAGGAGGTGTACATCCTGCCTACTCCCCTTTATGGAAAAAGAAATGTGTAGATGCTACAGTAAGTGCATTCATAGCACAAGCAAATTTGTGTAATTCCCTTCAGACAAAGAAGTGACGAATATATATGCATGGATTCAACATGGCTCGCACATTTAACAAAGTTAGGCTGTCGATCCAGTGCAACAGAGGATGGAAAGCATAACTGGGGCTGTCAGTCTCGTGTTAATCTCTCAGTCAAATGCTCCTTCTGTCGTGTTAGTGCTGGCAAACCTGAAGCTAATATGCCCCGTGTAACAAATACCAGTGTAGCTCTAGGGCAGAGAGGCGACCGCACCCCAGACTGGAAACACATCAGTGTCAGCAACCTGGTGATGCTACCACCTGGTACGGAAAAAGTAAATAAATGAACAAGTAAAGTATATCTCAGTCACCCAAGGACATACCCCTGCGGGGGAGGCTGCCTCAGGGTTAGATCCAAGTCACGGGGAATTTGTTCACGTTTGAAGTGCAATGAGCTGCACCCTTGGCATAAGAAGCTTGCAGCTAATTAATGTAGCATCAGATAATGTTTAATGTATGCCTTTCTGTGTATATTGGCTTTATGACAACAACGAAATACTGGCTATGCAAGATGTCCCTAAAGGTCAGAGTTGGCTTGATTGTTTCATCTGGTGCAGGTTTGCATCGCTGGAGGTGCTTAAATACTTTTTATATTCATATTTTTACCATCGCAACAGCACCAAGAGTACCTGTAAGGAATTAAATTGATTATGAAATCTTGCTTATCCTGGTCAGAGTTACAGGGGGCCTGGAGCTTATCCCAGGCAGCACAGGGAACAAGACTGAACCGCAACCTGGACAGAATGCCAGCCCAGTGCAGCACACAGACACACAAACACACACTGGGCAATTTAGAGACACCACTTAGCCTTATGGCATGTCTTTGGAGTGCAGGAGTAAAGCTGTGTGACATGGGTTAAACATGTAAACTCCCAACACACACACACACACACACACTCACACACACACAGGCACACACACTGTGGCAGTGAAATATGATTAACTTACCCTGGAACTGTGAGGAAAACTTGCTACCCAGATACATTACCGCCCTTTTATTCATCCATCCATCCATCCATCCATCCATTCATCCATCTTCTAATCCCACTAGTGGAGTGCTAACCTGCCACCCATATACATATTCTTGAAAGAAATCAATAACAATTAAGAAATGCAGAGTAAA
This sequence comes from Hyperopisus bebe, assembly GCA_026777045.1. NCBI lineage: Eukaryota > Metazoa > Chordata > Actinopteri > Osteoglossiformes > Mormyridae > Hyperopisus > Hyperopisus bebe. The sequence goes on from JAODJW010000040.1 coordinate 14,849,749, forward strand.
TAGGAAGATGATTGAAACTGAACAGAATATAAATATTATTATACTACCTGTATAACAAAAAGTAACAGCATGCAGTTATAATGTGTGAGGCTGTATTTGAGAATTCTGTTACATTCTTTTGATGGTGGAACCTCAAATGTCCCCAAAGACAAGTGATAGCAAGCGACTCCTCCCAGGAGAGCAGGTAACCTCACTGACTGTGCTGCTAATTGTGCAGGTACTCTTCAGCCAAAGACCAGCAGTCAACCTTTATAAGAACATTTGATCCCAAAAAAGCAGACTGGCTTAATTATGAATGCCAAATCAGTCTTATTTATATATGTATTTGTTTATCTATAATGTGCCTGGCAGTGATATTGTGACAAATACAGAGTGAAGAGGTACATAAAGAACAGCATTTTCTGAAATGAAAAGGGAAACTGACCATCTAAGAGAAATGTGACATCATTTTTATTGACCTATTGTAGTATTTTCATGTGAGCAATTCCTAATCCAGTAACAAGTACATACGATATATACCTGTAAATTACTTTATGATATGAAGATTTTAATTGAATCCTGAATATCAAGAGATGTTCTACAATGGTTCTGCTTTTTAAAGATTACTTATTAGGAATCTGGAAGAGGAAGTGAGAAAACAGGTGAGGTTTTCAGACTGAAATAATGCATCAGCTTTCTACAGATTTTTCCTCATCCATCCATCCATCCATCCATCCATCCATCCATCCATCCATTCATACATCCATCCATCCATCCATCCATCCATCTTCTCCTGGACTAGGTCCCAGGGGCTGCAGTTTGTGCAGAGATGCCCAGACCTCCCTCTCCCCATCTAACTCCTCCAGCACCTCTGGGGAAACACCAAGACGTTCCCAGGCCAGGCGAGAGATATAATCTCTCCAGTTTGTCCTTGGTCGGCCCCACGGTCTCCTCCCAGTTGGACATGTGTGAAGCGCCTCCCCAGGGATCCTTTCGATGTGAAGCAGTGGCGGGCTCCGAACCCTATATCCCTAAGGCTCCCCACCCCTTATCCAGTACAGGGTCATTGGGGGCGGGGGGGGGCTGGAAACTGTCTCAGGCCGCAGAGGCGACATGATTGATATCTTGTCAAAACATTCCTCAGTATATTTTTCTGTGTAATCAATGTTTCATGCCTAGCAATGGTGGAGTTAGGGTCATTCCAAAGGTCCCTGGATGACGATGATCCTGAAAAATTTGGAAGATAATTGGATTAATTTGAGTTGGGGGATCCATATGATATGCTTTCAAGGGACCCCGGATTTCTAGCGGCGGCCCTGTCTAACTATAATTAAGCCATTTGCACTTTCCATGCACTTTCCATGCCTTGAGTCAGTGTACTATATACTATGCAATATTCAGGAAACATTTTCCAAGGTTCATATATTGCACAATCATCATACAAAGTCATACCTAATACAAGAGACAGAGCTGAACTGCTAGGCCAGACTAATATATAATATTCCTGGTGCATACACACCTGAGTGACGGAGTCGCTTACCTGACACATGGGATAGCACTGCTACTCACTGATGGAGAGAGTTCAGTTCATTTTAATGACCTGATATATTGACAGAGCTCGGAATGACAGATCCGCATGCAAGCACTGTCAAGACCGGCAAAAAGGCAGTTTTGTATTACGTGCCTGGTCCTGAGATGCATGACAGGGGCTGAGCTTCAAACTAAGGATGCTACATTAGTATGGACATGACAAGATGGGGGATGATAACGCTTAACACACTGACAGGCTGCTGCACGTGAACCCGGCAGACATGCAAATAGCTTACTTATAACATCAAATTTTATATTTTCTTAGTAAACAAACCCGAGAAAATAAATTATATGCTGTCTTGTTTTCCTTTCTTATTAAATTGCTGGTAAATAAAAAAAAAACCAAAAGCCCTAGGATTAATATCATTGTCTTTCAGTAGAATTTGCTGTTATTGTAAAAGACATTTCTGCGTGGAATATTTACTGATGTCCTTGAAAGCCTGCAGCGATCTTTATTCAAATATATTTTTTGATTAATTATAATTAATTTTTTTTGTTGTTCATGGTTTGTCATGCTGGCTCAGTGGGCAGAATCATGGGATTCATGCCTCCAGGTCTGTGGGTAAGATTCTGGACTGTATGTCTGTATGTCTGGAGTTTGCCGAATCTTTCTGTTTTGCAGAAGTTTCAGTTTTCGAAAGGTAATCCACCTTCTTCCAGCTGTCCAAATAAAAAAGGTCTATTTTAAATCTTTCACAGTGAGTGAGTTTTTGGGTGCCTGCTTTCTGATGGACTAGCATCCCACCCAAGGAGGCTCCTGCTTCATACCTTATACATCCTGGGATAGACTTCAAGCTCACGTGATCCTGCACCGGGTGTTATTTAAAGCATATGTATTTTGTTTATAGGATTATAAATCTGTCCTACTCGTTTTGCTAATGTTTTATTTTTATACTTTTTAAGTAGATTATAATACAGCATTAGGCACAATATTTTTTTGTTATTAATAGGACGTGATTTGTGTGGCTTAATCTGGGATAGAGTTCTGACAGCTTTGGGTTTGAATCCCTTGACTAGCAGTGTAAACATATAATTACTGGCGGAGATACCAAACGATGCTGTTAAACCACTTGCTGCAGCATTTCTGGTCTTCAGTCCCTCCTCATCTTTCTTCATTGACGTGCTCCTGTACAGGTGCTTACAGGACCAGTCCTGGCCAATGTGTTGCCCTAGACGAACATCATCGCTGCTGCTCCTCATCCGAGGGAAAGTGAAATTGGCTGGCAAGTCGGTGCCCCATTCGAAGTTGACCCCCTAGCTGGCTGCCCGTGTTGCCTGTAAGATGGACCATCCATGGCTGCTTGCATCAGCCTCAAGTTCTTAGTGCTGCCTTCATTGGATAGGCACCCACCTCTAATGATCTCTCTTCTATCACCAAGCCAATGCCTCCTAGTGATCCCCTCATCACTTGAGATCTGTAGACATCTCTCATAAGTGGTGATTTGAGGCTGGAACAGGCTGCACACCCACATCTTCGATACACATATCATCCAGGGCTGCCTCAAACAGCTCATCCAATTAATTTCCTGCTCCATGGTCAAATATTCCTTCATTATGGAAACTGAATGCTCTTGTATTTTGCTACTTTTCTAGTAGCACCCTAGTTCTTATGGTGTAGTTATGTTTGGAATAGCTGTCCTGTAAGGTTCGTGCAGTTTGTTACCATGTATTGTAAAGCACTTGCTTTGATGCCAACTTGCACTTGTTACTTGTTGTAACAACTGGTTGTTGGAAGCTCAGTCTAGCAGCTGTTATACCTGGGTTGGTTCCTTATCAGCTGTATCCTTGAGGTGTTATTTGCATCACTGTACATTGCTTTTCATAAAGGTCTCTGCTTGAATGAATGAATAAATGAATTGCACAGTTGTAACCATGAGAAACTTCACTAAAGTTCTGACTGATTGTTTAAATGAGACTGGGCACAATTATTGGCCCAGCAGTGGAATAGGAATATTATCTATTTTTTTCTTCTACTTTTCATTTCATAAGCTATTCTTTGTGTCACAATCCATAGTTTCTACAGGATTGTGTGGCACTTTGAGGAGGTATCTAGTTACAGGTTCAAACCGATTCATTAATATTCTCCTAGCCACTGAAAGAAGATTAATTACAGACTTCTCAGAGTGAATGTGAACTGGATGGATATCTCTGTATTGTATTGGAAGACTGTAATATAGCAGTATGCTACTTAATCTGCACTTACTTGTTTTGGCACATGTTCTGTCAAAAGAACTTAACGTAAGTGGAATATACACATTATGGCCTAAATCAGTTTATCTTGAAATGAAATTACGCCGTAAGCATAAGAAAATGAGAAACTGACATATATAATTTTTTTTCGACATAAAAGTGGAAAGTGAAATGTTGCTTCTGTTTATCTTTCATAGACAATGGTTCATCTTTGAAAACCTGATTTTATGACTGCGTTACTGGCTTGGGAATTGAACAAAAAGATTCTGTCACGAGAAAGATGCCAGACAGGAAGGTAATCAAGAGAGAAGTGCAACTGGCTGCATTTACAGGGGAAAATTGCTTCCTATTTTACAAGAACAAAAAAATCTGACATCTTCTAGGGTAAAAAAGAAGCACACTGGCTCTATGTATCATTTAATTAAAAAACCAAACAAAATATTTTAAATTATTTAACGTAGGCAACAACAAAGATCAGGTTAATAACATTTTGGAAAATGTGGGTCTGGTGTTCTCTTGTTGTGGGGTTTGCCTGTTACCCGTGTCATGCTAGGGGATCCTCCTGTGGAACAAAGACATGCATGAATAGGAGTGGTACCCTGATGTCCTGGCTAAAATTGCCCACTAAAATTGACCAAAACTGGCCTCCTAATCATCCCCTATATCCATCCATCCATACATCAATCTATCTATTTTCTGAAACCACTTACTGTATCATAGTCAGGGTCACGGGATCCCCTATATCTAATTGGTGAATTCTCTCTTGCCGCTTCACCACTGTAGCTACTGCGTGGTGAACGTGCTGGTGCAGAATGGTGGGTGCTACACAATGGTGGTGGTTTACGTGGCTCCCCATCAGTCCTGTAAAGCACTTTGGGTCTCTTGAAAATGACTATATAAAATTAACATTCATTTATTCATGCATTAAAGTTAATCGGCATCTCTAAAGTGTGAGAGCACATGCCCTACCACTGACTGGGATCTCATCCTGGGGGCCTTGTGATCCAGACGTCCTGGGATGGGCTTCATGCCACACAAACCTGAACAGCACAGGTCTTCATAGATCTGTGGTTAGGCAATAGCATGAGTTCCAATCAATGTTTTCTAATTAACAATATGAAATAGAAGAGAAATCTTTCAAGAAAAGACCTTGTGGCCCATTGCTCTTCATAATTAATTGTATTCATTTTTTGTACTTTTTTTTGTCTGTCAAAGGCAAACCACATAATCTGTTGTATATTTTTGTAAGTAGTAGCTTTACTCTGGGAAAAGAAAATGCATATATCCAAGGAGCAAAGGGAAGGGCAACTACAAATGATGTTTGACCTTTGACCTTGTGAATGTGATAACTTAAAAAGTATTTGATGGATCATATTTCTGCTTTACATTATATGGATGAAGAGCTACATCTGCTTTTATTTTGAGACACTTTGCCCGAAAATTAGAAAGCAGCAGTACTAAGTAGCATCAAAGGAAGGAAAGGTGTCTGCAGAAGACGCATGACCTTGTGAACAGGATAACTCTGACATTATTACTGTGTTTACTCTACTTGATCTTTGATGGATCGTATTACCACGTCACAAAACATTGTATGGATGAAAACCTGATTTCAAATCGTCCCAAACTTGAAGCAGCAGCACTAGGTGGCAGCAGAAAATGAAAAGGGCAGCTGTGGAGGACATCTTGTAAACACAGTAAAATTATGGATCTTTTTCAAACTTACCAGGAAAATTGGGCTGGTGGTTCTCACACTGTACAGTGAGATGATTTTCTGAATGCAACCCCCAATCAGCATGGCAAAAATGAGTGTGTAGGGTAGGCTAGGGCAGTATTACAGTGACACAGTGTTTTTGTTCAGTGAAACTGAGCAGCTTCCCCACCAAAATACCAGAATAGGTTTTCTTTAAAAAAAAAAAAAAAAAGGTCAAAATAATGTATACTACAGTATAATGTATAGATGGTATGGTAGTATGAGAAATCAGATACTGCCCAGTCTAGTGTAGGGGTGCTAGAGATTGTAGAGGTTGGGGTGTGGGAGTAGTAGAGGTTAGGAGAGATGGGAGTTGGGGGGGGGGTGCAAGGCGACGAGGCTATCTGAGGGGTACATCACTGTCATTCCAACAGCATCTGGTTTTATAGTATTTTCTATATTTCTATAAAAATTAATATTTTGGAAAAAGCGGCTGAATTGCCTGAAAAAGACTAAATTACAAAAACATTTTTTTTTAATTCATACTTCTTACACAATATCAGTACATCAGTTACAAGTTCACAACCTTACTATGCTAATAGGACACGTTTCTAAATACAAAGAAATTCTACATTCGAAACTGCTTCAGGCTAAACAAAACGATTTGCATTGCTTGAATCAAAAATGTTGCCCATTTTTTTCTCTCTTTTTTTTTAATTTAAATTCCCTTAAGGCAGCTGCAATATTCTCCATTGTTCCAGTTGACATATATTGCTTTCTTTGGGAAGGTCAAACATCCCAAGAAAGGTTATTTAAAGTAAAATAAACCAATTTATCCCCAAACTGCTGAGGAATTTCTCCCCTCCAGCTAGACCTCAATAAAAGATCATTACAAAACAATCAATAATACACAGATATAGGACAGAGTATCGACTGACAGTACAGGGTCTGGCTCCCTAGGGCCAGCTTGTGTAAAAAAAGGGCAATTATGCAATGGTCTAACAAGGATAAGGACTGTGGAGAATGATTAAAGTACGAGTTCCCTATATACCTCTTGTAGACAGGTACCGATCTATAGGAAGTATGCTGTATGCTGAACGGTGCAAACTGGCTTGGTAATTGAATTAGAAACGAACAAAAACCTTTAAAATTTTCACCATTAGATCTGGTATGTCTTTGTTTTGATATTTTCATTCACAAAAGGAAAACTATTTTAACCGAAAATGCCCTTTTTTAATTCATTGCTTGGCTTTCAGTTGGATCGGTGGGAAAATCAGAGAAAGCTGAATTGTTTCCGGATCGCATCCTTTTCGCGCAAACCACCAACTTATATGGCTATAGGCAATAATTAGTACATCAAAGTACATCAAAAATGTGCTCATTAGCCGTGAAAATTTAATATCAGATAAGATTCTGATATTTTCTGCTGGAAATTGTTGCTGTGTCTAGGAGTCGTTTTAATCACTTTTAATCACACGCTCAGTTGAACAAAGTTTAGGGCGATGGGGATAGCTCTGCGTTTTTACTTGTGGAAAAGCTTGCTAACGTGAAAACTTGCGATCGTTGACATCCCTCTGCCCTTGTATTAAGCTGTAAATTGTTTAGCTGAGCATGTCTCCTACTTCTAATCAACACTCCTTGCAAAGGCTGCCATTGCTTAACAATGCTTCTGTTTCTGGTGTCGGAATATGTAAGCTGTTATAATGTCTGAGGGGCTTCTGGGGTATCAGAATTGTCTCAAGTCAATGGAATCATAAAAACAATAAAGCATTAAAATCCACTTATAACGGACTTCAAGGGACCTGGGAAAACAATCCGTTATATCCAAAGGCCATTATATCCAGAGTTGCTGTATGGCCAAAACACAACTACAGGACACCATTTACTCATGCCACACCCCAGCAGACACACTTGTGGTATAGATTATTATTATATTGTACATGTAGTAATCCAACTTTACCTGTCCAGATGTGTGACTATTAATAATCCTGATTACGTATCTGCGCTGGATATTACTGGCATGTCCGTTATAGCCGAACAAAACTATAGCTAAAAGCGGCCCTGGGGGCCAAATTGTTTGTCCGTTATAAGCGAAATTCCATTATATGCGAGTCCGATATATCCAATGCTTTTTCTGCATGTTCTTAAAGGCGCATGGCTGGGACCAGCGAACCTCATCCGTTATAGACGATACTCCGTTATAAGCGAATCCACTATAATAGAATTTTACTGTATTACTTTAATGCTAATGCGTTAATTTAGACAATTCTACTTCTTTAATTCCTTCTTTCATCCTACATCTTTCTTTAGTTTTGTCATGTGAAAGATATTTTAATTGATATTTTATAATTGAGTTATTGAAAAATATTTTAATTGATATTTTAATGAGTTCTTCAAAGCACATATTTAAGATATTATTGTCATTATTTGTTTCATTTTCTTTTATTATATAATATTATTTTTTATACTGTGTATTGTATTATTACGGTATATTATATTACGCAACGAACGATCTTTATTTCTTTTCTCCCACTGTTTGTGTGTTCATTTTGGCCCCCACAGTACGGGCAGGGGGGTGGATGTCCGTGGTGAAGCTCACCTAAGTTGCCGCATTGGCTTTGACCAGCCCTGACTACAGCATACAGTATGTCAATCTTTAGTGACTTCAATGAATAGTTTGCGGAGATTTTTGTCATTTGTAGTATGTATATTATATATATTATATTTTTACTCATGTCAAGTTTTGCTCCTACTGTACAATGGTGCAACTATAGACGGCAACATCTATGCTGTTACTCTTTGTGAAGAAAATATGTCTTTCTTCTTCTAATGATTTCATTTCATTATAGTATTTTGGTGATCTTGCTGGACTGGGGATAAAAGTAAAATACAGCCGGAATGGGATATCAGGGTTTTCTCTGTAACAATCCCTAATCTGCAGACCTTCATTATGGTTTAGCCCCTTATAATGATTAGAAAAACACTATCAAGTAACAGTTGCCAGATCTACTCCAAAAATGACACTTTAAACACTAGTCCCAGGAAAATATAGCTTCACACGTTCTAGTTAATGGACAAACTGCACCCATCAGATGGCTAATATTTTTCAGATCCAATTGTATTCTATTACCAGCCAAGGCTTAAAAAAAACTACTTTCTGCAGTGTGCACACATACCCACTGCTGCTCAGCAAGGTTTTAGTAGAATGTGACATTGTTTATCTAAAAAACATCTCCTGGTCTAAAGTTTCCAAGTATTGCACATGAGACGGAAACACAACTAATTTTTCCATCCATCCATCTTCCGATCGCCGAACTCAGTCAGGATCATGGGGGTGGGGGTGGAGCCTCTCCCAGGCAGCATGGAGGAGAAGGTCAAGGTGCTCCCTGGACAGGATGCCAGTGCATTGCAGTGCACACACACACGCCCAATCATTCACTGTGGGCAACTAGAGGCACCAATTAGCCTAACTGCATGTATTTAGTCTGCGGGAGGAAGCCAGAGGGAACTTACACAACGCAGGAAGAAAAATATAATGATGCAAAATAATGCAAACAGTACAGGCAGAATATTTCAATGATTAAGAAATTTACAGTTCTCCTGATTTTGGGACTCTTTATTGCACATAAAATGTGAGACTTGTGAACAATAATTCCATTTTATTTACTTTATCTGAGCATTATGATGATAATACTGTGAAGTACGAAAACTGGTTTTAATGTGTCATATTCATAGTTAAGCAGTCGTCTCTAATGTGTGTTTTTATTACCTTATTATCACATGAATGCAATTGTTATGGTCTCCATCTTAAACAAAGACAAAATAATATTGTTATACACCAAAAGAGAAATTAAAATAAAAAAAACATACGTAGCAATAAGCAAGCATACAGTATAATGTACTGATTCAATAGAAGAGATTTTGCAAACAGGAGCATAAAGCAGCCTGACAAACTCTACTTTACTGTGTGTGAGGCTAATACTGACTAGCAGTGATAGATAATGGAAGTAGCTGGTAACTGGTTTCTTGAGGAATGGATCATGCTTTTTGTCCTTTAGGAAAGCAATTGTTTGTGTAATTTCTGTGATTCCTAGTTAAACATATATGCAAGAATACTGGACCAATCTAAAGCACCTTTCTAAAGCACCGTCAAGTGGTTCACTGACTTTCTGTCCAACAGGAAGCAGCATGTAAAGCTGAGGAAGCACAAGTCTGATCCCTGGATCATAAGCACTGGATCCCCATGAAGCTGCATCCTGTCACCCCTGTTGTTCTCCCTGTAACACTAACAGCTGCACCTCCAGCCATGATTTCGTCAAGCTCCTGAAGTTCGGGGACAACACCACCCTCATTGGTGCACTTCTACACAGCCATA
>JAODJW010000040.1:14859672-14884254 GCA_026777045.1 Hyperopisus bebe
GAGTCCACCCTCATTGGTGCACTTCTACACAGCCATATTCGAGTCCACCCTCATTGGTGCACTTCTACACAGCCATATTCGAGTCCACCCTCACTGGTGCACTTCTACACAGCCATATTCGAGTCCACCCTCATTGGTGCACTTCTACACAGCCATAATCGAGTCCGCCCTCATTGGTGCACTTCTACACAGCCATAATCGAGTCCGCCCTCATTGGTGCACTTCTACACAGCCATAATCGAGTCCATCCTCACCTGCTCCATCAAAGTCTGGTACGCGACTGTCACTGCCAAGGACAGACTGCAACGTATCATCTGCTCCAGAAAGAAGGTGATTGGCTGCAATCTGCCATCCCTACAGGACCTACACACCTCCAGAACTCTGACGCAGTGAGGAAAGATTATGGTCCATCCCTCCCATCCTGGACATGGACTGTGCAAAAACTACCCTCCAGCAAGAGACTCGGGGTCTATCAAGACCAGAACCACACGCCACAAAAACAGCTTCTTCCCTTCAGCCGCTGAATTCATCAACAAGCCCCCCTAACCCCTGCTGACACAGTCCCTGCATCTGTCACTCCCCCCTCACTCTCCATGCATCTTTGTACATATTTTTCATTTACTGGACATCACATATTTTCCCATTTCTATATTCCAATATTCAATGCACCTCTGTTCCCTTTAACGTCCTTATTATTGTTGTTAGTATATTGCACACCTTGCACTGCTCTGCACTATTTTATTCCTTTATTCTATTATTTTATTTCCATTTAGCTATTTTTCTTAATTTATCTTCTTTGATCTTCTATGTTATTTGTGAATGTAAACACCAATATTGCCAAAACACATTTCTAGTACAGGCAGTTGTACCTGGCTAACAGAGTGAATTCTGATCCTCATCCTAGATACAGTGTACTTTTCTGTAGAACGTAATGGACTAGAAACAACGAAGTGCAAAGGTAATATTTTCAGGTTTTTAAATTAAGGACCCACATAAAGGCCTGTTGTGGTCTGTTATGTGAGTATGGCATAGTACATGATGATTTAAAATGCACAAGAAAGCAAAATAATATATCTAATACATATTAAAGGAACTGCAAAAGAAAATGATGATGATTATGAACAATGGAAAAGTAGAATAAATAAATTTGCTGTTTAAAGTGCCATTTAAAGTGTCCATAACAATATAGTTTTACAGTAATAATCAGGCAGTCATTCGATCAAACAAACATTATAGTTATTGAACATAATTAGCATCAAAATCCAGCTGTATCCCAGTCTTCAAGGACTTTAACTGTGCCCTCTGCTCAATATGATTTATAGAGCAGTGATCAATGTCCAATATTAAGAAAACAGCAGAACACTTACTGAGAGATGATTCATGGATGAAAAAAGGGAAAAGTTAACATTACCAGCAGGTAAAAGGCGGGAAGACAAAACTGTAATAAGTAAGAGTAGACAAGGAGCAAGAAAATGGGTCATGAAGGGATAAAGTGGAAATCAAATTATGGGGCTTGTAGCTGTCTAGAGTGTAGGCCTTCAAGCCTGTCAGTCAGCTCAGTGGATGTTAGTCTGGGTTGTGTGGAGTGATAAGACTGCTTTCAGATAAAGGACAGACAGAGCATTTAAAGGTTTATATGACATTCAAATCAGTAGATATATGTATAATTCTCTGGGGGACTACAGATAGATCAGATGGAATGAAGATGAAGAGTGAAGTTGCAATGAGACTACGCCAGAAAAGAGGGACAGAAATAATTTAGAGGAACTGTTGTGACCAGAAATACTGCAGAGCTACAAACCAATTTAAGAGAGGGGAGCAATCAAATGTGAACATGCTTCATCAACCGTTATAAGGACAGTTGGCTTACCAAAGTGTTGGTGATAATCCACTGGAATAATGTAATAAGTGGGGTGTGCAATTACTGACTCTTCCCTAATTATTTGATAGCTGTCACCCTGTCACGTCTTTTCCATTCTCAAGACTCCAGTTTAGAAGAAATGTCTTTGATGTTGGATGTACAGAAATGATAAAGCAGTTCCACATTTGACTCTAAACCACTGTTATGGTAACAGATGTTATTCCAAGAACAATGGGAATGCTTTACATGAACTGCACTTTCATAATGCCTTTATAATGCATTTGTAAAACATCCAATGCCCCTTCATGATGAATTCATAGAACATTCACCAACAGCATGAAAATACAGCCAAGTGAAAAAATGAGGACACCCATTAAATATTTAGTACTTTATTAAGAAATATAAAGATATCAATATTAAATCTTGTTTCAAATTATATTTGTAGATAAAGGTGATGTACAGTAATTGCATCACCTATGCAAAAACAAGAAACAATTTTACTTATTTAACAAAAGAAATTACGTATGAAAGGTGTCTTGTGTGCATGGGCCATTTAAAATCACCCCACGGCAATGCAATAACATTCATAATCAGACTTTGACTTCGCTATTCCAGAACTCTCTATATCTTTCTTCTAAGCCTTTTCTTGGTAGATTTACTGGAAAGTTTTGGGTCATTGTCATGTTGCATGGTTCATACCCACTTCAGCTTCAACTTCTGGACAGATAATCTTACATCGTCCTGAAGCACCCACTGTTATGATGAAGAATTCACAGTGGTGACCTGGCCAGGTTCTGCTGCAGCAAAGCAGCCCCAAACCATGACATTTCCACCCCAATGCTTCACAGCTGGTATGAGGTTCTTTTGCGCAAAAGTTGTCTTCGGGTTACGCCAAACATGTCCCCTGATACTGCGTCCAAATAATTCAGTTTAGATTGATCTGTCCAAAGCACACTGTTCCAAAAGTCCCAGTCTTTGTCTTGGTGCTATCTGGCAAACTTCAGCCCTGATATTTTTTTTGACAGCATGGGTTTCCTCCTAGCACACCTCCCATGTAAATCAAACTTGTGCATCTCTTTCTGATGGTAGATGCATGTATCTTGACATCAACTGTGGCAAGAGCTTCCTGTATGTCTCAAGATGACAGTTTAGGATTTCTGGAGACTTCTTTCTGCATCTTGCAGCCTGCTCTTGGGCTGAACTTGCTATGACAGCCTGACCTGGTCATGTTGGTAATTGTTTTAAATGTTCTTCACTTGTAAATTATTTTCCAGACAGTGGAATGGCTGATTCCAAACTCTCTTTTTATTTTATTTTTATTTTAGACCTTTTTATTTCCCTTCCCAGACTCATATGCATCTACAATCTTCTTTTTGAAGGCCCCAGTGAGCTCTTTGGGTCTCACCATGGTGATAACACTCACTTCAACAATCAAGAACAAATCAAACTAAATGTCTGTGGTTTCAATAAGACAGGCTCCATCAAAAAGCACTGTAATGATGTTCTAATCATTTTCACCATATAAATACATGTTTGTTATTAATGTGTGTTAAAGCTGCTAAATCCACAACTATTATATTTTCAGACTTTTAGTTAAAAGCAATACATCACATGAGTGAAATATTTTTGATCATTTTGGTCTATTCCATCTTTGTACTGATAGCAATCAACAATATTTCATGGACAGTTGTACTTCAACCACTTCAGATGCCTTCTCATTATGCCCTTTATGTTGAATAGTGTTAAAAAGTGAGCAAGGGTGAGAAACAGTTGATAAATCTACTGTCATGCCCAATAATACAAGGCATGATATGCCATTCCTAAAAAAGAAAACTACTCAATAGGAAAATGATGCCCCCCCGCTATAATTAACACGCTAAGACATTGAAGCTGGATTCTCAAATATTAGAAAATAAATTGTGCTTTACTAAATTGCAGCTATTTCCCGCTGATTGGAAAAACATAAAAGCACCATTTATGACTAAATCATCAATTACTCTATTCAGACTATATACAACCCTAGGTTTCTTGAAAAAAATCAACTGTGAATATGAGCCAAAAACAACCATTATATAAAATTTTTTTTGGTTTTGTTCTCTCATGCCAACTAGAAACCATTATTGTTTTTGCTAAATGCTTGTTCGCAAGCTAGACTGCCTACAGTTGTTCAGATTGGAAAATGGGGATATATATCACATGAGCACAGCCTGGGTACCACTTTAAAGTCACATCTGACATGGGTATAAATGCAAAAAAATGGTTTTGAATACAGAGAAATAAATTAAAGGAAATTATTGTAGTAATTATAAATAATTGCCTACCTTACTCAAGATCTTCATTGGCTCTTGTATATACAGAGCTAAAGAACAAGATGTATATAATACATAATTTTTTAATTGACCATAGTTTAAAACATCTTCAATGGATTATTTACTCAAAAAGCATAATCTGTATCCAACATTTTGCATCAAAATCTAGTTACAAGACTTCAGATCTTCCCAAAGGAATAAAGGGAGCTATGGTAGGTTGGATTCCTGGGTTATTCCCTGCTTTGCGTCCATAGCTTCTGAGATATGCTCTGGACCCCCACAACCGAAAATGGATGGATAAATGGATGAGTGGATGGATGGAGTAAATTGACAGGAAGCTGACTCATTTTATTATACAGCACCTTCAGAGATACAAATGACTTGTTCCTCTGCCTGTATTTACGTGTCCGTTCTTGTGTTTCAAAAGCTGATTGCTACTTCTAATGCCATGGATCATCATATTTTCTTGGACAGAGTAGGGAATCCGTTTGGGAAGGTTCTTTGTGTTGATTTTCTCTGCCAGACTGTTACAGGCTTCTTTGAGAAAATAATGAATCAGTGAAATATTCAGTGGTCAGGTATAGGGGTTCAACAGGGCTGAGTGCTGGGCCCCCTACACTTTTCATACATGCTGCCTTTTAAAGATATTGTTCACAAGCATAATAGTCCCTAAGTTATTTCCAAGACACAAACCCTAACTGAAATTTACATGGTTTCTTTGTCAATTCTGCTATAATATACCTCAATGTTACAGTGCACATGTACTTAACAAAAACGAATAAATCAGGTCAATTGTACATTTCATTAAAAGGGCATCTGGCCTCTAGACTAGACTAATGTCCTGCTCCTATAACTGTCTTAAACTTATACATAGTTTCCAACATGATCTAAAATGTGTAAAAAAATAGCTTTCTATTCACCTCATTGGCTGCCTGTCAAATCAGAATAGAATGTAAAACACCACTTTTCACCTTTAATGAATTACATTTCTACAGCACAGTTCACCAAGACTACTGAGTAATGTATAGTCTATATCTGTTTTAATCAGAATGGCATTTATTCTGCCGCCGCCTGATTTTCACCCAGGGCCATCTGAGCTAGCAGAACATCAGCTGAACCTAGACAACCAGTTACCCATTTTAAGTGAATGGACCCACTCACTGGCAAGGCCTGTGGTGTTTACAATCACATGTACTTCACCATACTTGTGTTCTCATGTACTCATTTGACATTATTGTCATCTACATGGGCTACTGTACTCCAGCAGTTAGATAATCAGGACATGATCAATCATCCAACTGCGGTCAGTCATTTTTATACACTGCTTGTATGCTGCACTTTAACATATATTGTTATTTAGCTTAGTTACATAGACATTATTTTCCTAAAGTACTTTTTGATTCCCTTCTTGAATAAGGTCATGAAAAGAGTCTTCAGATTTTTTTGAATTATTCACTAGCAATATTACTATAAATTACAACTTTGTGACAAAACTATGTTATCTAAATTTTATTGGCGACGTGTTTCTACTAATAGGCTGGGCCATTTTCCATGGTTGCTCTTCTTGCCAAATCTCTTGATAGTATTTATTAGGCCCTGTCATATTCCATTCCATGTATCCGAGATGGTGACATTCATACAGTGGAAAAATACAGACATTTTAACGAAGAATACACAATTAAGAATTAAAACATTTGTTTAATTATTACTGTCTATTGCTAGCAGGGACGAGTCAGGTTATGATTTTGGTTAGCTTTAGCCCTTTGTTCTAGGTTTGAAGTGAATTTTAATCATAATTCACATGCCAGGTACTCCCGCGTGAGGGCGTGGACGGAATGCCTACTGAGGTAGATCTTCCTGCAGAGGCGCTGGGTAATGCGGGTTAGCCTGCTGTGCCAGGGCAGTCAGGTCGCGGCCCACACACCCAGCTTCTCCTCCCTGAGCTGGCGTCAGCGGCAAAAGAGGTGACGCAGGCTGGTCTCATCCAGTGTCTTGAGGTGAAGGGGATACCTGGACACGGAGGGAGACGCGGAAGAAGGTAAACATGCACATAACCAAAGTGGATGGGAATTTTACAAAAATAAGCTCAGTTGACATAAATGGGGGAGACAACATTAACTCACTAGCCAAGGGGGAGTGGTGAACATTGGGGAATTAAAATTGCCTAGCAGTTATAGACAGGAAGACAGGCGTCACCAGGAACACACACACAACATCAATCGCCCCGTCAGGCACTACGTTACACATAACATTACAGATACAATTCAAGTACCTTCGAAAAAGTAAATAAATGCATAGTGAAAAGCTGACATCACTATCACTGCCTGTTTTTAAATTCAAATGCTAAAAATGCAGAAAAAAATAATTATGCACTAGGGAACTAGTTACTGCTGTAATGGAAGTCTCATTTAAGTTTACATTCATTTTTTCAAAGTACCATCTTAATAAATGCCTGCTGGGATTTATTTTCTCTGTATTGTAAAGTTATTTATTTTCTTTCCTGTGCACAGCGGGTGATATTGCCAGACTAAGCCACAGCAGCTTTAGTCCATGACATAGCAACTGGCCTCCAGGGGATGGTCAATAGAGCCACGGAAGCAGGCATTCTTCTTGTCGCAAATGATGTTTCTGTGTCGAAGGGGAACAAACCCGCAGTGTATCGATGTGCCCACTCGGTGGAACATTTTCCCAAAGTCAGCAGTCGACACCATGTACTGGTGTAACTGAATCAGCTGCAATTATGCCCAGGGCAGAGTACAGTTCCTTCTGGTCAGCAGCTGTGCCGCTGCACCCAGAGTGATTCCCCCTTGCACTGGAGGATTACCTGATGCACAGCTGGCTAAGACAGTGTGGGATTTGGATCCAATGTCTTTAAAGAATGTAACATTTATTTCAGCATTACTATGGAGTTATCAGTTTCCTCATGCTTTGTACTTTTTTTCTCTACTACTTTATTTTCAAGTGTGATGGGAATGTGATGTAACATTCTCTGACCAGCTATGCTTTTTCAAATTTAGAAAAAACAAACATTTTAAAAACACATTTCAAAGGAAGAAACAGATATTCGTGTGGCTTGTACTGAAGACATTTTCTGATTAAAAAAAGTCAAAACAAAACAAAACAAGGTATTACATTATCTAACTAGTGTCCAAACCTATCCAGTGAATACTTAGCTTTTGCACAGCAAATTTCCAGTTACTGAGAAAGTGTTTTTATGTCATCAGGTGTTCACGCGATTATGCATAAATAAATGGGTACATCCACCAGATCACTGCAGAACACGCTACCCTTTCAACCAAGTCAGAGTTACTGTATCTAGAATTTCTACACACAATACTTTGGCAAAACAATCCATGAAAGCAACTATGTAGCTTTAACCATATCTAAGACGAAAACAACGAACAACTGGTCATTCTCATTTATCAGAAACATACGAAAAAACCTAAAAAATACATAATCCCGGGTTAAGAATGTCTGACTTACAGACAACTCGTATGTATTAGCAGACTGCCATAAAGGCTATTGTAATGAAATTTGCGTTAAATGCAATGTATCATAATAACGAATGCGTACACTACTAATATCGCGCGGCTATCGCACGGCTTCAGCGATTCGGTCTAAGATACCGTACATACCTGTATGGAATTACTTTCATTATGACTGTGTTATTATGATTATTATAATGAATTGTATTATTATTGTTGTGACTTACCTACAAATTCATCATAAGTACAGACTTAAGGAACAGATCCTGTTAATAAACTTGGGACTGCCAGTGCAAATTACAGTGAAGATATATCATAATTGATAAAACCTATTTGTTATTTGACTATACGTTTTTTTTTTTAAATATAAATTTTTATATGTTCACTCAAGTATCATATGTTGTCACACTATTCCTCTTTCACTTGCTGATCAGATGGTTAGTGAAATAATGAAATATCGAGGGCATCTCAGTGAATTTCTTGTTAATGGAGCTTCCCGGATCATCTGGCACCAGACATTGCATATTTTCTACACATTTCCAGCTTAATAAAGCAGTTCAAGAACATTAAAATGGCATAACGATAACAAAGTCCGAGTGTCAGTCTAATCGGCTGCTGAATGGGGTCAGGGAAAGGCCAGAGACCCTAAAACATCAAAGCAAAGGTTTCCAGGGGGGTTCTTAGATGCACATATATCCTCTCCTCCAGGCAAATAAAAAAAATATATATTTTATATTGGTACTAAAAGTCAATAACTCCTGACCATTTCTCAAATGAACCTGCACCATTATTGAAATTGTCAAGATGTCCTATATGGGAAAATGAGTTACATTAAGCTCATTCTTGTCATTTGCAATGACAAGATTGACCTTTTTAAGTTGGCTTTACTTTTTATTGTGATGACACATAATATACATTATACATAATATCTTTTAAAATGAAAGGGTTGGTTCCTTGAAGCAGGATGAGATGGAGGTTATGAGAAGTTTGCTGGTGTCCTTGATAGCAATACTGTCTGACGGAGGTGCTTTTCTCATGACACTCCCTGACCAAACACGTACTTTGTTTTTTGATGTGTTTTCCTTTGGGTTGGTCCCAAAACAGCCGTTTTTGTTCCTCTACACCATTTTTTTTTTTTTAATCTTCACTCCCGTACCAAAACGAAGTCCCCATTCTTTTCTCCAATCTTCATATCACAAAGCCACGTTTGCCATCCCACTGGGTCAAAATACTAATAAATATTTATTTAGATTTACAGCATAAATGTGATAATGCAGTTTTTTTATACCGAGGATAACATATATGTTGGTTTATTCCCATCTTCCAGATACAAAATTAAATCTTCATATAAGGCATTAACTCAAATAATTAAAAGCTCAGCAGCATCTCAGATACTCTAAACTTTAAACCCAGACAGAAGGGAGACAGGCGATGTGCTCTTGAGGGTGTACTTTTTAACTTCAACTTTTCTTTTAAACTTTGTATTAAACTATCGCTGCATGCTTTGCACAATTGACCTGTATTTTCTTCTGCCCAGGTTATGAGCAGGAGGTTTCTTTAAACTGTCCTGTAGCCCAGTCTGATGGAGTGAACAGCACTTTCGCCTTTTTGTTTGATTCATTCTTCACACCAGAGACTTGTTTACTATTCCACATGCTACATTTTTCTTTGCCCACCCACACAAGCAACAAACAAAACCCTGAATGAAAGTATTACTCCAATTGCACCTGCACACAGGGTGAAAATGGACATAAATGATATATTTACTGATTGTAACATTTTTATATTTAATATTGAGGAATATTGCCCTACTCTGTGTACTACACTGCCTCTAGTCCTTATAGTCTCCAGGCTTAATATGACCCTGTACTGAATATAGATTATGGAAGCATGTATTTATATACACTCAGGATCATTATTTCACCCGAGGGACACAGATTACAGTATACAGGTTTCACACAGATTACTTATTTAGTCAATACATTGTTATTGTTGTCATTTTTCATGCTTTAAATATGAATGGGAAGTAGATATATTTGCAGGTTTACATTACCTGCTGTATACCCATGTGCATAAGACACAATATCTTAATCGTTGATATACAGCTTTTTTCAGGGGGCTCAGCATAACTTACGGTATATTGAACAAAACCATATCCATGGGTATTTGAAGACAGACAATACCAAATATTATGTAATGAATATACACGTTTCCCAGTGTCACACATAGTTGACAGCTCCAAAGAGCTCCGAGTCAAAGACATAGAGCCCCTCTTACTTTAAGGCCTGAAATCTTTACATTTCTGCCTGGGTTTTATTTCCTTATAACACCCTTTAGTGTTATAAGCTTAGGTAGTCCAGCACAGAAGAGTAAAAAACTGAAAAGCATATTAACTATGAACTTAACTGACTTTAGTGTTAGTTTACATTACATTAGTTTAATTAGGATAATAATTATAATAATTATTATCAGTTTTAATTTTGTAATGTTGCTATTACACAATATTATAATTCACATATAATTAATAAAGAGTGAAATTTCACTTGCTCTCACTCCTATCCCAAGAATGTTTCATCTCCTTGGAAACGTGCACCGTAGTCTGTCAGCATAGCAAGGGTGAATCACCATGACATCACTCCCAGAGTCCAGCACTGCATGCAGTTCAAAGCACCAGGGTGGGTGAGAGTTTGGGTGACTCCAGAAGGTCTGTCAGTGCTTTGAATAGAAAGGGTGGCGTGTTCCTGTCAGCTGGGTGCGTGGACAATGGCTCGTCCAAAGAAACACTTCTATTATGTGTGCCCCAGGTCATTGTAGCTGTAACCTGTCTGATTTCCCAGCAGCAGGACCACTTTCCATGTGACACGGGAAAAAAGCAGCGTAGAAATAACCCAGTACTGGGACATACAGTAGTGGGACAGTACTGGGACATAGTGGGCCTGGAGCCTATCCTAAGAGGCACAGGGCACAAGGTAGGGGACACTCCAGACAGGATGCTAGTCCACTTCAGATTGTACACAACCACTCACACATACACAATCACAGCAAGAATGGACATGACAAGGGAGCGGCCATTTTGATTTATCCTGAGAGTCAAAACTGTAAAGGAAAGCAATAATAACTTTTGTAATTTTTGACTCCTTGCCTAAATGAAATGCCATTGTTTAAGCCCAAATTGAATGTTTGCTATTGTAAACAAATAAACATTCACCTGGTAAATAGATTTTTTTTTCTTATACAAACTTTTAAGCTAAAGACTTCTAGTGACTAATTGTGTACTATACATATGATCTGTTCCACAGAAAAAAAACACATTTTACTTTTTCTCAGTAGTTAGAAATTTGAAGTACAGGTTCAGAAATTTTCGATTCTAACTGTTCTGTGAATCGGCTGTCCTTGAACCATAGCCGGAATTCGGTCAGTATTTTTGTATCTATTTCTTTAGAGAAAGAGCAGTCTCCTTAACCATAATTAAAAACAAATTCTCAGAAGCACTCAAGTAAAGAATGGATAAAAAATGTATAAACCTGGTGTCCTTGATGCCTCTATTTTTATTTCATAGAGACAGCAGCTGAAAAAAACATGAGATGAGGAATGCAGCTTCTCAGTAATGGAAGTTGCAGGCACATTTCTGTTATGACTCAGTTTACATTTTCAGACATTTGGTGCCAGATTTTTGTTAGTTCATTTGCCCAATGAAGCTTTGCTGCCATTCTGTAGTATTTCTCTGCCTTCCATTTCCTCTCTTTTTCAAATACTTCTGAAGAGTATTGTAATCAAAAGACCAAAAATCCATTCAGTGTATGTGACTCAGACCCCACGCGCTATATGCTCTTGCAGAGATTGAATTTTACACCATACTAATTTAATGGTTATTGATATATTGTCCACTTGTACAATCAGTATCCGGATATAGAATTCACTATATTTTAATGTAATATAATTAAGCACAGATAAATGGTGTAATAAATAGATATCTCTTATTTAAAATGAATGTGAACCAAGGGAGATATTGGCTTCAGTGATGATAGTAAGAGCTTGGTACCTTAGATCTGCAGGCTGAAGCCCCATACAGTTTATTGTGGCTCATTCCTCATTGTCAGCTGTATACCATGTAACTCTTTGAACACAAGCCATGTGATTGTGAAAATGCAAAGTGACACGTCAGTAATTAGCATGCAGACTAAATGGGCAGGGGTCATATTGCCAGCTTGTTTATATTGTGATACGGCACCACTTTCATGTCATTGATGCTTATAGCGTAGCCAATAGATAAAAATGCAAGTTTAATTAATATATTATATCCGTTTATGGGTGGTCACATACAGCTAATTGGAAACAACATAGAAAGTCATACTTTATTCCAGAAGTGGCATAACTATAAAAATGGAAAAATCTGCCTCAGTGTTATTTATTTAAACACTGAGACCTTTAAACATGGCAGAGTCCATGTTTTTTTTTTCAGTGGCTCAATGTTCCAACATATGAATCATTAAATCTAAATCATGAGCTCAGACTTGTTCTAATGGACCGAACACGGGGAGAGGGAACATTTTCCCAGATGCTAAACTTAGCCATTCAAACTCCTGTCTGCAATCTAATTGGCTTATTCTGTATTAGGGAGCCATGTTGAACAGTCACCGTGAATTTGTTATTCGGCTTGTCTTGTTTTTTTTTTTTTTTTAACTACCATTTTTACTTCGCTAGCAGTCTGCAAATTTGTAATTCAGCCTCCATGTGCCTTCAAGATTAAAAAATTCCATTTTAATGAAACAAAGGTGGTCATAAAGATGCCAAGCACAACCGACAGCCAAATTACACAGGTATAAACGTAAAGACCAATACAGTCATTTACAGTAGAATTTAGAAAATAATCACTCCGGTTTAAAACATCATCACAGGCAGGTAGTGGTTAATTTTTCATACGATTCGTTATTCATATAAAAATTTCTTTGACATGCAAATATTAATTTCACCAAAGATGCTACTAATGCCATAAACATGTGAAAGCATTCTCCTTACTGAAAGTAAGTAAACGAGAAGTGTGAGATTTTGCGCTGCTGTCGCAATGGCTTTACACAATAGCCTGCCAAGCATTGATGTTAACACTACTGTACGTTACTTTGGTCAGTTTGAGTCCTGTACAATGATTAGTCATGTAATAAAGCTCTAGAAACCTGCTAGTGTTCCATGACTTTTACTCCTTATCTATGATGTCTATTTCTATTGTTTCCAATAGTATATATACACCATATATTAGTCATGATATAAAAACACTGAGAGGTTAACTGATTAACACCGATTATCTCATTACAATGACACCTGTCAAGGGCGCCATTACATATAAGGCAAGGGAAAAATTCATTTCCATGCAGCTGATGTGTTGGAAGCAGGGAAAATGGGCAAATGTTAGGATCTGAGCGACTTTGACAAGGGCCAAATTGTGATGGCTAGACAACTGGGCCAGAGCATCTCCAAAACAGCAGGTCTTGTGTGGTATTCCCCAAAACTTTGTATCCTAGCATTCAGGCGGATGGACGTGTACCACCTACCTAAACATTGTCACAGACCAAGTACACCCCTTCATGGCAACAATATTCCCCGATGGCGGTGACCTCTTTCAGCAAGGCAACGCGCCAAGCCACACTGGAAAAATTGTTCATGATTGGTTTGAGGAACATGAAAAAGTGTTCAAGGTGATGACTTGGTCTCCAGCTACCCGAGATCTAAATCCGATTGAGCATCTGTGAGATGTGCTGGACAAACAAGCTCAACCCGTGGAGGCCCCACCTTTGCAACTTACTGGACTAAAAGGATCTACTGCTAACGCCCTGATGTCAGAAACCTCAGGAGACCATCAGAGGTCGTGTGGAGTCCAGGCCTCAAAGGGTCAGAGCTGTTTTGGCAGCATGAGGGGGTCCTACGCAATATTAGGCAGGTGGTTTTAATCTTATGGCTGGTTGGTGTATAATAAAATCCTCATTTTCAGTAACTAAGACATATTACAATGATTTTTTTTTCTTTGTATCTCTCACTTTCTTGACACAATCGACATGGGTTGTGCAGTTGTGATAACTAATATTTGAAAATCCTTTCTTAATACCAAAATAGAGAACTTTTTGTATATATGTTATTAACGTATATTGAATATAAAAATACTTATTTGTTTTTATATTAATTAAATTTTATCTGTATTATAATATGGTTAACCCACAACCATAAACTGCAAACGTTAGTATCTGAAAAGCCATTTAAGCTTAAATAATACTGGGACTAATTTAAGGGTAAAAGCAGAGTAAGATCATGCATTCAGTTGTGATTCCTATTAGTTCTTATAGTTAATTGTGACATTTCCTAGCAATTGAAAAGGCATTTATATTATATAGGCAATGTGATGTGAGGTATGTTGGAAACTGTCAGGTTTCATTTCAGGTATTTTTTCAGTCTTAACGATACAGACGTGGACATATATAAGTTCTCGACTGTCAAAAATGAGCAGAACTAAATTATTCGAAATTTCCACAAACAAATCAAATATAGAATCGCATCGGTTTTTTTTCAGCATACAAATCAGCTTCTGTGGTGCAACTCCTTCTGCTGTGTGTAAGACGTGTCTACTTGTATTCTGCTGGCGCTTTGCTTTTCCTCCCTCCCTCGTGTGACTCCGTGTGTGAAGAGTCTTCTGCGACATGCGGTCACATGCAGCTGCGTGATTTGGTGTGCCCACACTGCCCATAGTGTGCCATTGTGATGGGTCTCCCACCATGTAGTGGCATCTCACCCAGGGCATCCGCTGCCTCATTGTCCCATGCTGCCTGGGGCAGGTACCAGGTCCATCATGATCCTGTGCAGGATAAGCGGATGCGAGATGAATAGATGTATGGTGCTGGTAAAATGCTTAACTGCAGGGGCTAGTGTGAAATGCAAAGAGGCTGTCGCAACATTTTCAGCACCATGGACAGCTGCACTGGCATGTGACATCAGCTGGTCAGCTCGGCGCAATGACAGCTAGTGACACACAAAAGACGGCGGGCTCACGGGAGAAGGACAGGAGCGCATGACCCATGGGAACACTTATCTCCTCCTTTTAACTCCCCATCTCTCAGATAGTAACAAGC
Organism: Hyperopisus bebe; assembly: GCA_026777045.1. NCBI lineage: Eukaryota > Metazoa > Chordata > Actinopteri > Osteoglossiformes > Mormyridae > Hyperopisus > Hyperopisus bebe. The sequence continues at coordinate 14,874,443 of JAODJW010000040.1, forward strand.
CACCGCTGTGAATATTACTTCTGGGCCCAGAAACTCCAGCACTGAAAGCACCATTGACAAACTTGGTTTAACACGAAAGCTTCCCTGGCCTTGAAAGCAGGTCTGAAAAGTTTTTTTTTCCCCTCTCTCTTTCACTTTTTCACTATCGTTTACCATGTGTGATACCTTTCTTTCCCTTATTCCTGTAACAGAGGAGCAATCCATTTGCCCCAAAACATGCACCATAAAACTGCAACCGCAGCATATGAGACAATTTTAATTATTTTAAAATCAGGTGATAAAAGGAACATAAAACAGTGTACACAGCATACAGACTATGCAATATAAAATGTATTAAAGTTAATGTGGCTATTTATCAATGCACCCAGTCATCTTTTATCCAATTCATGGTTATATGGGGGCTGGAGCATCAGAGGTGGACATTTCAGGTCCAGAAAGTAAAAATCCAAACCAGGATTTTGGTTCAACCAATCAGTTGAGCATAAAGAGTCACAGTCACAGAGTACTCAGCTTTTTGGTTGAAACAAAATCCTGGTTTGGATTTTTACTTTCTGGACCTGAAATGTCCACCTCTGTTGATTATAATACCTTATAAGCTTCAATGAATTTCTCATCCATAATGCACTATAGATACCTTTATAATGCATTACAATGGTCTGTATAAACATTAAGGATGCTTTGTACTGCAGTATAACGGTATCTATAGTACATTATGGATGAGAGCTTCATGAGGCAGTCATAATATGTTCTGGTCTTTTATAAATATTCATGTTTATAATGCTTTATCAATGCATTATTATGCATATTGAGTGTGTGCATAGATTCATATAGACGTGGTATTCGCAGAAAGTGTTAACAACATTTCTGGCTTACAGTAAAGCCAAAGAAGTTCAAAGCAACAACATCTGATAGTCTGATATGTATTTATTCAGCTAGACCTAAAAATGGGTACAATGAAACCTTTACTCTGTGCTCCTCAGCTATAAGACAGGCACTTCAGAACGAGCAGCAGCATGTCAGTAATCACTTATCCAGATTTGCTTTTATCTGGAAGCTGTCTATAGTATAAAAGCTGATAAGGCCAAGTGCACCTTACATGTAATATATCCACACACCCAGGAGCAGTACTATTTGCCAGCCAAAATGCTTATGCTTAAAGACCATAAAATGTACTGCCAGAAACAAAACCTAAAAAAGTGAGCATGGTCTATGTGTCAGTGTGACACGTACAGCCATTATTGACTATAACTATATGCTAGATCACACCCTTGCAGTACGCAGGAGCATCTTTCGTTTTCTTTATTAGAAAAAACTTACCTTTGTGGTGTTTGAAAGTAAATGGACCTCAGATATATCATTTTCGTATATTTTACTGTAAGACAAAGTCTAAAATTAATAAAATTAGCATTTGAACATAAAACATTGAACAGAGGTAGATGTTACATATCTATTATTCAGGCTAGTGAATAGTGAATAAAACATACTGTTCTTAGGCCAAAAATTACCTGAATAATTCCTGATATGAGTTACGAAGATGTGGATTTTGATATTTTACAATTTTTGTCATGTTCAGTTTATTTACCAACAATAGACACTTAAATTATTTTGCCTTTTATTTTCTGGTTACATTATAGCTATCCCTGCCAGTTGTTTTTTGACAAGAAGCGAAAATTACATATTAGTTTTATTCTTTAAGAAAAACACCTTTTATTCTTTAAGCATAAGCATTTTGGCTTAGTTTATGGTTCTTACAGCATTATGGAAATGAAGTATGAACAACTTTTTCTAGAATGAAGACATGGCAGGTGTGGGGGGTGGGGGGGGGACCTCTGAAGTATAGACAGACGCTTTCCTTACTTATCCGAATAGGCATTTGATTTCTTGATCTTGATTCTTGGTTTTTAAGGAAAGCTGTATTTTGGTTCAAGAACAGATTTTGGGATGTCAGCGTACCAAGAAGTAAACGAGGTTACAGTCATCATTAGTAACAGGTGGCTACCCAAGGCCAGATTGCCGGTGGAGGCGGACTCCCCAAAGAGACTCTCCATGTGGCTGATCAGGGTCCATGTATAATAACAGTTGTTATGTTTCTCCTTTCGGCATGTTTTCCACCCAGTTGACCTCAAAAAAATTGAGAAGTTCTTTTCTAATTAAAATTCCTACTCCGTAGTCTATACCTGGAAACAATGAAGACTTCTGGTTCAATGGAAATAATGTTTTAATGATTTACTTAAGATTTTTTGAGGTCTGTAAATAATTCTTCCCTGAACAATCACATAACTTCTTGTGTCATCTACAGTGAGACTGACATGATTACCACACTACCAATTAAAACAGGTGACAGCACACATTTTGTCCTCAGTGTGATTCTGGGGACAGTAGTAATCAGAATTGCTGGAAGTAGGAGAAGAGACCCTTAGTTTGTCCTTGTTGGTAACCGTTATTGACTGTCGGTGGTATTTGTGACAAATGTAGTGAGCAATCAGTGGTTACCCAGTCAGCAGTTGTCCACAGTAAACATGACACTGTTAGCACATGTGAAGGAGATTTAAGGAACATGGTCTGCCTCTCGGGAGAGATTTTGTTGCAGTTCTGGGCAGAGCAGTACGTGTAACTGAAGCTGGAGGAAAAAAAAGGGGGAGGGAACTAAATGAAAAATAAAACTTAATTTTTCTCAACTGGCAGATGGAGACATACTTGCAAGAAGAAACAATTTTCTGTTCAAACCTCCATGATGACAAAGCATATGGACCGGTCACATGAAATGCTGGAATTTTTGAAAAGGCTTTCGATGCAAACCATCGTCGTGTCTCTCCATGAAATTAAAAAGTGTTGTTTTTAATTTAAAAGTCAGATTTGAAGGTGGCGGCGGGGTGGCATGTCTGACAGAACTCGTAAGGCATTTTCAGTCTGTTATTGCTGCAGTGATCTAAATATGGTTGTGGATTCATCTGTTTCCTCTCCATTTTCGATTTTTTTATTGAATTATGGCATGTAAAATTACTGAATGTGATGTATTAAAATATAGTTTTAACTTCCTTGGATGCTTCCTTCATCCCAGCGCTGTTAATGCTCGCATTCATTGTACATTTTTATCCTGTGTCAGGAAGAGTGGTCCTGTCAAACTATACAGTAGATTGATACTCCTATCTCCAAGCTCTGAATACAGCAAAATGCCTCATGCATATTTCTTTTGTCATGTTTTTTCTTTTCCTTATTGTGCTGGAGTACAGTATAATGAATTTTGCAATCGATATGGCTGTAGTGTTTTCACAAAAGATGACCATGTCATCAGTCCTTACAAAATAACATGCTGTTCTTGTATAAACAAAGTCAGTAGTTTGTTAGGTAAATATGCATATGAATTTTGTAAAACAAACTTTACACACAAATTACTACTATGGTTTCTTCCACTAAATGAATTTCTTAGGCTAAGTCTTGATCACATAATGTTGAATTTATGCCTTATTTCTTTACGATTTGCTGCTGTAAATCCTGATGAGCACAAGTGGAGAACTGTCAGAATGAGGAATCGTTACCAATGTGGGTCTGGGTATTACGCCAACAGGGCAGGGGTACTGTGAATTTTTCTTTATCCAATAGTCCCCCCCCCCCTTTTTTTCATTTGGCTGTTAATTTTCTTGTAAGTCATTTAATTGTTGAAGTTCTTTATCAGATCGATTCCTTCAGGAGTTATAACTTGTATTTAATCTCTTTAACAAGCAGTGTGGCTATTCCCTTTTGTGTTTGTTATTACTTTATTTGTCTGATTGTTTTCTTTAACAAGTCTAAATCCTTACACAGCTGCCTGGTTCATATTTATCTCTAAAGCTGCCCAGCGTTTTTGTTAATAATTATTGTGTTAAATAGCTATTAATGTATTTATTGTATTACAGTAGCACATATAAGAGGTGTTAATAATTGTTCAGCTTTCAGAATGTTGAATTTTAATGAGGATTTTAGCTGTTAAAAGACACAAAAATAATGTTTTTAATAAATTCTATAATTTTTATTTTTCCCAGTGTAACTTGGTGATAAATACTTAAACAACTGACATATTTCATTTTACATTTTTAAACACCCAAACATTTTTAAATTCCCAAAACACCGTGTAACACCCAAGCTACTTTCTGATTTAAGATGTCTTCATACACTAGCAATTGCAATAATCCACTGCTCAGACAAATATTGTTTTAAACAGTTTGCATTGTAGCCAAAACCTGCTTTGAAAAACAGTACAACTAACTGTCAGTGTTAGTGTTTCCTTTCTCAGTGTCAAAAACGTATTTCACACTTGATGATCACTGCACTGGAGAAGCGATGATTAAAACGATGATTAAAGGGAGCTATTTCTTCCCCTTTGCTCTAACATCGCCAGAATTATTGATGAACCCAAGGAACTGCATGACAAATACAGATGACCTGTGCCTACTTATGATAAATAAATTCTCGACAGTAACAAATATATTTGTGCCTACTATTTGTGGATACATCTTTGCCCAAGAGCGGTTTAGCCACAAGCCGTGATGCAAACGGAGGCAGGAAATGAGGGCCAAGGACAGTGTTCCCTTCAGACATAATCTCAACACAAATAGGGCATAGTTTTTTATTGGGGGGTGTGCCAGGATTTTAAAAGCGTCAAGAATGAAAGCGAGGGCACGGCAAGGTTACCGAAACTATTTTGGCCGGTGTCATCGCCTGCCTAGTTAAAAGAGGAACCATGGTCGGCCCAGAATGCGGAATTGTAGCCCCGCTGAGATTGTTGCGCTGGCACCTCAGGGCATGTCTCTCCCCCACGCTGTTCAGACAGACGTGCAAGCTGTTGGACAGCTGAGCTAAGAGAGTTTCGTTCCTCCCCCCACCCCAAACAAGGAGGAACTGCCCCCCATAGTGGATACGGTACCGGTTCTCAAGAGTGCATACTCCCACCTTCCCTCGACCCCCCCGTGGAGCCAAAGTGGGCTGCTCCGAACCGTCATGCACCTGGTTCTCTTCCGGCATCATGCACTGGTAATGCAGAGCAAGAGCTGTACTCCCCTACAGGGCACCAGCATGGTTTGCCTACCCACACCTAACCCTTGAGTGATTTGCTGGAGCCTCACACGGGGACTGAAAAATACCTCTGTATCCCAGCCATTGGCCGACACTGCTGAGCAGAAACTCATGAATTGATGGGCACCACACATAAAAGGGGGGGGGGGGGTGCAAGCTTATGGGCAGTTCATTTTTAAAGGGCAATGCAGCCACAAGCTACTTGCAAAATATAGAACGGTAAAGTCATTCATTTTTCGGGACCCCGCCTCCTCCCCTCTGCGAAGAGTGATGCCCCCAGTGGAACGAACCAAGGAGCTAAAAAGAGTGAAAACGGGGGAGCAGTCTAAACAGAGTACTGTTGGTGGACATTGCCCTAAATATGAGCCTCCTTGCTCTTAACTCACAGCTGTTGTTGTCAGAAAATAATTCCCCTATTCCCACCAGGCCTTGCTTTCCTGAAGGGTTTTTGAGAGGAAGAAGGTAGCCATGGTTCAAATGGTGCAGCTGAGTCTATCTTCACCTCTGCTAGGGGGCACGATGTAACTCTCATCACGTCGGCTCCTGCCCTGAGGTCCAGTCTAGCCACATCTAATCTGTTTTGCTAAAATTCCTACCTGGAAATATATAAGTGCACAACCTATGAAAACTGGCCTTAACTTGGCTACAGCTACAGAGTTGGAGACAAAAAAATGACCTCGCACTGGATGAGGTGCTGACCCGGACGTCTGCATGAGACTCAGCTCTGTCACTGTGACAGAAGTCGTAGATCGAGCTTCTGTGGGTCACCTTAAGACACGAGCTGGCACGATGGTGTCGAGCGGGTGACTGATTTCTGTCCCCGACAGATGCTATTTTCTCATCCTGTCACTACCGCGCACACACGGAACCGTAAATGGGATCTCAGAGACATTACTCCGGAGATGATGCTTGGATCGCCTGGATATTCCACACCCAGTGGAGCTGCATTTCAGCATTTCTGATCCCGGCCTTTACGCATGTTCCGAAAGTAGAGCTCCCTCAGTGGATCATGTTGTTCCAGTGGACCCACCATGAATGTAAAGATGTAAAGACATTAATGCAAGGCAGCTTTATCAAAAATCCCAATGGAGAGTGCAAATACCTGCAAGTGTATGAGAAAGTCTTTCAGTTTAGCAAACAGATCCATGGGGCACAGGGACTTGAATATGGAATATGGAACAGGGAAATTTATTTGGAATCCGCTTTGTATGTTGGCCAAACAAACATACAAGTACAGTTTGCTGCCTAACTTGAACATTGCTAGCAGTCCCCCTAGCATGCATACACATCAAATTATCTAATGTTCATACTGTATGTAAGTAGACAGGCTGGTTCTCCAACCCCACCCCCCCACCACCACCACTGAATATATGCGCCCTGCTATGTAATAAAAAAAATACCTGAGCTACTATTCTCATTATGTTTATGTAAAAAGTAAACCATACAAAATAAGGTTAAAAATATATTAAATGCAAATGGAGTCAACATTACCATACCTGTCACACCCAGGTAGCATATTGAATTATTAGATATGATTTGTTGTCTTCAGCCTGTGTGAATTTGTTTTTTTTTTTCCCTCAATGACCTTTAAGTCATCTCTCCAAAGATTTACTAAAATCTGTTTCTACTTGTCACCAACGCCTAGGAAAGGCATGGCTGTGCGAAACCATAGCAAGTATACATCAGTCTTTATCGAAGTTGATAAAAGAGTGTTAACTGGAATAAGCTGACCGCACGTCTACAGGCGGCTGAGGGCATCAGGAATACTCAGAATGATGCCAGAGTTAATCAACAGAGGAAGGTTTTCAAGAGACCATCTCAGCTTAATAAATAGGAGAGGGCTGCCTTTGTAATTTACATGAAGCCCATTCAACTGTCAGCTATTGTGGCCTTGAAGCGTAAATAATTTTGTCAATAGTTTGTCCCCCAAAACAAGGGACAGCTTAGAATCTAATTGTTCGTCCTACCTTGACGATAATTATTAGAGGTAATTTCGGGGTATAATTATCTTGCACACTTGATCTGGGGCCGCTGCTAAGACGAATCTTCATCAGTGGCTAGTAGGTACAGCAGGATCAGGCAACGAATTGAATTTCATATCTAAATTAATGTAACGTTCATGTTACACGGCATTCCGTCTGTCCATCCATCCCAACTATTTCTTTGAAATACATCCAGGTGATTGTCACACTGTGCATAACATTCCACATTCTCCATTTGAATTACAACCAGCATTTAGAATAGCTAAAAATGTAAAACTGAAATCCAGGTTTCGTCTCACTCTGTTTTGAGTTTATTTCGGCAAGTGACAGCTGTGATGCAACCGGCAGTGTCGCTCACATTTACAAAGCCAGATGAAACAAAGTGGAAGTCATTTTAACCTCATAGAACTGCGAGTCCCAGGCAGTTAAAACTGTACCTGAAGTTACATCAGTGTTTCTTGTGGTTAGTCAGTAAGGTCTGTCACAGAAGTTTCAAAGTAGGAACAATTTACCCAGTAGACAATCACCTATTCTTAGTTTTTATTTCCTCCTTCCCAGTTGCTGAGAACAAACTCAGGGTACACACGTGCTGATTAAACAGTAAATATCCAAATAAAATGAACCCATTGAGCCAATTCAATTACAGCAGTGCTTTAGTAACAAATGGGAATGTCGGTGATTGTGTCTACGCTGCTCTTACAGTATTAAATTTGGCCACCATCTCTCAGATTAAAATCATCACATGAGGTGCTAGTTTCATTAAATTTAGTAATTTGCCTTTTGGTTTAAAGATGCGCCTTCTCTGTCTGGAATCACTTCCAGGGTAGACCCTGCTCCCCCTACGCCCCTGACCAGGATGGATGGATGGACATAGATACTCAGAACGAGAAATAAATGAGACGTTTCCACTTTTTTTGTTTGAAATGGGATGCTCGGTATGCTACATCATTCTGTCTCTTCAGAGTTGTCCAGACCTCATTACAGGTGGAGAGATAGAGAAAAAGAAAAAGGTTGTTAAGATGATAAAGTGCAGAATACATACACCATTCCTTCTGAATATAAAACGGGTCTTTTAGTGCCAACTTTCTTGCCAAGTAAATGAATTCAGAACCTTTACCTGTAAGTACATGCATAAAAACGTCATAAACATGCCTTCTTCAAAACATTTAAGGTAAATAAATTCTGAGAGCTGTCGGGGTAGTATGTCATCCATTTATGGACATTCTGTTATGAACGCAAGACATTCTGGCTTTGAGTGGCTTTAAAAACCCAATGAATAGTACCCGACGTTCAAATTACTATCGATTAATTTTTTTTCCCCTCAAACTCCGTTCAGCGCCAAAGACGCCTCTGGTCTGGTGAAGTGATTAGCTTGGATTTGTCATCTCCTCCAATGGATCCACAACAGGAGAAAACAAGCAAGATTAGATGGGAGAATCGATTGTTTATATATATATATATATATTCGGTCATATCTCCAGGATGAATGGATCCTTACCCGTGGGACCTGGCTTGTCAAATCCGCCACAGCACCAGTGTGGTTCACACATAAATATTTGCTACAATGATGATGGTTTCATGCACTGCAAATCGTACAGGGTTTACTAAAGTGTGACATATGTTTTGGGAATATCTGATTGAGTGTTATCGCTATAAGCCTTTTAAATAGTTTTGACAGTTTTTTTGTTTGTTTTCAAATAGGAAGACATAAATATTCAATATAGGGTTAATATGTTGTGAGTTCTGTTTTAATGGGTTGAACCAAAAGCAAAGCTTCAGATTTATGGCTTCTTGAGTTGAATTCCCACAATGATGACCCTGTTCAAGGCCTTCCAGGTGGTCTGTCTTGTAGAGGTTAGATGGGTTCTCTTACCTGAGGCACCCAGGTTCTAATCCAGCTCTTTGCCGTTGCTTTGCAATGCAACATGTACTGCCCGTTTAAAGAATACTGATAGTTTATTATTCACCATAGGGAAGTTGTGTTTTTGCCACCCCATCTTGCTCATCATGAGACACCCAGACACATATTCAGGTCAAAGTAATACAGGGTCAGAGAGCAGGGTCAGCCTACATTCAGCACCCCTGGAGCAATCGGGGTCAAGGGCCCTTACTTAAGAGCCCAACAACAGCATCACTCTGCCAACCACAGGATTTGAACCGACGACCTTCCGATCATGAGCAAAGAGTCCTCACCCACAGAGCCACACGCCACCTGACTTGACTTTCGTTGAATTAATTACTCAAAGGTTGCAGTCCCAAGTGACAAGCACTGGTGTCAGCTATCGGAGTTTTCTTTTCATTTTCAGTGAATACCGGACTACAGTATGTTACCTAAAGGAGCAAGAAGCCACGATCCTCTGCATAATGTAGCATATTGAATGACGGATCAGTGTTTCAGCTGGCTTCGAATGACTGACCAGATAAACACAAATTGACTGAACCCTGAAGTGGTCTGTGATGAATGGGGAATGTGATTTTAAGAGACAGAGAAATATTAGGCAGACTTACATTATCAGTTTGATACTATCCCTAAAATACCACATTGAGGTGCACAGGGTGAGAATTTGCTGTCATGACCTGGGGCACCGCCGACAGCCTTTGACTTTCGTTCGGCAGGAAAGTCACGCAGAGCCAGGGCTGGAAAAAAGCGGCATCAGCTGGAGTGGCGTGTCCCATTTATGCTGGGTGACGGCGAGCTTGAATATTAAGTGTGACAAGTGACATTAAGGAAGCTGTACCTCCTGTACTTTCATCATCCTTCTACTGCTCTGCATTGTA
>JAODJW010000040.1:14893061-14909776 GCA_026777045.1 Hyperopisus bebe
GATTACCCCATTTTAAGCTGTGATTGCTGCAGAATCTCTCATTGTAAAGGACAGCCTGTTGCTAAATCACCAGATTTATATCAATTCTTTGCACAAAATGAAACATTCCTTTTGATGCCTGTGCACGAAAGAAAGTGAAGTCTTTTTGCTTTTGTGGACAGAATGCGGCAAGGCATTACTTTCTTTCATCTTTAAATAATGCTTTTTGTAGCACTGAACGTATTTTGTACATGAAAATGAGTGATTGACACTTGGCGCTCCATACAATGAAGACACAATCAAGAACAAATAAGCTATCAAGTTAAAAAGGTTCAAGAGGGAGCTAAGATGGAAGAGTGTGAGCACATCCCCATGTAGACTTGCTTTTGGACCTACAAATGAATTTGATATAAATACTTTGATTTGATATATCTGAGATATAAATTAAAATAATATATTATATTATAGGTATTGCAATTATTGATGGTTTCTGAAATATATGTATATGTAGGGGAAAAATTTACATTATCTTATTTCAGCAGATTAAAGGCCTGGCTTTAGTAAATGTCTATTTTTGTATTTTATTTTTGTATTTTGTCACTTCAGCACCACCAGATTTCTTTTCTTTTGGGATGGCCAACAGATCCACATGTAAGGGGCATGGCAGGAGGTAATGGGGATTTGTACTAGGATTTGGAGAGTTTATAAAAGTGAAGAGAAGCAAACACAAATGATATATACAGAAATATTGGCTTTAGCTATGGAGGGAAAATGAAGGGAAAGTCCGATCTAGGGGCAGAGACATGATGACGGAACGAGTGGTTAGGTCCATGCCCTACTTCGGCTTACATGGATGTGTCTGATTATGCTTTAATCCGATGGGCTTATCTATCACACCCATGCACACACAAACACACACACAGATTCATATCTTTGCGGGGACCGTCCATTCATTTCTATGTGTATAACCCTAATCCTACGAATGACAACCCCCCACTCAGCCCTAACCTTAAGTAAAAGCAAAATACAAGACTTTGGTATTTTCAATTTCTTATTACATTCAGAGATTGTTATAAAACTAAGGTTATCCTTGTGGGGACTGAAAAAAATGTCAAAGGTAAAACATTACAGGTTTTTGTCACATTGTCGGGAAATCTGTTCCCCACAATGTAATAATTACAAACACACACTTTGAGCATAGCCATTCCTCAAAAACATTTGCAGCATATATCCTTCTACCCCTGAGCTTTTTGATATCTTGAATTGTTATCAGAATTTTTCATATTAGGCTTGTAAATTCGATACCACAGCTCAGATAAACAAGGTAAAGAAACATTAAATCAGTGATTGACCCTAATTCATATCTTTTCCCTAAAGGACCTACACCATGTGCTCAATAATGTTTAATGTTTTATTACTATGATAATAATTTCCGATAATGATCTTTCTTCCATTGGTCTGATCATTTTTAGAGAAATACTATGAAGAAAAACAAATTGTAGGCCAATAACCTACTAATGTTTGTCTCCACATCAAAAAGTATCATTGAAAGTGAATAAAAATATCTATTAATTGAGAAAATGAATCGATGAAAGCTGTGAAGAGGGAATGGAATGCAAATTAACTTCAGCAGAAATCTCACACTTCTTTAGCATTAATGTGTCGTTAATTTTTGTAGTCAAGGTGAAAATGCAAACAAACTACTTGCAGTTTGTTTTGCTTAAGCTTGGGGATTTGTTGTTGTTTCCCATGTGGCACTCAAGGAAAGTAAAAGTATGAACTGAAAAAGCGGCTGTCAAAAATAAAGGCTAGTCTTATTCACACTAATGGCATAGAGCATATCTGGAAGGTGATTTGCCGGAGGAAGTTAAGAGGGCTTTTGATAACACCTTAAGTCAATTTGTGGGACATTGATAGACTGATGGCTGTGAATCTTACCTCTAAAATTAAGAATAACATATAAATACAGACATAAAGAAATATACATATGCATGCACATATATAGATGACAAGTTTATGAGGGTTAAATCAGAATCAGAGAGGGGGGAAGTGAGAGGGGGGAGGGGATGAATAAGGGACTCTATACATTACTTTATTACTTATTTCAAATCAATAATGCATCAAATTATGGTAACACTACAAGTATTATTCTTCCTTATTGATTTGATTTGATGTCCCAGTAAAAATGCGCAAACATATCAAGTCATTCACAAAATAAGTTATTCAAATGTAACAAAATACAGTGGTACCTTGGTATACGTCCTTAATTCGTTGATCCTTGGACTTGTACCAAACAGGACGTATACCAAACGATTTTTTCCCATAAGAAATAAAGGGAAAATGATTAATCCGTTCCAATGAAAAAAATCCTATTGTGACTGGCATACTGTATTATACATCAGTGTTTCCCCTACCATTATACTGGGTGGGGGGGCAAATCCCCCCCCCCCTAGAAGGTCAAGTTCATTTTATTTTCTATAAAGCGCCAGATTACAACAGAAGTCATTAAGTTTACCTTTCCTAGTGAACAGGTCTATACACTGTCCTTTTATTAAACAAACTAGATAGCCTCATTTTATTTATCTCATTTACACAACAGCTTGTCATTTTTGTCAAACTTACACACACACACACATATATATATAAAGAAATATATAGATGTTGGTGTATGTTGGTATATATATAACACCAACATTACATATACACAATTTATTAGTTTATAAGATGCCATGCTTTGGGGTGGAAGGGAGTACCACCCATCTGGTGATGGAGAGTTCAGTGACCTTGATCTTCTGTATTTATTTGCATCAACTGTCCTTTGATTCCAGTATTTCCTGCATTGTAGTGTCATGGCAGATGAAAGGCTTGTTGTCTGCTGGGGAAGGACATTCTCAGATGTACAAGAAATCCATTTAATATCTTCCACACTTTCGTTTTCCTTCACCGAAAATATATGCAGGAATTCAGAAACAGGGTCTTTCACACGAACTGAGGGAGAATAACTTTGATTTACACTGTTACAACGTGTATGTTCATGACATCACACTTTGATAACTGCATTCCTGTTTTACACAATAAAGCAAAAATATTACACATCTTCCAATTTTGTTATCCAAGACTAATCCAAATTCAAATATTAATTGTTAGTTTAAAATCTCTAATGGGGTGTTTATATGAGGGGTGGACATTGTTCATCACAGTAAATTGTTTAAAAGTACATTGAATTGCTCTACATTGAAATAGCAGAACAGCTTCTTCATCTATCATCCATTCTGGTCATGGAGACCAGGCCAAGTGTGCACAATCTGTTTCCGTTTTATAATCAGTTGTAACAAAGGGCCCATTTTCCCCCTTTCCCTGATGAATTGCTCCCACATGATCTGTTAAGAGAATTAAAGCAACATTGAAGCAAAGCCTTAAAATTATGTCTTGATCATAACATTTTTTTGGAAAGGGAAAATCTACACCACCTCCACCTACACAGGCTTAAATATTTTGATTTCATATTTACAATCGACGTTCTCTCAGACCTCCATGAATAGATAATCATTTAACAATTTTCATACAACACTTTAGGCAATGAGAATGTTTTTATTAAAATTACAGGTCAATATTCATTTTTCAATCAGTCGACGCAAACAAAAACACAGGTTGTTTCAGAATGTGGCTTCCTATTTCAAACACATTTATCTGGAGAAGGCGAGGGTGACTTTAAAACGTGTTTCAAGGGCATCGTCCCTGTGATTTAATTTTCAACAGCTGCAGAAACATTGCAAAGGCACAGGCGTAATACAATTTGACTCAGCATATTCCTGCAGCATAAAAAAAATCAAATTTCAGGAGGTGCTTTCATGCACCTTTATTGCAGGGAGATCAATAAAAGTTCCATCAGGGCTCCGCTGGCACAGAGGAACACAGTTTACAGGGGCAGGATTGGAACTATTCTCAAATATTAGGCAGGAGCGCCATTTGTGTAATGAATATAGAACACGCCTTGAGGCCTGTCATTTAATAAATAGGAAAAAGGTAATGGGAGGCACGCAAAACAAGCTGTTTACCAGTGGCAATGTACACAGCTACATGTCTGCTGCAGTATAACAAGGTGACTTTGAACCAGTTGAAAATGTAGATCCAAAGAATTAAGACCTACCTAATGCATCTTACAGCTCAGGGGTGTGTGTCCACAGAAACACACACACCGACATACACAACCTACACTGTGTTCTGAATATGGTACATGCTTCGGTCTGTTTGGAGTCAGTTTCTTCCCAGATCGAGAGAAAATGCTTTCAGAAAGGGTACTTTTGCACCAGCTGGTGGAGCTTATCTAGTTTTCTATGCTTTGTAAATAAGGCAATTATTCTGTCCATCAGCTTAAATGAGGCCCAGCTGAAAGTATCAGAGATACTGGAAATCATTTCCTCGATAAAATTTGTCCAAATTATCAAATAAAATTCCTCTTTCTCAACTCCAGCTATTAGTTTCCCCCTTTTGTCGTTATAATTGCAACACTTGTACATGTTTTTATTACAATATTTGACCGTGTTTGCAATTTCAAATCCAACAACAGAATCATTTTCTAGACTTTTAGACTACACAACATAATTTTAAACTAAATTTCAAAAACATAAAATTAACAAAACATATAAGATGATGTATCAGTGGGCATAAAGTAGCATGCAAATTATGAATAGCATGAAATTGAACACAAATTTTGCCCCTCCCTTTAATGTCGATACGATTTGCATGTGCTTTGAATTATACAAAGTGCGGTGCTGCAAGGGGCAGTCCTGTAACCTCAGACTTTTTGAGCTGTGGGTTTTAATTATTGTCCCCAGCTCTGTGCATATGCAATACGTATGTTTTTCCTGTGTTCATTTGTGTTTCCTATAGATAAACAATGGGATAGAAAGCTGGTGATTGGTGGCATGTGGCTCAGCGAGTTACACCACTGCGTCTCTGATTGGAAGGGAGCCAATTTAAATCCAGTCAGCAGAATGATGTCACTTTTGGGCTCTTGAGCAAGACCCTCAACCCCAAATTGCTCCAGGGACTGAATGTCGCTTTGGAGAAAACCATCTGCTAAATAAATGTAAATCGGTGACTCTGAATTGCCCATAGTTGTTGATTGTGTGTGCCGTGAGATGGCCTAAAATCACACCCAGGGCTACATATGGAAAATGTACAGCTGATTTCTCAGTTTGTTATTTAATATTACTTCACAAACTAATAAATTATAGCATCTGGAAAGGCTGCAGACCTGTTACTATAGGAATAAAAGAGACATGACTTACAAAAGAACATGGGGAGGAGTGAAGCCTTAATGGTTATGCCTTAATGTTTTTTTTTTATAAAAACTAATTTAAGGGAAAGTGAAGTGGCTTTGGAGTATGTATTTAAGAGTTCATTTCAGGCCAGGAAACTTATGTACGAAGGAGCAGGTTATGAGGAGCCTGTACTGATGAAGCTGGAGGATAAAACCTCCAAGAACTACATAGCAGGTAGAATCTTCAGGCTGTCCAACATAAATGTTAAAAGTAAAACTGCATTATGCATTAACACTGGACAGTGTTGCAGAGTACGTGAGGTGGTGATAATGGAGACTTCAAATCACACGATCATAAACTGGCACACTGTTAATGCAAGAACACTGCAGGAATTAGAGATTGATATCATTAATGGCTGCTTCTTACTGCGATCTCTAATCTCTCCCACAAGGGAGATGCACTAATTGAACTGGTTTTTGCAGAAGTTTCAAGACAATGTGGTAATTTAGAGACTGCAGATTCCCTGGTTTGTAGTAAACATAACATAGTAGTTGACATATATATTTGCTAATTTAAATGAATGCAATGTAGATGAAGAACATAGATATGGAAGATAAAAACATTCAAAACCTTTATTTAGTTTACGGTATATAGCAGTAAAAAACTGCTAAATTTCCCATATTTATGTATATAGAAGATTGCAAGAAACTAACAAATACATTAATTTATTATTTTGCATATTTTACTTATCTACACTAGAAACACTGTAATATCATATATGTATACTCTGAAATGACTTAAAGTGACTGAATGGACTTGTCCACCCCTCTTATACACATATGTGGATGTTATTTAGAAAATTATTTGGTCAACAACAACAACTTACTTGTTTAGTACTAACATTTTAGTTAATAGTCAAAATAACTGGAAACTTTCCTAAACACCTGCTTGCAACAAAACCTGTATCAAAGCTTATAACTTATTCTAAATGATTTCATGGAATTCCACATTAAAGCTTCCTCCTAAAAGAAACTAGAGTTTGGGTCCAAGGTACCAGTGTATAGAACTGGGTAAGACATATGGGTAAGACAGAACTTTTCTAACGCGCAAATGACATTCACTCTGCTATACTTAACAGATTAGTATATATAAATTCTGGCTTACAGACTTTTTATAGATTATGCAGGAAAAAGTACTTAATTTGGGAAGTAGGGATGTATGCTAAAGTTTTTGTATGGGGGATTTTAAGGCACTTTCTAGAAAGAACTTCCAGCATTACATTAACGCTGCCGTACGAGCATCAAGTTGCTTTGTTAAAAGAGGCAGTGGACAAGCAGCTTGGATATACCTGTGAACGTGCTAAACCCAAGTCAAAGGTGTAGTAATGAAGATGTGTTAGGGAGAATGTGTAGAGCCATGATGTCTTTGAAAAGAGCCTTTAAAGTAAGCTAAATGGTACAGCGAGTGTCACGGCCATATCCCAATCTTATATCTAATCTTGTGGACAAGGTTAACTAGATTGTTACTTTACTGAGAGTCACAGACTCAAGAATGTATGGCAAGTTCAAGGGAATATTTCTGTACATGTAAGCTAGTAGTGTTTGGAATTAGCTAACAGATAGTGTTTGCAAAGCATTGGCCTTAGATTAATTCAAGTAAATGCGCTACTAAAATGTACACTTTATATTCACTTTAGTTTTAAAAGTAAAAATAACCAAAACAAGGACAATTAAACAGAAAAGGAAATTAACGCATTCACATTTCACATGAAATTGAATTAACCTGTGGTTTCCTGTTATACAGGGAACAATTGTAAAAACGGGTTTTAATGTCTGAAAAACCCGTAACCTCCCTTAGGGTGACACAACAGGCCACTGGAAAGTATGAAATATGCTATTAAATCGAGTTAACCTGTGGTTTCCTGTTATACAGGGGTCTCGAACTATCATAAAAACAGGTTTTAATGTCTGAAAAAGTCAACCTTTCTAACCTTAACCCCAGCTACAGTTGGCTGATGCTAATTTGGGGACATAAGGTGACACAATAGGACATTGGAAAGTATGAAATATGCTATTAGTTGAGTCCTGGAATCTTCAGTTACAAACGTCAGCATTACTTCAAGTGAAGCTGATGTGTTGATGGTGGTGTTAAGTACACCTGATGTCAACAACAACTGATAAGGGACTGCTAGCAAGCTGAAAAATTCACCTTTAATAAAGACCTGGAAATGCATGGTTTAATCTTTGAGTTTAATAATGCCTCTAAGGGCCAGGCTTGGCCTTACATTATAGATTTGAGTGGGTGTGCTTTATTTGTGCAAATCTTTACACTGAAAAAGGTCTCATCATATCATACAAGCCTCAACTACGTAAGCTGAACGTCCGTGGACAGTTCAGCTCTCTGCTCTCTCTCTATACTAAAATGACATTAAATCCTTCAGCCAATCCAAATGTCTTTCTGTTAATGCTATTTAAACAGTCATTAATATAATCATGTAAGATTTGCCCCTGTTGGGACAGCAAATAGATTTATGTGACACAGGGAAGGGAAGATGGAATGGGGGTTTTATTAACATAGTCAAGGTATGACAGGGTGAGGGAACAGGGAAAATGTGCAAAACAGGCATCTCAGCTCTAACTACGTACAAACCGGCCGAAAACGAACATGAGCCAGAACACAACTTCCAGGCTCTCTGACTCTTACCCAAAAGAGAAATGATTAATCAATTAATATGCAAGACCCTTAACCCCGTTTGCTGCATGTGTGCTGAACACTGGCCAGTTCTGTCATGTGATCGCTGGACTTGATCTTACATGGATACATCTGTGTGCTTCATGGAGAGCAAAATGGGATTAATGAAAACACTATTTCCCTAAAGGGACGACAGAAGTATGTCTATTCTATTCTATTCTATTCTATTCTGTTCTATTCTATTATTCACTTGTATGTGCAAGGAGGGGTTTGTCTTCAACTTTCCCCTCCAAGAAAAAGAAATCCACATCACGGCTGTACTCACAAATCATTTTAACTGAACAATAGGAAAACAATTGTGTTGATGATTTGAACTATGGAAGTGCTATAATTTATAGTTTTACTAGCATATTTCAATGCAGAGTTCTTGTTGGGTAGAAAATAAAAAATGTTAATTCAGCTCGATGAGAAACACCTGACAGGAATAATCTCAAATAAGGCCACAAAGTGCAATTAGTCAATAGGCACTGGGCTTCACAACATTACATTTAAATGTAATTTTTCAAAAAGTAATATAGGCAAAATTTGCTCATGTATAATGCAACAACTCATACAGTACTTTTGTTCCCACTTCTTGACAGCTTCATTGTGATGATGGGTTTGTATTACTTTTTTATCACAGCGCTCACCTGGTGTAATGATATTGCATTGTTTTCAGAGGATATGAAACAAGCATCTGTTTATAAGGCATCTGGGCAGAGAAAAGTTCAAAAATTGGTATTATATTGCAGCCACTTTTGCGAAGGAGCAGGAGTGCTGAAAAGCTGAAACAGAGGCTGGTTCTGTTCACACCCAAAGTTTGCCTCATGTGAATCACTAGTTCCATTAACATTATCATGTAGAAAGTGCAGTTTTAAAATAGATTGCATTAATGTGGAGGCAGAGGCCAAGCAAATCATTTGAGGTTTGGGATATTGGAGGATGTATGCTCTGATGTACTAAGGGAGATTACTATAATCCAGGACAAGTCTCAGAGAGACAGCTACTACCCTGGTTTGTTTAAATGAGGTTTAAGCCAAAATGACAAACAAAGAACATATTTGGTGTATTACTTCCTCAAACGGCTGCTGCTTAGCTGGAGAATTCAGAGAGTAGTACTTTTACATGGGGATGTCGATGGCTTGCTCCAAGGGACTGAAATGTTATGCCATGTCTGACTTTGTACGTTTTCTCATCCTTAAAAGCTAAGAGCACCGCTCAGTCATTTTCATGCCCTCTAGATGAAAATCTTGGATCATGGAGCATATCCTAAATGGTTTCAAAGGAAAAGCTAAACAGATCATTTTAAGAGCCTGTATATTTGAGTGTGGAGGACAGGGAAAGAGGAGAATAGAACTGATCCTCAGTGCCTAAAGCCCATACAAATTAGATGCTAATGCCTTCCCTGCTTGTCCATCAAGAACTGCATCAGTGTACCTTTGCAGAGAAACTAATCTGTGTTTTATTGGCCTGCCAGAAAGAATTTACACATCCGCTGTAGATTACAGAGGCCGGCAGCTGTACAGTGCGCAGAACTAATGTATTCTGTCACAGATTGTCTGAATAATGAACTCTTGAGAAAAGTAGCCTAAGAGAGCCAAAAAACGTGCAGCCGCAATGGCGCCATTAGCAACCATGCAAGGAACCGGTTCCAGGAAACCACTGTGGAAACAACGCTTGTCAGGAATGCTTTAGTGGAAAAATCGGGAGCCTTCGCTACAGCTGAGCATACCCAATGGCTGGTAAAAGGGAAAAAATAAAATTCAAAATGCTATATTTGCATAGTTGTATAGATTGCATGCATTTTACCTGTGAGCTTTAATGGAGCATCATATGCATGTAAATCTGCTGTGTAATATCTTAAACAGAGAACATGTGCTTGTCTCCTGAATGGTAACACCACTTAATCGAGTAAAAATAAATTCAGATGAAAGCGCAGTGTAAGCAGCAGGGCACTTGAAAAATGGACTAGGAAAAAACAAAGGGCCCCGATGGACAGCTATGCTAAGTGCTTAGAAATGCCGTCAACATGTTTTATCTGATGGACAACACAATGAATCGCATATACAGTGGTGAATGTATGAGTCATATATCTTACGCAAAATTGGGAATCAATAGAAAGGATACCAACCATGTAATTCATTGTGCTACCAAGGTCCATGATGAATGAGTTAAAAGCTGCTTTTATCAGGGTTTTACTTACAAATTTGTTTAGCCTGGGGGTTTATTAAGGCCAAAAATTTTGAAGTAGAGCTAATAGCCATGAGCTTTATCATGGCCATCAATGTGGGGGGTGATGGGGTCTTTGGGGTGGGAAATGGATAACATCAAAAATGATGTATATTAATATTTATATCTGGAATGAAATGTTTTGACATAGCTCGACCCATCACAAATTTTTTGAAGCCAATACCTGTGATTTCTCCATTTCTGTTTATTACTATTTAATAATATATAACATAGATACATGCCATGTAATACGATTTTAACAGCATAGTTATTATCATTGTTATAACTATTCAATAACACTACATTGGACCTACTGTATAATACAAAAACAGTGGAACTTCATGATAACTAGGTTACTTCTGGTTGCTAGCATAAATTTCAGCTATTATATTTGACCTTAAGAATCTTAATGAAACATTAATGAACTCAAATATTATACTTGGTTTCATGGAAATCTGACTTATTCGTGTTTTCATTTTTACCTTTTATTTTTTATAAATGTTCTAATCTTTATTAGACAAATGATTTTGAATTCGAATCACCCATGCATTCAAACAAAACTCACAGTCCACATAGGAGAGGGTCAACCTATACTAGATCATTCCAACTGGCAAAATATTTTCCTACAAAATACCTGTCAGTTAAATATTAAAATTGTAATGTTTTATCATTTCACCAATACAAAAAGCACTAGTTTAAAATGGTCCCAGTAATAGTGATATGGTGCCTGGCAAAGAAATAGGGCAAAAAAAAATAAAATTGTTTGTTTTTTTTATTCAATTTTATTTGTACCGTATGTTTATTGCCACGCCCACAAGGGCGGGGCCGAGCGCCAGTGACCAATTGACAGCCAATAGCGCTACTAGCGCTACCATTTGAACTGACTTCTCCTAGAAGCCGGTGTGAAGTATTGTTGCCATTTCCGAATGCGCCTTGCTGAGCAATGTCTCAGTCTCCTGTCCCTGGTTTGACCTGCCTCCTGTCTCCTGCCTGCCCATCCTGCCCCGCTTCCTCGCCGGTCCCTTTCATCCCTTCCCATCGGACCCTCGTCTCGTCAGTCTTTGTAGGATTGATCTCTCCGGTACTCGACCCAGGCCTGTGACTCGACCTCGATTTCGGATTCTCCTCCTGGTTTTGGTTGCACCCGAGTTTCTTAATAAAGCTGCTTGCCTCCGCATTCCGGGCTCCGCCTCCTCCATCCTGGCTGGGCGTTACGTTTATTTGTGTATTTCTAAAGTCGACTATGTTCTATCTTGTCAGGGTAAAACTGCATGAAGTGTGGTCAAATATGCCTTAAATCTTCTGTGACAGTATTAGTTGAATCTGGTCTGCTATGTCGCAATATTCTGACTGTGTTCTTTTTTCAATTTTAGTTTCCAAAATTTCAGATTTCAATGGTAATACAATAAAGTTACTCTTAAAAATGAAGTATAAACAAGCACTAATGTAAAAAAATGAACTTGGAACATTGCCAAAGTTCTGTATTGAATGATAAGCCCTTTATGGAACATGGGCTTATGCCTAAAACAAGTAGCACTGACCCAGGAAGGCAGGATGTCACATTCATTATTCTGCCCTCTAACATCTAACTGGGGACAATATTATGACAGTTCTACTGAACCACAAAATTTAACATGAGATATTATGACAGGTGTTCATTAGGTTAAATCAGTGGCCTGTTACACTGAGCCATATTTCTTTTGACGAAACAGATAGATTAAATGTAATTACAAAATATGTTGAAATGCTAATTAAAGTTTCTTGTAAAAATGAACACAGCTATATTAATAACTGCAATATTAAAAATTCCAATGACGATGTCACAGACATTTTTTTTTTCCCATAAACCATCTCGAGGTGAAGCTTTCTTGTGAGTTTTGCTACCCATGACCTTGTTTGTCAATTAAAAAATAACTTGTTTTAGGTTGTGTGTCCCTCAGGTTATACGATTACCCTAATATGCTAAGCTTTAATTTAAAAATTAAACACTACATATTATTAATACTTCATATAAAAAACAAGCCAAGGTTAAACAGAAATAAAATGGCAAAAATGGCACAACACCATTTTTGGCTTCTCATTGATATTCATTGTTATAATTGTATAATTTATCATTTCACTAAAATAATTTAAAAATTAATATTTTACCACAGTAAGGTGGTACAAGTGGGGAATGATTTCGGAGGGATAAATGAAATACCTACTTTTTTTATAACCTAAGCTGTTCTATGGTTTACATGCTGAGTAGGATTTCTTTTTTTTTTCGTTTTAAATAATATATTCTTGTAATTCTTTTTGGCTGATCTATACGCAGTGCTGGAAGGGACTATAATCAAAGGAATGCTGTTCCTACAAGGAAATGCATGGCTCCTAATGTTGTGGGATTTGTTAAGCTGTTTATGCCTGGTGAAAAGGCTCTGCTAGAACTCGATGTTGATTTCGTCTCAGTGAAAGTGTTTTGTTTTACCAATCATTTAGGGGAAGAAGCATGAGGCCTGGCTTCTTTCGCATACCTGCTTCGACAGGACAACACAATCCTACTTAGAGCCAGATAGCTCATCCTGAATTCTGAGAAAAGACCCTTAATTCAGCATTTATGCATCGTTGTTCCTGGGGCACCTGCATCTACCCCCTGCCTCTCATATAGCTCTTCACTGCTCCAGCATCCACTTAGGATTTATGGAGGAACATCTTCCGCTTCCTCTATAATCCATTTTAAACCTGCTCTGTGAACGGTGAGTCAGTGGTAAAAATAAGGTAAGACGATGAAAAATGGTGCATGGAAAAAGCTTGTCACATATGTTACATGTGACCTAACTTGGGTGGAAGTTGCAGTACACACCATTGTTTTCACTCTTTAAATTGATATTATTTATGGATCTTTGGATGCAGTCAGAGTGGAAATTGGATATCGGGCAATTATACAGTAATCCTTATATGTAGGGAAAAAAACTATTATACCAATAGGGCTATAACTCACTCAAGATATGAAGGTCAGTTCCCAAGCAAGGAGCATATGATCTAGGAGGACGGTTTTCTACAGGAGACTGGAACAGATTGTACAGGAAAGATTCATCAGTAAATAGTCCTTCTCTGTCTTTGTTGCATGTGTCCTTAATGCACCAAACTGGCAGGTGCACTTGTCGCTGTGATAACCCAGCATAGAGAACATTCATGTCCTTTCCATCCACGATGGAGGGGCTGCCCTTCGAAGCCCTGGCCTTCTGCTGACTGATGAGTCATAAGGGCTGTTTTAAGGGGACATAAAACTGGCATGGCTTATGATTCTGTTCACATACCATTAGAAATACATTTAAATGGAAATGGCTCAGCTTCCAGAGATAAACTTCATAATAATAAAATAATGTTTTTTTTTGCACCCATTTCAATTCCCTTTTATTCATATCCATGGGGTAAATCACTGATATTTATCTTCCCCACTTCAACGGCTGGGATCTTTTTCAGGTCATAAGTAGGAATTAAATTCAGGATTTGTTGACATTTACAAATTCAAATCAAAACCTAGAAAGAACCAGCATTAATACATTATTTGCCATCAAGAGAGGATGCTGTATTGTCAACGACCTTTGCTTCTGATCACCTTTCAAGAGATGTGAACGTTCTCTGCAACATTTTAACCAATAGAGAGATGCTTCACCTGAGTGGTTGACACAAAACCACAAGCTAAAGCTAATGACATTTTTCCCCTGCAGTAATTCTCCTTCACTTTCAGAAATCTCCGTACAACCTTACGAAGGTGGTTGTTTATCTCTCTTGACATTAAAATCAGTGCTAGACAGAGAGGGAGAGCAGTGGGAGGAGATGGGCGGTGCGCAGAAGGACCGTTACTTGAAGTTCAATTAGCTCCATCCACCATCGGATCGCGTTCCAGCCGGTGACACAGCTCAGGTGCCAGGGCAGGGTTTGATTACAGAACTGTCGAGGGCAGATCTGTCAGCCACTCCAAAGAACGTGCTAATCACTTCACAGCACATACCCAAAAAAAGTGGCAGCAGAGCGGCGCAGAGGAAGGTGTCAGCTCTGACACTGGGGAATAACAAGTTTGTGCAGGCAAAGCTCCCCTTCTGTTGTGCTTGACTGTGCCTCCCTGCTAGTCAAATATACAGGCCCAGTGCACAGGATTTTGGCATTTCAAAAATCATCAGACTGAGTGTAAAAAAAGCTCTACATATACACTGAACGAACCAACGAAATGATACGAAAGATACATTGTGGATGTACACCGACTGCAATTTTCTTGGCCGATTCCGATTTTTGTGTGTGACCGCTTTTGCCAATTTTGATTTTCTTTCTAAGAACTGTAATTGACAGCAGATACAAACAAAAATCAACTTCTCTTCAATGCAAAATTTTATTTTCATAGTAAAAGAAACTGTTACAGGATCTTCTCAAGTCTCAAAATAAAGTGCCATGTGACTGTAAAAAGGTACAAATAGCAATTAACTGAAAATGAGCTGCTGTACACCCAACTTTATCTGACATATTTTATTTTACCAAACAAAAGCAAATGCAACAGATTTAAATAACAAAACAAATGTCAGTTACTTACATCATTTTGCAGTATGTCTAAATTCACCAGATAACATGACATTGACGACTCTGTTTTTTACTCATCTTAAAATGAAAAAATCCACAGGTTACAAACCTCCAAATAAAAATGAAGTGCACTATAGTCTTCCAAATAATAATACTGTAGGTGCAGGGTAATACTGTTACTGCCAACATTGCATGTTACAGTATGTACGTACAATTCTTACATCGTTAGTAAGCTATATTAAGATCAGGCTTTTTTATACATTCATACTCTACAAACATTATAGCACAGGGGGTTAAAGTTCCCTTAAAATATTTTTCCTTTGTCATAGGAAAACACCTAACTTAGCTAGCTTTGCAATTTTAATAATTATTCATTTTCAAGATTATCTAGTATATGTTTAATAATCAGTTTAAAGTTTACCTCCGATGTTTCACCATGTTTTCATGGTGCTTCCCCCACAGTTTACTTTAGATTTACATTACAAATTGTACACTTTATGTCGTCTTCACTCACAGTGAAGAACTTTCACGCTAATGACATGTTAGTGGGTGGCTATGAGTCCTCATGCTGTGGAAGGCCAAGAGTCAAAACGTGTTCATTTTTTCACCTTAACATGTTCAAAATTGACATTGTGTGCGTGTTAATGTGTAATGACATGTTAAAACGTACAAAATGTTCATGTTAATGTGTCAGTTTCATTCATGTTAACCTACCATAGCTGTTCATGTTAACACACCCAGAAATTGCGCGTTAACACGTTTGTGTGTTACATTGTCAATGTGGTCTCCAGTCTTGGGCTCTGCTAACTTTAATTTCACATGGGGTACTGCAGACTCAGTTCTGTCGTCTTATATTTTATTTGCAACTGCATTTTTGCTAAGCATTTCCATAGAACATAAGCTTAGACTTAGGCACTGAAATGTAGCCAAATTGCAGTGCCTTTCTCAGGCTTAATCATATTTATCCATTCACATAAGACAAGGAGAACAATAAGTCAAGGCACATTTATTTATACGGCACATTTAAAAACAACAGGAGCTGTACCAAACTGCTTTCCAGTCGATGTGAATCCAATTACAATAAAAATAAACAAGAATAAATAATAGAGTTAGAGATTAAAAAGACACTGAACATCAAAAAACCATACATATGAATAAGGAAAGATAATAAAACCACCAAAACAATGTAAAGAACAACAGACTAAAATTTTAAAATGAACATGATCAAAAACCACAGCGTAACCTATGGCTGAGTGAAAGCACAAATAAATGCCTAATTCCAGACTGAAATAAGTTCAACCAACAGAACGCATCACCAAGTTAAAACTCAAGAAAAACCACTGTAAAAACCTCAGTTTTCAATCTACTGTCCAAGCAGTCAGCAGATCTAGCATTTACATGAAGAGCCTGTGACAGCTGCGTTCTGTCGATGCGGGCAGAGTGAAATAGGAAGTTCCTGCCTACCTCTCCACTGTATCATCAAAACGAGCAAGATGTACGAGCCACGTTTCACCTAATTCTGCATTCGCACTGGTGCTGCTCTAACTTAAACAATTCTGTCTACCTGCAGAATACAGAACGAAATAACATGAAAGCTGTCTCTGTGCTCTTCTGTTATTTCACAGACTGAATATGACTACACTGTCCTAAACTAACCATTTCAAAATAAGACTAGACAAATACAGATTAACTGACTAATAAATAAGTGTCAAAGAAGTCATTTATCTTTACTTACGTGTCCTTTAGCACAGAGATACTCTTATTCACATACAATACCCAAATACAGTAAAAATCCCGTTATAATGGACTTCAAGGGACCTGGCAAAACAGTCCGTTATACCCAAAATCCGTAACACCCAGAGTTGCTGTATGGCCAGAACACAACTGCAGGACACCATTTACTCATGCCACACCCCAGCAGACACACTTGTGGTATAGATTATTATATTGTAC
>JAODJW010000040.1:14910162-14920744 GCA_026777045.1 Hyperopisus bebe
TAATTTGTTGTGGTTTTTTTCTGTTTGCATGTGTTTTCTGAAGTTGCAGCGCGTTGAGCTCTCTCGGCCACCGTAGTTCCGGTATTTTGTATTTTCCTATATTTGAAAATGTAAGTACAATAAAGTAACAGGAAAAACATTGGAATTAGTATATATTGAGCTTTAAACATAGTTTTCATATTTTTTGAAAATACAGCTGAAAAATAGCCAGGAATGGAAAGAAAACAAAGCCCTGTCATATATTTAGGGAAAAAGGTTGAGGAACACTATCTCCAACACCCCAATGAGAATTGCACACAATGGCAACATACATGGTAACACAACATTTTTGTACGTGTAAATGTGACCACACATGGCGGGTTAACCAACCAGTAACCAACCAGAGTACTCTGTGACTGTGACTCTTTATGCTCAACTGATTGGCTGAAACAAAATATTGGTCTGCAAGTTTAATCTCTGGACCTGAATTACCCAACTCATACCAAATGTGCACATTTACATGTCAATTCTGAGCGTGTTAAGGCGACCCTTTCACACATTTACATGTCAATTCTGAGCGTGTTAATGCGACACTTTCGGCCTTCTATAGCATGCGGCTGTGAGGCCTTTGGCTATGGTGCTGAGCTTATGAGGTATGGTGCCTGTGTAAAACGGACCAGTTTGGTATTGGAAATACACAAGACTGACTGGCTGGTCTAGGGTCTGGGCCGAGCTGAAAAACAAGCGATTCCACTCCCTGGCCAGTCGATCAGTGCATCTCTAATAAATAGTTGCTTTAAGTCAAAGAATTGAAATCCAAAATAATATGTGGAATAAAAGTTTGCATGAGAATAAATGAAAAATGTATTGTGTGAATGAAAGCATTTATGAGTTACATTATAGGAGGATAAACATTATTATTATGAAACCTGCCATTTCCTTGTCTCAACCATGTCACATGAAATTAGCACAGAAAAACACCCTCAAACAGTAGCTCAAACAAATTTGACACATAGATTTTCATCCACATCTTTGAACTATGAAAATACTTGTTTACTGCTCGGCCTGTTCTTTACCTGTTTGCATGCAGGCTAACATTTCAACTATATGTAGGAATTATTATTTTTTTCTGTAGGCCAGGGGTAGCCAATCTTATCCGCAAAAGGGTCGGTGTGTATGCAGGTTTTTGGGATAACCTGTAGGTCAGCTGTTCAAACCCAGGTGTGAGGACTCTTCAGCCAATCAGTCCTCTAATTAGTAATCTATTTAGGGAGTTGCAGCGAAAACCTGCATACACACCGCCCCTTTGTGGATAAGATTGGCCACCCCTGCTGTAGGTCTACCCACTGTTTGTTCATTACAGCTGCAACAAAATTTGATTAGAAGTTACTGAATTTAAACTGGTTCTTTGTTTCAATTTCCTAATACACTTTTTCAACTGTAAAGTGCATTTTACACAGCCACAAAAGAGTGTGTAGACATTTAAGATAGCAATCGTGCATGAAAAGCCATATTATATTTGGAATATATTGACCTGCAGGTAAACAGTGCTGTTAGGCTCAACATGCAGCAATAACACCAGCGTCATTATAGAATAAAACACAGGGTACACTCACTTTAGACAGTCACGTTGGCTATAAAAGGGACCTCAGTCACCTCTGGCTATTTGAGTGCCTCTTCCCTCCATGCTTAGCTCTGATTTACAGCCCCTGTGTTCCCCTTAATGTCACCATTTATTGAGATGGGTGCACACAGGAGGTCACCTTCGCAGATTTTGTGGATCAAATTGTCATTTGACGAATGACAATGGAACCGGCATTTGCAGGTTTAGAAAGGATAGATAATTTTGAGTAAATAGCATTTAGCTTATCTGCATCCTCCGGATTATGTTTAAGCACGAGGAACGAAAAGCCCTCCAGATCTATCTTCCTTTAAAAAGTGTTTTATAGCTATTAAAAATCAAGATATGAATCTGGCCATCTCTAGCAAGCTTCTCTTAAAAAAATATTACTGGAACTATATTATTTTCTAAATCCTCCTCAGAGCAATAATTTTATGGGAAAACATTAGACACAATTCTTTCACCATTTATATTTTAAATAAATATATATCATACTAATATGAGCTATAAAAATAATAAAATAAATATCCATCAGTTCAGCTTCCAAGCACTTATCCAGAATAATGACATGAGACTGATGGGGTTGAAGCCTCCCACAAATATTTAAATTCAAATTTGAGTTTGAAAAATGTATTTTTTATGATAACGTGGTGCTTAAAATCTACTTTGAATTTAATCTGACTTTAATAAGTTATAGTGGGTCCTTTTATGGTGAAAAAAATAACAGAAAATATGGCTGGATGAGTCATTACGCAGAACATGTAACCTAGTACCTAAGACTAAAGTTAACACAGAATTGAATACATGCTTTCATATTTAGTCCAAATGATTCCAACTTTGACAGATTAAATAGACAAATATAATTTACAGCCATATTTAAACAGTACTGTACAATATAATACATTACACTACAGTATGCTGTGCAGTAAAAGTAGCAAAAGTCACCTTTTAACCTGCATACTGTAGATGTCCTTCACAGATAGCCCTTGAGATTCTGGCTTTTCGTAATTATGAGCTATTTCCACCTTTCATCCTTCCATTAAGGAAGCATTTTGTACATTAAGAGTAATATAACACTGGTTGGGACCCTGGTCTGACCTTAAGGCGTCATTGAGTACAGTACAACTGCACATTTATAAACCTCGTGTAATTTTTACTTTTTTAAGGAAATGCAGTGTAACCTGGATTTACACCAGGGAATACATGGCAGATGGGTCTCTGAGCAATTACAGAAGTTTTTCCAGCATCCACTGGGAGTCTGTGGCCGTTAACAGCAATTGAAGACTTGCAGTTAGGAATCAACACTGGGATCTTTAACTCAGACTTAAGGGCATTACAGGGACTCAGAGGTGTCTCTCTCTGCCTGATAACATCTTATCAAACACGCATTGCTGTTAGTAAACAGATCAACATAATCTTTACAAGTACACCTCCGCCAGAAGAAAGTGTTTACCTACAATATCTAAAATGTGCCATTACCAATCATATGTAAAAGGCGGATAATGGAAAATGAAGCCATTAAGCCATCAGAGCATTTAAAAAAAATAAAGCTTACCTAAATCGCACTGCAATAAAATTACCACACCAATCTGCAAAAATCTGTTCACATGCATTTCATTGCTGAATTGCTGAATATACAACTATTTCAACATGTTTTTCTTCTGTGTAACGACTTTCTAATTATTCTAATCTAATTAACAGAGTTTGTCCTACATTATGAAATGTAACACGTTGTTCCATCTTTCACCACTGCCTATCCAGTGCTAGTTTGCAGTGAGGCTGTTCCAGGAAGCACAGGACACACTCTGGGCAGGATGCCAGTCCATCACAAGGCACACGCTATGGTAAATTTAGAGGCATCAGTATTGTGGGAGAAAACCCAACAAAACACAGCAAGAACAAGCAAATTATACACATGCAGAACTGGTCTACTGTATGATGCTGGCGGCACTAGCTGACTGAGCACCCCTGTTTCTAGCCCATTGTATACCTTTGTCTCACTCTTCTTTGGCTGATTTTGGCTAATTTCTATTCACCAGGAGTGTACTGGCCACAGCACAATGTGTTTTTGCTGGATTTATTTCCAGACCAGAAACAAAAAGTGCACTTAGAGGAAAATCGTGTTAGATGAGAAACAAGACTCACAGTTGAATTGCTTGATTGGCAATTGTGATAAATTCCTTTAATTACATCCAGCTCTGAGGAGGCCTTAAAACTTCAGTGTGGGATAAATGTGACAGCTCTTTGTGTGCTTAAAAAGAAAAATCGCAGTGCTGCTGTGTCCTTCGGAGGCCATTACTAGCAGCAGCACAGCTGGTGGAAGCAGCTGTGGAATAGATCTGGGACTCAGCTATTCATTATGGTCAGCCCCGTTTTTCCATAGGAAGATCTATCACTGGAGCTTTGTCCTGAGCATGAAGACAACCCCTATACAGGCAGACTTTAATGCTGAAAAGGTAAGCTGGGATCAGGACCGTTTTCTAGGACAGTCAGTCCCACTGATGCATTGACGCGAGGTGTTATTATTATTATTATTATTATTATTATTATTATTATTATTATTATTATTATTGTTGTTGTCGATGTTGATAAACTTCACTGTTATTTTAAACATGCATTTTCTTCCTCTAAAACAAGTGAAATAATTATTTTGTATTTGCATTACAATCATAGCCTAAATCTGCACCTTGATTGACAGCTCTTTGCCTGCCCTGTGGGACCAGCCTGCATTGGTTCCACTGTTACAGGTTATGCATCAGGGTTACGTGTCATTATAAACACATTTCCTAAAGGACGCTCATGCATATTCATGCCCAGACTAGCAAATAGTACATGTATTAGTGTACGAAATCTGTCTAGCGGCACACTGTCAGTGATTAATGACAGCAGTACATAAATTTGCAAGCAACTTTGATGCATATTATTTATCAGTAGAAGAAATCTTTTGGCTTGGGATGATCATCAAACACGGATGTAAGTCCCAATGGAGCATTACCTGATTGTTAAGTCTACCATACAGACTTGTGATTTACTAAACCATTGTTAAAAGACAAACTCTTGTTTGACATTTTTTTTGTCTTTATAATCAAATGCACCTGCACTTCTCCATGCACAGTTTTCTATACAACATGCAACCCATCCATCTTTCAATGGCAAATTCAGTGCAGACACTGGTGGGCTGGGGTGGGGTGGGATTGGCCTTCAGTCTGCCCCAGGCACAGAACATAAGGCAGGGGAACAAAGGCAGGGTGACACCCTAAATAGGATGCTTGAGAATTCCAGGGCACAAACCCTCGTGCACAGTCACACGCTATGAGTAATTTAGAAAGACCTCACCTTATTCACCTCACTGCTTGCCTTTGGAAAGCAGAGTAGTTGGAAGAATCCAGTGGTGTTCTAGCACTTCAGTTACTTTGATATAGCTCACTACCTTTCCTCAGTCTTATCATATCATAACATGAAAAATATTCTTCTGCTATTTCTGCAGTCCATATTATCAGTTAAATTAGGTTAGAGATGTCGGCTAGGGTTCTATATTTATTTTCATACATAAATTATGAGTTTTACTGTAGACTTCATCAGGAATTCACTATGGAGAAAGAATATCCTCTGTACTTGGCCTGCAGATTTGAAAGCACAAACCCCTTTTTCCTATCTGTTCCTTTAAAAAAAAAAAAAAAAAAAGTGGACTGCCAGTTTTGTACAAAGTGCATATTTATAGATTTGTCAAAGCTCTCAGACTGCTGTAGCATCTGGTACCGGAGCCCCAGAGGTGACAGAAAGGTATATGCTCCCAGCCTTCTATCACTGCTCTTTTTGAATTCTTTGCGGCAGAATTCGGTGACCCTCCTACGCTAAAAAATGAGCTTTTAGGTTATTAATTTGTTTCTCTGACAGCTGAAATGTTCTCAAGTTCTTCCTCTGCACTTATGTCAGGTGCAGCTTTACAAGTATCTGCTTATTAGCATCTGTAACGCAGTCTGGCAGATTTCACTGGTGGAATGACTGGGTGAAGTAGGGGGCTGGGCTCAGATCTGATGAGGTTCCATGCTGTGGTGTTGGCCTTATCTTGGTGTTTGCAGCATAATGAAAGTAACCTAGTTTTGACTGATAATGGCCCTGCAGAACTGCATAGAAATATATATAGAGGAAGGAGGGCAACTGTGGTTGCATCAACAACGCTGTTTTATTCCTCAACTGTGCCTCTAGATTGTATAACGGCAAATTTGTATATAAATGTTAATACAGCATGTGTAGTGAACAGGAAATTAGTCACGCTTAGTTTTTGTTATTTGTTTACTGCAAATGCAAGAGTTGCATCCTTTTCTGAAGCATGTTTGGCGGGTATGTGGCGGAGGTCACGAGTTCAAATCCCGCGTCTGGTAGCATGATGGCACTTTAGGGCCCTTGAATGAGGCCCTCAACCCTAATTGCATGAAGAATCTTCTCTTACTCTGCTTCCTGATCCTCACATGTATGTTACTTTCGACAAAAGCAATTACTAAATGAATATGATGTTTGTCATGCCGTATGCTGGGCATAAGAAACCGATGTACCATTCCATCCATGCACCATTTGAGTGTTTTCACTGGTATCGTCACTGGGATTATCGCTGTTCCTCAGTATATTCAGCCCGTTTTGCTGAACAGCTCTGCTAAGACCTGTTCACCATGTGTGACCTTGACAGACCACACACACACACACACACACACACACAAACACACACACACACACGTGCACGCGCGCACACACACACACACACACACACACATGTGCATACACACACACACACATGCACATGGGGTGGCATGGTGGTACAGTGGTTAGCACTGTTACCTTGCACCTTTGGGGCCTGGGTTCGAGTCTCTGCCTGGATTACATCTGTGTGGTAAAGCAAATGTATGTTTAGAGTAAACTGCAATTTTTATACATAGTTTTAAAGCAAAAATTCCAATTAATGGATAAAATTGATGTGTCTCTCAGTTCATGTGCAATTAAACAAATGATTATGCAAGTAACACCACAAACTCCATATTAAAAAGTTAAATTAACATGTGCTGTTGCTGCTGCTCTTTTAGTTATGGGAGAGCGGTCAGTGATCAATAGGATTATTTGCTGGCATTATGTTTTTACGTTATTAAAAAACGTTAAATTTGAATGGATGACAGAAATCCGAATAATTTAAGACATAGCACTATACGCCGTATGTGGTGCACAATGAAGAGATGTGGACACTTTTCAGGTTGGAAGGGTATGTCAGACACATTTTTGGGACATACCTGCTAAATTATCTGATCAAGGAAATCTATGCCCATCTGTGTCACTGTATAACAACACAGTGTATTTTATATTTAATTTACGACATAGGTTAAGCAATGCCTATTTCTAAGCAATGCCTTCTAATGTCAAATAAAACTCGGAATAACACTCGGAATGTCCCACGCTTTGTCATATCGGGTTCGGAGTTTGTACTAGTGACAAAAGAGAAAAAGCGTGATGTTTGTTCTCCAGCTCCAGTTCCTATGCTCAGTGCATAGCCGCATGTCATGATGTGTTTAATGCCTTTACAGTTTGGGGAGAGTTGTACACTCAATGCTTCGCATCTGTAGAAATTTCACCAGAGTCTTAAAGACTCTTATTGTTCACAAGTTGTTACCAATGAGGCAGAGTCGAGTCCGAGTCAAAAAATATCAAGTTGGCAGTCAATTTAAGAGTGTGACGAGTATTACTCGAGTCCAAGTCATGAACTTGAGTCCCCATCTCTGGACTTCACCCCCCCGATCCAAGCAATTCTACTCACCCTGACAAGGCACCTTACTCTGAGGAGACCATAACTCAAGGGCAAGCTGTAAGATAAAAGAAGAAGATGACAACCACACACAATGGGAAGGTATTGGTCAGCACAACAATGGAACTTGTAAAGAAGAAAAGACCTTTTATAAACTATCATCTACATGGATGTCAAGCTCTCATGACACATATTATCCTTATTGTTGTTGTTAATCATAAAAATAACAATAATAATAATTTAAAAAATCATAATTTTTACAATAATGGTGGTGGTGTTAATTATTATCATTGCCATAGTGCAGTAACTAACATATTGTACAGCGCTACCTTAGCTGTGGAACTGAATTGCAAAGTCAGCTAATTAAATATGTGCTCAGCTCAGTCCTTCTAGAAAAGGCATATCTACCCCAATGGGCCACAGATCACTAAAGTTCACAAGAGCAGCTCTCATGATACAAGTAGGGAATTGCTGAGGCACTGCCTTTATTGATTCTGCGGCTGTACAAGCTGCTGCTCATTTTAAAGGTCATGTTGAACTGGGCTTATCTTCCTTTTTTTGTGTGGGGAGGAGTTACTGGGGAGTGGCAGTACAAGCTGTGCAGCAGTGAAATGACAGGTCATCCTACTCATTATATTAACGGCTCACACTGTCCATTCTGGCTTCTGGTCCAACTTGCATCTTCATTAACTGACTTTGATTTAGCTGTTACCTGGATAAATTTGGACAACTATATTAAATCTGACTGCAGACTAAAGAATTGTTTATATTCCGGTATATTGGTATGAATTTCTGCTAGGCGAGGAATACCTGTAAGGCAATTATTTATTTTAATAAACTAATTGTTTATAGTGTTTATTATGTCAATAAGCCAAGGTTCATTTAATAAAAAATGCTAAGCATATAAGAAAATAGCATGCAAAATATATGACATTAATGTTAAATTATTCAAGCCTTTACAGTAATTTAACTATTCTGTGAATTTTTATAATTATTTAGTGAGTTCTCAACCAAAACTTGCTGCTTGCTTAATAATAATAATGTTGCCTGAAACATCCCATAAAACTGTATAAATACTTAAAGTTATTAAATCATTCTTGTATAATGATTTATACAGCAGGGGTGTCAAACTCCAGTCCTGGGGGGCCGGCGCCCTGCACATTTTTGGGTTTCCCCTCATTTAACACACCTGATTCAACTCCTTGTGCTAATTACCACACAGCTCTTGAGCTGAATCATTTATGGTGGAACAGGGTAAGAACTAAGCTACACAGGGCTCCGCCCCCCCCAGGACTGGAGTTGGGCACCCCTGCTGTACAGGGTGATGTCAAGCATGGCGCCCACTCTAGAGAACACGGGGAACAAAGCAGAGGATACCATATATGGGATGTCAGAGGATACCATATATGGGATGTCAGTCCATCACAGGACACACCTGCACACACACATTCATGTACTATGGGGAATTCAGAATTATCTATTTGAACTGTAGCAGGAAGCCAGAGTACCTGGTGAAAACCTGCATGAACTTGGGGAGAACAAATAAACTTCCAGTATCAGGTTGAGAAGCAAGATCAGAGCCCAGTAGCGATGAGGCTGCCCCATTAAACCATGCGCCACTCAAAATGTAACAGCGCTGGCCAATAAAAAACTTGTATCTCCAAAAAATCCAGTATTTCAGGAGCATGAAAACATGATGCTACTTTACAAAATAAACCTAAGACAATGTAATGAGGTCCTTAGCACCACAAACAGAAACATACTCACAGGCATCAGCGAATGCTTTAATGTTTGAAATGAGCTTATGTGGATTATGTCAGTGTCATCAAAATGCAAATTAATCTTGTTTTACATTCACAAATGATGTGTGTTAGCTAACTTTTCTATAGTTTTGGTTCTTAAATCCTCAGACAATTCTTTGCTCTTATTTCTTTTCTCCATGCTCAGTATGGTACATACAGACACTCAAAAACAGGATTGAGTCAACATTTCTCCATTTTAACTGGTTGCAAGTGGGAATTTCCATATTGCCAGCACCTGTTAATTGCTACAGGTGAGTTGAAAGGCGCATCACCTGCTTCAATTACAATTATTTCTTACAATTCTGATAAGGTGCCAATAATTTTGTCCAGGCCATTTTCGACATTTTGCGTGGAATGTCTCAGATTTGATTTTCTTTCCTCTGCTTTTTTGTGTTCTTCCAGTGCCAACAAGAGAAATAAACATGACAATTCCAAAGCATTTATAATTGCAACAATTTTCTGGGAGAAGTGTGTTTTCTGACATAAATGCAGGAGTGCCAATATTTTTGGCCGTGACTGTACATTTTTAATAAATGACTTGCAGTAATAAATCATATAGACACGTCATGTTGATAAACCTTAAAAGATACTAAATGGTGCCGGTAACAGAAGAAATGGAAAGATTTTCAATACTAATGGAACCATGATCCATAAGAGCAAATAACATACACTACTCATTGTGCACATTCACTAAAACACATACAATAAATGCTATGCGCGCATAGGGCAGCCCTGACAGAGTCCAACCCTCACCAGAAATGAGTCCGACTTATTGCCGACCATGCAGACCAAGCTCTGACAGCGGTCATACAGGGACCGAACAGCCCTTATAAGGAAGCCCGGCAGCATACATGGTATTCATTATGGACAATCCGTGACGAGCACAGAAGTCCAATAACAAAACACTGCTCAAGTTCCCCACCGCTCAGGGGTGGGGCTTTCCTCCCAATCATGCCACTCCAGGTCTCACCGTCATTGCCCAAATGAGCATTGAAGTCCCCCAGCAGAACAAGAGAGTCCCCGGGAAGAGCGCTCTCCAACACCCCTTCCAAGGACTCCAAAAAGGGTGGGTATTCTGAACTGCCACTTGGCGCATAAGCGCAAACAACAGTCAGGACCCGTCCCCCGACCCGAAGGCGAAGGGAGGCTACCCGCTCATCCACTGCCGTAAACCCCAATATACAGGCGGCCAGCCAGGGGGCAATAAGTATACCCACCCCTGCTCGGCGCCTCTCCCCGTGAGCAACTCCAGAGTGGAAGAGGGTCCAGCCCCCCTCAAGGAGACTGGTTCCAGAGCCCAAGCCGTGCGTCGAGGTGAGCCCGACTACATCTAGTCAGAACTTCACAGCCTCGCGCACCAGCTCAGGCTCCTTCCCCACCAGAGAGGTGACA
>JAODJW010000040.1:14929218-14962090 GCA_026777045.1 Hyperopisus bebe
CACAGTTTCAGTGTATGTGTCTCTTTGCTAATAATATACTTTCTTGACCTCTATTCTAAGCTAAAAGCACATCAGAGACAGATCTTAATAAAGTAATGGTGCAGCTCATATGCAGTATAAACCAGAAGAGCATTGCTATTACAATCTGTGCCTCTGCTGTAATTTCATGCAACATGGACATGTATGCCTGGTATTTTCATTCATTCACCCATCTATCCATCCATCTGTTAATCCAATAGTGGGTCATAGGGAACCTGAAACCCGCAGAGGGTATAATGCAGAGGAAACACGGACGGGGTGCTGTTTTAATTTTTTATGTATTTGCCCGATTAAACAAACATGAGAGTGAGACGCGGCACTCGTGAGGATTTACTCTTTTATTAACACAGCTAGCTGACCTGAAATGGATCATACGGCCAGCAATAACCAGCAGAGGTGGACAAAAATACATCAAACCGTATTTTGATATAAAATACAAAATATCCTATTTGAGTGTTTATAAAATAAACCACAAAGTACAGCCGGGTGACAAATACAAAATACAGAGTGACAACATTTTGTAAAAATGGTCCCCACAACATCAAAATAACAGGTTTTATTACAATATGGGGGACATTTCGTCTCTGCAATGTAATATAAACCTAACCCACCAATGCACACACACACACACACATATGACTGAAGACACATGAAAGAGAATTCAATAAAGGAAATTATGGGAATGATAAAAACCAAAGTAACCAATCAGCTCTTCTGAAGGCAAACCACGCATACAAAGTAGCTTCAGCATGTGTCCAACCTGCAAAACCACTGGCAGCCAGTGCTGCAGTGTGTCAGAAAACGACAATCACATACTTTATTTCAATATTAAAGATTGTCAGGTAAAAGACTGTCTTTGGAATTAATTCACTTCTTTATTAAAATCCCAGGATCTTTACAACTCATTTCAAAAGAAGTCATTTTAGAATTTCTTCATTGGTCATCACCCAAAATTTCTGCTTCAGACTAATGTGCTATAATTGAGAAATTGCAGGCAATAAAAATGTAGATGGATTTTGGTAATGGGAAGATATAACTGATGTGCCAAAATCATGCTCATGGAAAAATGCAGCATTTCCCCCACTTTTCTGAATACTGCTGGCAGATCCCCGTTTGCTTTTGTTGAAGTAATACTGACCTTGCACATATCTTAATAAATCTTAGAACTACAAAAGAATAAGAGTCTTTACAAGTCTTTGTGTTCTCAGCATAATGCTAAATTGGGCAAATTATTTTTCTCCATCACTTTTTGTATGGACTTCATGGTGGAAGCTTTGAATAATAGAACATATTTTATATCTCAAAGTCAGAAATGAATACTTAGAATGGTCTGCCAGCACCTGCCACTGACTTCTATGCATTTGTTCCACCCTCCAGATTTTCTCCTGAGGCGGTTATTTTCTGAAAATTTTAAGTAACCTGATAACCACATCCCAAAGTTCTTTATGGAGTTTAATAGCTCTCAAAAACTATGCATTACTATATAATCTGCCTATCCCGCAGGCTGCATTGTGAAAAAGCTAATTAAGTTATGGTGCGTGTCTAATTTGGATTTGTTGGAAATCATCTTGAGATAATGTGTCTGGGACGGCACTCTGAGGCATTGAACTGAATATGAAAAAAGAGAGAGAGAATTGGGCAGACATAAATGTAATTGTGTTGAGACTGTTGCAACCTGGTTGAAAAGCCTGTTCTTCAATCGCATACAAGACGTTATTTCTCTCGCATGTGATGGTACTCTGCATCAGCTCACTAATGAGTGTTTATAAACATATTCAAGGCTTGGGAATAGATAATCTTTTTCACTTGACAAGTAAGATAACCTTTCTATCTCTGATTCAGTTCACTGCCTCCAGGAAATGCAAGATGAAGAGAGAGGGAAAGTGCTAAAACTATTAAAAATGAACAGGCCTTTGGTCAGAGAAGGTGCGTCTCACTGCTATCATCCCCAATTTTTGAAAAGTAGTATCTGAGAATCCCAAAAATGTTAAACAAATGTACATTTCATGTAAATTAATTGATAGACCTTTTTAAGGTGACGAAAGGATGCAAAAAAAGGTCTATGCTGATGGATTATGCATCAGTAGCAGCCGGTGAGGCTTGACATAGAGGCACCTAGATTTTTTTCCTGAGAATTCTTTACAATTAACTTAGCACATTGTTTTACTGTTAGTGTCAGTAATCCCAATCCGGTCATGCCTCATGATATTTCTATTTTAAACGTCATTAAGCATATATTTCATATTAAAAATACAAATACAAACTTGGAATATAAAAACTGAAATGCATGGCCTTCTACTTACTGTAACAATATGCTGATGTATTCACAAGATATTCAGTTTTAAATTTCCAGCTGTGAACTGTAACATTTTTATAATACTTTAATGGCAGCAGATTGTAATAGTTGGTCAGACAATAAACCGAGTCTGTAAACCTAATTCCGCCTAGTTACGCCTTGAGCTGGAACAATGACATTCTGTCACCACAGAGATTATTTACTTCCTGACATCTATCAGTGTTTACTGGGCCATTTTTTCCTTGCCCTTAATGAAAGGAAGATATAGGGTAGTACAGATGTGTAACCTTTTCATGTTTTTTTGCTATATATTAGTTGTCTTAAATGAATAATCCCCATTTTGAAATTACAATCCCTGGTTCCAAATTAAATTCCTACAAAACTAAACTGCTCTAAACAGCAGAGAGCATAATGGTATTTTCTTGTGCATAAAGGACCTGTGGTGTAGCACACAATGAGAGGTTGAAGGTATTAATGGTGACCCATTGTGCAGTAGAAATTGGATGTTCAGTGGACACTAAAGTGTTTGGGTCTGGGTTGATTTTTATCATAATCATTTAATACTACAGCAATACCTAACTGTCGGGAGAGTCCTTTTTTATATAAATTATATTGCCCAAATAAATGTATGCCTTCGGTTTAATAGGCAACCTAGAGGTTTTTGATTTTTTTTTTCTCTAAATTGCATAAAATTACATTTATTGTTGGAAATGGTCAACAGATCCACAGAAGTACCATTACCATACTTGTTAAGTGGCCATATCTTATAGAAACATTTGTCTGCCACTAGAACCAATGATGAGGAAGAGATTAAGAGGAAAAGGGGTGGTTGGTAACCAAGACAACACCCTCTATTCAAGACTATATTTTTGCATACTCAAAAGAGCTGATGAAAAATAACATCCCTTTTGTATTATGTATCCTTATGTGATAAAGAATATGCCAGCAATGATAAGAATAACAATGCAATGGGGTGAAGGTGATTGAAGGCCAAGCAAATATGCTCC
The DNA here is from genome assembly GCA_026777045.1 of Hyperopisus bebe. NCBI lineage: Eukaryota > Metazoa > Chordata > Actinopteri > Osteoglossiformes > Mormyridae > Hyperopisus > Hyperopisus bebe. The sequence goes on from JAODJW010000040.1 coordinate 14,932,561, forward strand.
AGCCAACAGAAAATTAAGTGATAATTGTCGTAGGACTTTTCCGGAATGTTTAATGGGTACATTCACGTTCCAAGCACAGGCTGAACTAACTTGATGAGAGGCAATTTCTAAAGTGGGGGATTCTCCAGCATGTTCAGTGGAAGGGGTGGCATGTCTCCACTGTAATAAGCTGGAATCCAGAATTTTATAAATAATTCCTTGTGAGAAGGACGCAGTAAATATGGACTACCCATGTTATTTTCTTCTTAGTAGTTCATTGTGCAGTAGAAATTACATATTCAGTGGACACTAGACTGTCATTTGACAATACCTATCAGTAAGATCAAAATATGCTGCTTTTCTACTGCCATCAAGAACCAAGCCGTATCCAACCCATGCTGCAAACTGGTGCTTTTCCATTGCAAAGTATGCAAACTATATCTAAGCCATAACCGCACTGGAATCCCGCTGACATGGCCCAGCTTACTAGCAGAGCCGAAAGCATTACCAAACTGAGCTGGGTGTGTCACAACAATCTGACTGGTCAAAATGCATGGAGATACCAGTGTTCTCTGCATCTAAAGTAAAATAGAATATTCTTTATATTATTCATAATTTGTGCAACTATACATCACGATGCATTCCCGAAAATTCTGAACATGAAAATGTCCAACCTCATACTTAAAAAAGTTCTATACTGTAGAACAGCTCAACTAAATGGATGTGTAATGCAAACTTCCATAACACGGTCATTCTCACAGACATGCTCCCGGGAATTAGCACAAAGTAAAAAGAAACTACAAAATAATAATAATAATAATAATAATAATTGCACATAATATATCACAATGTACACCCTGTGAACCGTAAATAAGACTTTGGTTTTACATCACTGTCACTCTCTAAACTTGGCAACGCCTTTGTCAAGCCGACCCTTCTGCAGTGGAAAACCAAAGCAAGCTGGAACCGTGCTGTACTCGTGGTGCAGCTTGGGTGTGGGTCAGGTCCTGTATGGCAGTAGAAAAGCATCAATACATAGAGTTAAATTGTGTAATGGTTTACAAATACAACAGGTTTACAGTATATCATAGGGTCTATTTAAACCTAGACCCTGAAATTATTGTTAAGTCATTAAATTCAATGTTTTATTACAATACCGATACAAAACCAATAAAACATTGTGATTGTATGAAAAATATACACTGATGAGACAAAACATTATGATCACCCCCACGTGACGTGAATGACATTGACTTGTTCAAAACAGCACATCTCGCAGTCTCAGATACATTAGATAGCAAACCAACATTCAATACTCATAATCACTGGCAGAGAGCATCTCTAAGATGGCAAGGTTTGTTGGCTGCTTACGATCAGAAATCGGGTGTTTACCCCTGTACCTCAGCATTCAGCAAGTCAATTGCAAATATTAAATGTTAGGTTACCATCTAATCTATCCAAGAACATGACACATACTGTTTTATTGAGAAAGTAAGCATTATTTGCTTCATAGGCGGGCATTTTGTGCCTTTATTGATGTAAATAAGGTTAGTCTCTGCTGTTTTTATTTTGTGTTTTGACACGTGTGTTTTTGTTAATAGAAATCTCTGTAACTTTTTTAAATGAAATAAAGGCATGTTAAAATGAGATGTTCACTGTGGGAGACGCTGTCCTGATTGGGTGGTTTGGAGAATGTGGGTAGATGTTTTGCCTGATGGGTGATTGAGTGGTTTGGGTGGTTGATGTTTTGCCTGATGTATACATTTTCTAACATATTGCTTTATTCGGGCAAGGATAAATTCCATGAAAGCAAAATTGATTCTTTTCTGATATGATTTGCCGATCTATATTAATACTCATTTTTACTCAGGCACTTCAAGAAAGTAAAAAGGGCTTTAATATAATTGCATCTGTTTTATTCCCCCCCGAGTCATTTTTGGAGGTACTGTATTGCCTCGTGTCCTGTTCCAGCCATCAGTGGTACACCCTCTCCAGGAGGCTAACTGAATCTTTCCTTTCCTCTTTCCATATTCTCCACTAATTGGGTATAGCATTTCCCTATCTGTGTGGATGATTTGTGCTGAAGAATAATAACTGGAGCAAGATAACACTCTTTAGCTTCTCACAGTAAAGCAACGATCAATAAATCACCTAAATGAGGCCGCATTTGGACTCTGCAGTTTCCTGCTGCTACATAAACAGTCTCCATTCTTCTGTCGTAGAATCACTAATTTAGGAATAGGACAGGCGCGTCACCTAACAGTTTCAAGACCATTTCATTACAATCCCAGAAGAAGGAACTGCAGTCTCATTCCCAGCAGTTAACTTACTCTCCAGCTAGGGGTTGAGGGTACATCAGACCAAAAGAGGCCAATTGTAATAGACTGGGACACCACAGCAGCAACTGCAAATGTGGCATTGTATGTCAAGGCAATTCTTGTCAAAGACAGAAAAAGGAGGGGTTAGTCCCCACAGGGAAAGTGGGTAAGGGGAAATGCTGCTGTGATTTTGTGCCTCTGTCCCTGATCGAATTAGTGCCAGTTTCCCTTCCCTGTAATCTACCGAATATATTTTAAAAAGCGCTTTCCGTTTATTTTTTCAGACCGAAAGCAGTAGAGAGGCAAACGATTTTGCTGATGTGGTAATGGAGGGATGCTGAACGTTGTGACACGTGGACGGCTAACCTGAATGGGAGAGGAGACAGTCAGCAGAATCCCGGGACAGTGAGCTGGGCCTGACATATTTCATCATTTCCAGAACAAGGATCCACGCCAGATGGCAAGACGCGTCCCCATCCCTTTTCTATCACTGTGTCGAGTGCTCTGTAGGGTCTGTGTGCGTCAGAGTTGGCGAAATGATGCTTTAGCACATCTTACGAAGAAGACATGAGACGGAGTGCGGGGGGGTTGCAGCCTGCCACCTGGCAGAGACCTCCACACTCAAAAAGAAGAAATATGTCAGACCCAGCTCCAGAATTTCTACATCTGAATGCTACTTACTTTTTCAGTATCAGGGGTTTTGTGAAACATTATCCTAGTCAGCAAAATGGTTGTTCAAACGTCATGTTAAATGAGTCATTACCCATATTCAGTAGGTACTGTATATAGACAGGTACACCAGTGAATACTATACACAGCATGGGGTGTGGTTGACTAGACCATATGGATTGTTGATTGAGAAGTCAGTTAGTTAGGGTTAGATAAAGTTAAATGTCAGCAACAATAGCAATTAACATAGTAATCCGACGCTTCCTAATGTGTGAATTGGCTTATATGCCTCAGACACCTACAGTGCATGTTCTGTGTCTGCAGAGGTTATCTAAGGACGGATGAACTGGACTTAAGTATAACATTTCCTTATTGTCCTTTCCTGTAATCTTTATTTATTGATGCTGTTAAACTTTCTGTTTTTGACTAATGTCAGCGGCCATTCAAACAAATTGTGCAGAGTTCAATAGCTGCAGTGCAATTCAGTACTCAAAATCCTGAGGGTATAGTGCCTAAGTATATTGCTTCATACCCAGAGTTATGAGGTTGAATTGTAACACAGCTCTGTTTGCATGTTCTCTATGGATTTCCTATAGGCATTGACCTTAGCGTGTGCGTCTCTATGTGTGAGAATGCCAGAGAAGGATTGTTTTATACCCAAGGTATACCCTTACCTATGCTTCCTATGATAGACTTTTGCTAATAGATTAATCCATCAATTCATCTTCCAATCATTTTTCTAGTGTAGGGTCTCAGCAAGCCTGGAGCCTATCCCAGGAAACACCATGGATGGGATACAAGGACATACTCATTCACACTAGGGGAATTTTACCAGGTTCGCGTAAATGCATGTTCTGGGCTATAAGAGGAAACTGGAGCATCCCGATAAAACATGGTGAGCACATACACAGGGAGAGCCTGAAGCAGTAAGGCATGAGGCTACAGTGCCAACCATTAAGCCATGGAAAAGGTGCTTATTAGAAAAAGACAGATAGAATTCTCTGTATCCAATTGATATATTTCCCCTACTATTTCTGTGAACAAGTAAAGAGGCTTAAAGGAGAAATTAGCAAATATATTGTTACATCAGACTCTGAAGTATACAACAAGGAGTACAGCAAAAAAGGACCAAACCTCTCAACTGCCATATTATCCAATCAACAGTCCCTGAGTTCGCTGGAAAAGACTTAGAATGAAACAAGTTTCCAAAAATAAGATTTGCAAAGGAACACTCAAATGCAGTGGATTGGTGAACACATGAGATGGAGGCCAGGAAACAGGAACCAGCCAGGAAACAGGAACCAGGCAGGAAACAGATCTCCAACCATGACATGGTAAACAGGAAACAGAAAATTGGTAGCGGCCAGAAGACATGAACCAGGCATCAAGAACCAGCAGGAGTTGAGACAAACTAAGAATTATGAGACATTAATCCAACAGACTAATGAGTAGGAGACAGAACTCGAACAGGCTGGTAACTATGCGATATGGACTTTAAAAGTAAAAACAGCAAGCTGGAACCAGACATCTAATAAACTAAATGTAGATTCGCATGAGTTTTATAGATTTATTTCTCCATTGTCTAGAAAACCCTGAACGATACCAAGTTCTCGATATACAGATCCTTGACCTGGACCTGGTACTTCAGAGCAAGGACAAGGCCAATTCTTTAACCCTGTGATCTTCCTGTCCACCTGGCTTAGAATTTGCTGTTAGAAGAGTAGACAAGTACGATTATCATGCTAATTCTGCTTACTTGTCAAGCATTATTCATCCAGCTTCCTGCTAAGGAAGCAGTCACTTGCAGATTATTCAAAAAATTAATACTGACTTTAGGTATACAGTATTAGTCACTATCTGTGTAACAGGACTCTAGCTTATGACCATTGACCCTACCAGAGGAACTGCCTTCATCATTCCATCAGGAGGGACATGGGAGTCAGTTGTCCAGTTTTGGTGTGCTGATTAATTACACCTGCCCCATGTTCACTGTGATTGGTATAAATAAACCTTTATAAGCTTGCAAGCCGCTTCCTCAGCCCTCTGGTTAGTGTAAGCAACCCATTTGTTGGGTTTCTGCTTCAGCACCTGCTGGAAGAACCGTTCCCTTCACATTCCTGTACTGCACACTGTCAGTCCTGCTTCTATACCACCCTGTTCCTCCGGAAAAAGACGTTTTCCAAAATAACAATTGCATTCCTTAGCCAGCCAAGTCATATGGCTCTGTCTTCTGTCCCAGGGGGAGACAATTTCATACCCACTTTCACTCCATCTCCTTCTTCTGTCTAAAGAAAGGAAAACCAAAAAAGTTGGCTCAGATTCCTGGTACAATCATAGGTGCAATTCTGCAGTCCAGAGTACCCAGGATGCACAAGCAGGTCACCAAAACATGTCAAAATGCATGTCTAATTTCCTAGGGAATCCCACAAGGACACATTCAGATCCCAGTAGACATGTCTACACATTTCCTTCAGTCACACGCAGGTCTATAATAGGGAAAATAGAAACAATGTTGCACCTAAATTTATTCAGATATTTAAATTGGAATTATAGAAATCGTGAAGTAGTCATACTATGACATACAAGCTGGCACATTACATTGGCTTTCACCACTGGATGCTATTGTTAAAAAAAATCATATATTAACTTGGACATTAAATTGGACAACAATGAAACAGGATATGAGGGCCATAAGATGACTTGTTTTAACAAGGGAAAGGTTTAACTTATCACACCTACCTCCAGTGAACATTCCCTGTAGCCACAGCCAAACAGATGACACCCCCATGATGTTAAAGGTGATATAAGAACATCTCTGAATTAGACGTTGTGAGTTATTGGCTTTGATCCTGGCTAATCTGCATTCACTCTTTGCTTTTCTGATTGATTAAAAGAATCTTCCCTGTCTTCTGGCCCTGTTTGTATGTTCTGATTTCATATGCCCTGTTTGTTTGTTCTGATTTCGTATGCCCTGTTTGTTTGTTCTGATTTCGTATGCCTTGTTTGTTCTGATTTCGTATGCCCTGTTTGTTCCTTCTGATTTCGTATGCCCTGTTTGTTCTGATTTCGTATGTCCTGTTTGTTCTGATTTCATATGTCCTGTTTGTTTGTTCTGATTTCATATGCCCTGTTTGTTTGTTCTGATTTTGTATGCCCTGTTTGTTCTGATTCCAAATGCCCTATTTGTTTGTTCTGATTCCATATGCCCTGTTTGGCATTGGACTATGTATTTAATGATTAAAAAAACATGGGCTTTATATTTAGGAATACATATCAAATATATTGTAACTTTGGGCCCTGTTTTAAGGAGTTTTAATTATTTGGTGTTTTCTTCAACAAAGGGTTCATTTGAACTGTAGAAATATTCTAAATAATACTTGCTTTTCACACTCTATGTTAGAAACTGTATATTATTCTGGATTTGGTAATTGCAAATGAATTTATGTTGAATTAAGTCATGCCTTGAGCTGTAAGAATCTGATCTGCATTCTGCACCACTGTCCGTTTATCTTAAACGGTGCGTCTGCCTATTCAAAAGAGGACATATAAACTCAAGGCACACAAAGCAGAGGCAGGATTCAAACCCCTGACTCTGAAGACATGACGTGACAAAGCTTCCTAGCGAGCTTCCCTGCAGTCAGCTGTATTTTGCACCGGCACTTGAAAGCGCAGCGACTTCCTCGAGTCATCCTGAATTCCATGGTGCCAAAGAATGGTGACCAACAGAGGGGGGAAGCAGAGAGGGGCTTGTCGGAATCAAAAAGAGCAAAGCTGCTGTCAAACACTCATAGTCCAGCCATGCAGGATGAAAGGAGTGCATGCCCCGAATAGTATGTGAACAGCATGTATGCTTCCTCTTGGTTATGCGAGTGCCATGGTCGTTCCAAGATGAAACAAAGGTGTGCTACACAAGTGACATTACCTGCTAGATGCACCCCATGCCTCATGCCTAAAAACTACTTTAAAGGCTGTGGAGGCTAGATATGGGTACAAACTGCCTTGCAGTACACGCAGATCACATTTGAGCACTACAGAGCTTATTGATAGTAACAGAACAACATGCTAGGCTTCTTCACCAAGTGGACATTTCAGGGCTGTGGGAAGAACAGCCTTGTTCTAGAAGCATTTTGCTGAATGCTGAAGAGGACAGAAAAATCCTTAGAGATGACCACCATCACAGAATCTCAAGTGCAATACCCTAAAGGATTTAATGGTTCAGGGTTAATGTAAAACAGAAAACCAGAACTAAAATACCATGATTTTTATATTCCCCTCCTGCAATATCCCCAACACTAAACTCAGTGATGCATCGTTTTTAAAAATGGAATGGCAAAAAAAGGAGAAGAGTCACATAAAAACATGCAGGCTGTGCGCATCCACTTTTGTTTCATCAAAGTATATGAAACCAGATATCTTCACCTCTAGCACTCTTTGCACTGCTACTTCATCTCACCACTGCCTCATCCCAGACTCATTGCACATGGACACTTTTAAACAAAAATTGTTTTGCATCAGGACAACATTTGTCCTGCATTTTCTGTACTTTTTTTAAAATTCAGTTTACATCAAGTTCTTGCACTACAAGGTCTTGCGTTTATGTCTTTTAATTATATGTTGTACAGCATGTAGCATATTATTTAGTCACCATGTAAATGTAGATGCATATTGTATAGTGAAATTGTAAATATGTGTTTTTCGTAGCATATTACTTAGTAATTGTGTATAAATGGCACCTTGAGGCTCAGGAAGACAATATTCCACCCTGGATGAATGCATATTGATCAGCTTACAATACAGATCTTTTGAATCTTGGATCTTCTCCAGTGCATGCTGAAACATATGACACTGCACCACCTGCACTGCATTTGGCCAGCATGGCAGTGAGGTCCAGCAATACCAAAGCTTGCACAGCACATTTCATTCAAAGAGAGAGATTAGAGAGAAACACTTGGTTAAATAATGTAACACATTAACGGCATATTACCATCTGAACCCAGATTAGTCCCATGTCATATATGTTTGATTGAAGAATATAATAAAAAAAACTGAATTTTTATCATCTCTAAACCATACTTAGTTCTTGTCATCAATAAACAATTTTCCTGTGCAAGGTTGAAGGGAGTCTGGAGCTTGTCCCAGGAACCAGGGCACTGAGCGCCAGGCGGGCGACACCCTGGATGCCAGGCCAGTGCGGAGCACACACAGCCGTACACAAGGGAGAAGCCAGTTCACTTAATTACATGTTTTTTGACTACAGAAAGAAAACAGAGTCACCCGAAGGAAAGCCACACAATCATGGGCAAAACACAGCAACTTTGTGTGCAGCCAAAACTGCAAACCTATACTGGATAAGCAGTCAGTCATGGACATAACGGGTTGGATTTGACTTTGTACTGAAGTTAAAACTGAACTGAAACTGACGTTCCTGTACACAAACTGATATTTTTATGCCAATATTTTTAGTCAATTTTATATTTTTACATTTATATGAAAATATAAATTTAAAATTTGATACATCCAAGGAATCCTGGACTGGACTTCAGAATGATAAAACGATTTAACACATATCTATAAATGACCTCCTATACAGAACATTCCTCTGCCTTGTGCCCCCTGTTGCCTGGGAGAGACTGCAGTCTACCCCACCCCCAGATAAGCTGGATGGATGGATGGATGGATAGGTGGATCAATAAATGGCAGCAGAGAAACAGGCCACCTGGAAAATAAAATGTCCATATAGCTACACAGAAAGCCACTCATTCTTAAGTACATAATACGCTATAAATTCAAAGAACTAGCCATGCAAAAGGCACAGTGATACTGCCTCAATCATTTGTGTTAAAGCACCTGTATGGTAGGACCATTAAAATATGAACTCAAGATAAGGGCATCACTGATTTATGTATTTGTACATAATCATTACTTTAGAGTGCAATCTGTGGTGAGAGAAATATCAAAATGGATTCACTCTGGATAATCGGCCAAAATGGTAACAGAAACCCTGAAAATGGATGCCTATTGTAACTGATAACTGATTTTGACATTTAAAATTTGACATTTTCATTTCCACATTTGAATTTTTTCCCCCTAAACCTATGTGTTCCAAGTAAGATTAAAGACAGAAAAACAGGGAGATGAAGAAAAGGTCAGCTGGAGATGTACCAAGATGTATAACTAATATTCTCTGTTTTTTTAAAGCTTTCTACGAGAAGTCAATTGCCAGGAAAGTTTCATTTTTTAATTTGTTTTTCATCACACAGCAACTTTTTGTTCTTTATTGTATTTAACAATCAAGACTGTGGAACAATCTGTTGTGCTCAAAATAAAAATAAAAAAAACATAAAATGAAGGTTACTTGGAAGAAAAAATATGGCATGCTATATACATAAGGGACAATATCAAGGTCATACGAATGCTCCCCTTAGCGAGTACAAGGAAATGTAATATACCAACTAAAGAACAAGGAGACAGGGCATGATATAGTCTGAACATCACATTACTATATAAAGCTGCATTGTAGATTGCGATACCCAGTTCATTGTGACTAATCTAGTGTATGGCTAATACATTATATACTTTTTCTATAATTTGTATGAAAACGTCAGTCACTTTCTTATCAACTTATCAATTCCGTAACTGTGTAGAAGCCCCAAAAGCTGATTCCTACTATTCCATAATGACATGAGTCTCATTCCATGATATCTGTGATAGTCGTTTCAAAAAGAATAAGCACAAGTAATTTAGGAGATGATTTTCTGGAACAACGTCCACAAAGGTGTCATATTGTTTTTGACACTGCTGTGATTGCACAATGAGGCACAGTAAGCTGAAAAGAGGCATTCTGCTGTGCTACTGATTTTTCATTCCTGAATCATCTATATTTTAGTGTGCCAGCGAATCATACGCAGTTCCTCTGTCTTTCTACGTCAAAGTTTTTAAATAATAATTAAAATGACCTACTTCTCTCCTTGAGGTCTAAAGCTTGAGCTAAAAAATGCCTCAAAACTACTCCAACCTTAAAATAGCCTGAGGGGGGATTTCATTTGTTTGGGCTTTGAACAGAAGTATCCACAGGATCACAGGACTGAAAATTGCCATGGGCAGTAAAGCTTGTTTGCGTATACCTACAAACAAGATAAACAGAGAAAGTATTTTTCAACTTGTTTGAGTTTTAATCATTATTTCGTCATTGTAAGAGAAGAACAGCTTAATTTTACTGTTCATCGGTAAAGGGAAATGGTGCCTCTGTAATTCTGGTGAGGTTCAAGCTCCAAAATATTGTTTAATACTTTATTGTAACTATTTTAGTTATTTACTTGTTTATTATAAAATGCATGTTTGCCTTGAATACGTCCCATAGCCCATATTGCTCACAGGAATTTTTATCATATGCATGCAGCTTTTGAAAGGAGTTGCATTGGCAAAATTTTGATTTTCTCGCATTTTACACAGATTCATCATGGAGCGATTTCAGGCGCATATAGTAAAGTATCAGTGTAGATCAGATGAATGATCCAAAAGATTCAGGAGGCTCTTTGGAAAATGCAAGAATGCATTGATATTCCCGTGCTCCAGGCTCAGAATTCACCGCTTTTACTGAATTACAGGACAAAAAGACCAAGGAAAAAGTCACTACACAACTTCTGTGAGATGGAATCACTCTGAAAAGAAAGAACTTCACAGGTGAGAAAAACTCCAATTTCCCAGGACGAGGCAAGGTAGGAGGCGCAAAGTCCCTGAAATAAAAGAAAGTGCTTTTAAGGTGAATCTGTCAAATCGCTGTACCACAGGAAGACCCTCCATCCTTGTACTTGAGTTTTGAAATGTGTTATTATCGGGGGTTTTTGGCACACCTAGAGCCCAGGCTTTTGAAGTTGTAGTGAACAGCATGAACTGCTCTAAGAGTTATATGGCTATGAGACACTAACTAAGTTAGACAACAAATAATTGTGGAGGAATAACCACCATATGTGTAAACACTTTCAGTATTCAACCCTCAGCACATCTGATGTTAATTCTTCAACATTATGAATCAAATTAATATAAACTGCAAGCCGTCATCCAGAACCAGGTGGGTGTGATAGGACCACCATGACCAGGTGATGCCCTCGTCGATTTCAATACAGAAAGCACCATATGCAATGGTTTGCAAAGGTGAGTAACACTGCAGAACATTCATTACATGACCTATGTGTCATTTCTGTGGGCTCATTCCCCAGATATATTTCATTTTGAGGTCCTATTTGTCATTATAAGGCAGCTGGTGCATCCGCAGGTGCTGTGAGCACCAACGTGAAATGTGCAATCAAGAAATGATAAAAAGAATGTAATTTTCCTCCGTATTCCTTTCCCTGAAAACATCAAAAATAAACAATCTCTCTGAATATATCAAGCGGTGTCGTGCCTTAGTGTCGATCATCTGCATCCCAACAAAATTCATAAGCGCCTAACATGTACAGTAGCATCCAGTAGCTTATTGTGAAGTAAGTTGTTGAGAAAACATATTCAAGAATATCAAGATAGACAGTCATTCAGGTTGTCCTGAGTGAGGGGAAAGACAGAGAAGCAGGATTAAAATAAATGCATTGTTTCCATGCTTGTAGATGAAAATGGGGAGTAATGTAATGAAGAATCTGCCGTCTTCCATCCTTAATTTTTCTATCAATTGAGACTGAATAGGAAAAACAGAACAATGTGCTAGGTGTCATGTACATGTCAAATAAGAGACTATCAGGGATAAGAGGGTGGAAAGATGATTTGTTGATGAGGAAGCGATCATTTCCCTTTATGTAGGACAGAATTCTATTTGGAAATGTCATGAACATTATCAAATGGCAGAATTTGTAACAAGCTTGGCTGACTGAAAAGAAAACATTCGCGAAAAATTGAAGCTTGTTATGCTTTTCAAGTATCGCAATCAATTTTTCAATTGGAGAAAACAAACGCACGCTTGCGATATGTACATTGTTTTTTATATCACAGAGCCTCGATTTTTCATTTGGATTTGACAACTCATCAGGGATTCAGAGAATTCAAAGTAAGTAGACTTTTAGTTTAGAGAAAGTTAGACCCAGGAAGAACTTACATCACTCACTCTCTATATAGTTGTCATGTAGACACATTATGCAATTCCATCTGCTCCCATTTCCGGCCAGAGTCACAACACTGCAGTGACAGGGGCCTTGCCAGTGGACCTGTTAGAGCATGCCTGAGTCCGCAAGGACAGCTTGCTATCCATTTAACGTGCCAGTCTCGTTTCTACCTATTTCCAGTTAAAGGTTACATATTCTCCTTAACTCATACAAGGAACTTTGACTCGAGTGTGCTCATTACGATCATCACCTTTCCTATGACCTGAGAAATCGCCTGTTAGATCGGACATCAGGATGATCTCATTTGATGAATGAAAGGGCCAGACAAAATGAATCATCTTTGTTCTCATCACACTTTTCAAGATACAAGTGACAAATGAAAGCCTTGGATGTCAAGCATTAAGCACAATGAAAAATATAAGAAATTCTATCCCCCCTGTCCATCAAAAAAGGCAGATTCATATGTCAATGTTTATCATGTCTCAAGATGTTGTGTGAGGCTGAGGTAAAGTTTCAGTTTTTTTTGTCCCTCCCCACCCCACATTAAAAGGAAACTGTGTAGATGTCAGAACTGAGATTGATGATTGATGGGTGTGCAACCATGACGGCTCTATTGCTGAAAGTAGCAGAATGTTACCAAGAATATCTGACATCAGGAACAAACAACACCCAAAACACAGGGTACAACTGCAGAGCAAAACGTAACATGGGTTTATTTAATTGAAAGGTGTCCAGCCTTTGAACTGTATGACTTTCAAAGATGTTATAAAAGGAAACCATTCACATATATGGAATTTAAAAATCTTAAAACATGTCTTATATATACTCTGTCTTGTGTCTCCCAATCTGTTTTTTAACCTTTGTGTCAAGAATTACCCCCAGTGGTGAAAAAGGGTTAAATTCCCATTGAAAGTACTTTCTCATAAAAAGGGATAATATGATTTTTGTAGCCTGTATAATTATTTTTTCTTCACATAACCCAATATATTAGATGCAATCAAAAAGTTCATTATACCTAACTTTGGCATGTTAGATAGAACTGCTGCTATTTCAAAATTTCTAATTCTTCTGTTTTAATGCCGCGCTATTCAGCCATGAAACCAAGACTGATGTGTACATTTGATGGATGTCACATGGTAAAAATCAATTAGTCAGTAAGATGTGCTTAAGTGAAGGTTAATTGTTTAGTTTGCTAAATAATAACTATTTGTCAGGTGTGAAAATTAAGGTGGAGAGAATCTGGTGTGCTGTTGTAAGATAAGATATATGTTTGTGTGTGTGTGTGTGTGTGTTTGAAGACTTAGAATAAGATAAATGTAAAATGACTGTATGATTATGCTAACTAACACAGAGTCATTAACCTGGGGACCATGACCCCCAAGGGGTCCATCAGTGGGTCTTAAGGGGTCCATGATGGTCAGGTTAAAAACTCCTCAGTTCATCTTCTAATTGAAGCCAAACAACAACAGCCTTCTCGGTGAAATGAACATTTTAGTAGAATTTGCATTTTGTTTAAATTGCAAGAGATGATTGCAGTTAATGTTTGCATGAATAGGCCGTTAGATTTCAACAAAAAGAGTGAGAAAACTTTTTGTTCAGATTGTCTCTATGTTTTGTGCATGTCATGCACTGTATGAATGTATGACACCGAGTTCAACAAAATATATTCCTTGCATGCAAAATTGAGTTTTTGTGCTTATCTGCATTTTCGGGAGGTGGGCCGTAGCATTCGCCAGACTGATAAAGGGGTCATGACTCAAAAAAGTTTAAGAACCACATAACTAATGCAACTAAGTAACCAAACCACAATTGACTAACACAGCCCTGTGCCTAATGTAGCTATAACTTTCACCACAATGCTGCAAATATTTTACATTTAATTGCATCTATTGGCTCATTTTAATGGTACATATCAGTATTTCAGGAACAAGGATAAGTGCTTAGTGGTGATTTATGTGCTTTTGATTTGATTATGTCTGTAATTATTTAACAGCATGCTAACAAAAATTGTAGGCAAAGTGTAAGGCAGCAAGAAATGGATATTCTTTGTCACTGATTGAAAAAAAACAACCAAGACTTCAGGGTTTATGACACATGTAAAAAAGAATGACAGATGTAACACTGGGGCTGAATTGCACCGTGTGACTAGAGAATTTGGTGGTATACTTGTGACATCAATTAACTAAATACAGCTCTTCAGGGATATGAGAGCCACCTGTTTGCCAAAGAGAGCAGTATTTGTATTTCCTAGAGAAAGCAAAAATGTCAATGAGGATGCCCTCTTTTCACAGATTTTATTATTATTTTTTTTTTTCGCAAAAGTTATCTTTGTTGATCAGCTTCAAAGTCATGGATATTTCATTTTGAAAAATTGTATTTCCTTCCCCTACCATCCTCCTGGTGAACTCCAGTCCAGAAGGGAATTGTCATTTGTTTACTGGAACAAAGGCACCATTAAAAATACCTCAGTGAACATCAACAAGGTGAACTGTCTAAATTCTCCAGGGGTAAATTCCTGCAGCCTCATTTGGCACCATGAAGCTGAATAGATTCCCCAGTATTTGTGAAGCAGTAAGAATGTTCACCCTTTCCCAGAAAAAAAAAAAAAAAATCACACTCAGTCTGCCTTCTGGTGACGAAAAAAGAGACGGAGATGAAGGTATAGGTGAACATGGTAAACTTGGCCAAAAAAATATTTATAGTTATGATTTTTGTTTTCTGGGACTCTACTAGGATTGTTTCAAAAGCTTGTTATTAAATCTTCCGCAACTCATATGTAGAGGTGGAAAACCCACAAAATACCACATAGCAAGCAGAGTGCGAGGTATATAAACTCTATACATGGTAAATGTGTACAGGGTGTCGTGCTCTTGCATACTTGCAAATGCATTTCTGTGGGGATTAAGCAAATCATTGTGTAAAATTTCATGCTCACTTTATGTGGGAACAAGCAGTTACAGCCACTCGTTTGAGAATCTCCCAAGACTGAAATCAAAAGAGAGCAGAGGTCTGTGCTGAAGGGACATATTTCATTTAATCTTTCTTACACAAACACTAATAATGGCTGCCTGAAAGTGCTTTGAGGGAAAATGCACTATTTAATTATGAATAAATATAATAGAATGTAACAATTAAAAAAAAAAAAATAAGCAGCATGCACCTTGTGTTACATTAACATGCACTATAATGTGATTAGCTGCCATTTGCAAAGCTATAAAAATAATTAAGCGAATTCAATGTATTGGCTGTCGTTTACCAAAGCTGCAAAAAGAAATATTTTCTTCATTTTAAAGAAATAAAGTCATACAATTAAGTTACATGAAAGTAACATCTTTATGGCATCACTTGCCGCTCAAGGTATAAATGTAAATATAAATGTAAATATTTAGCCTGTTATAAGAATATGAAATTACAAGCATAATTTGCACGAAATACTCCTTTGTCTTTCTACTTATCTGTTCTATTATTAAATTTCATTTGGGATAATTTGAAATGTTGGGCATTCTAACAGTCTGCACATTTGGCATGTTGGGTATGGAATGAAGAAAACAAAAAGGGAGTCAATTTGAGGTGTTCCTGCCTTACTTCAGTGCCATGACTATGCACTAAGGCTGAACAGCAAGGGTGGCATCATCAATCAGCTAAGTAGCGATTATGCCCATCTGGGGGTTGTCTATTTAGGTTTTGAGCTGATGGATGCCAAGAATAAGCTAATTGGTTCAAAGAGTGCTGCAGTGGTCTTTGTTTCGTAAAAGTGTTTTAAAAACATATAGTTCTTGTCAAGTTAGTGTCCTATATAATGAAGCCCTTGATCTAATCTTAAGCCTAATTTTGAAAGCTCTTCCCTCCTTGCACATATACTGGAACCCAATTCTGAATAACAAGGTGGAAGTTTGTTTTTACTTATGAAAAAGCAATAGTATGAGAAATATGAAGTAGGTGGAATGGAACCAGATCATCACCAGCACTAAAATTGAGATTATTTGTCATGCAGGAGGCTGTCTGTCAATTACCCTTAATGGATTATAATTTTGCCCGGCAGTGAGGTTTGGTATTCGATCACCAGCAATAGCAACAAATAGTTCAGGTCATTGATACCTTCTAAATGTCATCAGCTCCTACCCACAAGGCAGCTATCTTCACCGAGATACTCCGATGGTCTACTGGTTCCTAAACCCTTGAGCAACCCACCCAGAGCTCATTTATCTTACACGACTGAGCTGAACTTCCCAATTATGGAACAAGCCTTTAACAAGGCTTGAACATTCACAGTGATTCATCCTAGCAGACTAGCTTCTTTCATGTGGACTGTGATTTTATGCTGACTAAATCTCCATGGGTATATAAATTCTTGCACTTGAATCTACTACCTTGTACTTACATGGCACTTACATTGTCCAATGCACAGTATGACTATTGTGGTTATTTGTTCATTTGTTTTTTTAAAACATTGAAAGTTCTTCTGAATAATGTAGCACAAGTTATTTTTCAAAAGCAACAAGAAATGCTTTTTAGCATGAAGGTAGAATAGTTTGTGTGTGTGTGCGCGCGCGCATGTGGGTGTGTGTGTGTGTGTGTGTGTGTTTCCTTTACTAGTTGCAGCTGGTTATGAAATTTAATTAAGCTGCATGTTTAACATTGTCACATATAATGGAATGTAGTTTTGATCACACTGCACTAAATTTAGTGTAAAACTGAGAAAAAAAATGTCCCCACAAAGGGAGTCTCAGATTATAAAAATCTGTGAATGCAATAAAAATCCTAAAAATGTATTTGGTTTGGCTATTTACGGTTAAGGTTAGGGCTGGGTAGGGGTTAAGTTGGTGAAAGGTTGGAATAGAGTTTTGCCCATGGAAATATTCCACAAGGATAATGCAGTACATATCATGTAAAAATATTATTAAAGCATTTTAATTGTATTTTCAGATGTCATGTAAGCCTGTCAGACACATGCAATATGAAGTTCTAGTGAATATCCAGAGGGTTCACTGACATGGATGAAAGATTAAATTAAAATTGCTTTTATCATTTCCATAGTTGGAAAAAAATGTGATTTCATACAAAATATTGTTCTATTTTATATGTCTGGTGCCGATACAGGAGCATAAAAAGCCCCTAGAAGGGTGATTCTGTAACCTTTGCCAAAGAAAAGAAATTCTGCCCCAGGTTAATTTTATTTATCACGACATGGTATCCAAACCCCCAATGGAAATTGTGTTACATTTACCATCTACAAAAACCATTCTTTATTTTTTGGATTTGAAAAATGTCACTTTGTGATATTACCAGAAGACATTTCTATTCCCGGTTCTGCTAGAAGTCTATAGACAATATTATTCAAAAATCAATATTTTTCTTATCTCAAAGTCAATATTTATGGCATGAATTCCTCATCTGTCATTTCTGTGCTCTTAAATTTTATTACTATATTTCTTTACTGTAATCTTTTCCCGAAAAGACAGTATTACTCTGCCTTTCTGTATTTATAATTCTCAGATACACCTGAATCTTTGGTACCATAAAAATACAAAAAAAAAAAAACTCTCCAGAAAGGCTTCAGAAATAATAATTAGTAATTGTCTGTTTTTGCTATGTTACAATCCACATACCAGGAAACAAAATAAAGCCATTTTTTTCTGATGAAATTCCCTTTTAAGCCCTCTACTCCTGAATATTATCTGCCTCTACATAAATCCTAGTCGTAGCTGAGTAATGAGATATGGGAAGGTTCAACTTTGGCATGACACCCCTGTGCCCAGACTTTTGTATAAGCCATTCAAGAGCAGAAATCTTTGGTTTCTTTAGCTGTTTTACACTACTGAGTCATCTTGGCAATATTTTCCCGCAGATGGGGTTGCAGGTGCAAGACTGAAATGCCGTATACTAAGAGCAAAATTATAGCCGCCCTTAGTTGAAGTTGACAGGTGGCCTTGGCGTGAGTCAGCAGAGTGTAGTGGGATTAAAGATAGGAGCACAGTGGCATGACATGCAGCTCCTCAAGCCGTCACCTATAAACCCACTCCTATCTGAGGGGACACATGATTCATTCCCACCCCCATGGCAGCGAGAGTGGTCCGTACTCGTATCGTACTTTATCTGATGAACGTCATGTTGCCTGTGGAAGTTGTAATTATTTCAAGGCTTTCCATATCAATCATTATCAAAGGATTAATCTAGCTATTAGCAGAAGGACACGGGGAAGGAGAAAGAAGATCAGAGAAGGTGTGATGATCGGACAAGGGAGTGGGAATGAGAGAACAGTATCAGAAAATGAGTCACTTAAAAGAGTGTGTTCAGTTTGCAAGGACATCCACGTTGTCATGATCTTCAGGGAAGGACAGAGAGAGAGGGGCTCTGGGGCAGGGATGCAAGTGTATTTTATTAACAAAAACAAGGGAACAACATAACCACCAGGCTTGGCCCTGAACAGGGGACAGACTAGAGACAGGGAGGTTACAAACCAAACTAAAAACAGAACTAGGAAGGAGCCCAGAGACTACAAACTACAGCACGAGACCGAGAACAAGACTAAGGGCGACAAACACTGGGCAAGAAACTCGGGTGAGATGCTGACTTATCAAGGGCAAGACAAGGGTGAAACACATAAGGGCAATCAGGATAATCAGTAATAACTAGACACAACTGGGAAACCGTGTATACGACGTGCTTTTGCATGCACGTGTGAAAGTAAGATCATTTAAAATTTTTGCACAGGTCCATTCCACACATTTGTGTGTTTCATTTTTTAGTATAGATGTCACTTTCGATTTGCTTGCACTTGCAGTGAATATCAGCGCAGTCTGGTCCTTCAAAATTGATCACATGTGACCCTGAAGTGCCAGACTTGTGCCCAGTATATGATAGCACTTTGTTCGTTTTGTCACAACGGACAAAACGCAAGTGGTTCCCACTCTGGTGACTTACAATGAAAAGAACTGCCAAATATCTAATTTCATTTACTATTTTTTTTAGTTTGTAATTTAGTTGTTTTACAGTTTTATATTCATCTTTCCTGAAGCAGGCCATTACATCCTTGGGTGTTAAAGATTTTTGTGCTGGCTCTGCAATCATTTGCTAGGTACTCACGTGAGTGTTGAGGGACTTTCGAAATGTTAACATGCTTCCAAATGTTCCAGGATAAGCTGGCTTTGTATGAACAGAATTAGAAATAGTAGCCTATTTTTCTTTTATTTGGTGAATATTTTAAAGTAACTATCTATTCACTCGCAGACATAAATAATAGTTTGATAAAAAAAAATAAAAAAAAACATTTCAGCAATACACCTTCTTCCCGCTCATGTAAACATATCAGTCACTTCCTCACACCACTCCCACATTCAAAAGTTAAAATTTGTCCCACTCTGCACTCTACTGCCATGGGTCCAGTGGGATTGCAAACCTCTACTTTGCTGGAATTCTGCTATTGCTATACATGGTCTGCTTGCACGTCTTCACTTTGCACACAAACAGATCTGTTTCCTCTGCAGAGAAGTGTTCTTTTCTACTACCTGGCAAATCTGCCGTCATAATAGCAATCCGCCAAGATTCAAACGCATCTGGCTTTTAAAGGGAATGGGAGATGACACTCTGATTGGTTTATAGTGCCTCTCCTTTCTGCTCATTTTCTGTCACACATCACTTCATAACTCCAAAGACTTGAGCAAATTGGCAGCAGGACTTGCACTGTGGATGGGTAGCAATTACCACCATTATATCTGTGAATGATATAACCACTTATGTCCCTGAGAAGACCCCCGGTTATCATTTTCTCTTATATTCTGTCTAACGACCGGCTTCTCTTAACAACCATAAGCTTTCAGCTGCCCCATAATGCTGCAGGCAAACATTGAAAACAATGTCGCACGCTGCATGTGAGCTTCTAGTGACGTCTATAAACCTGGAATGGTGAAACAAATACCTAGATCCTCCACTCCTGGTGAATTGCGTTTACTGGTGTTGGTTCATTTGGAGGCTGCAGGGGCCCACAGGGGTCCGGAACACGATTAGCTGTTCCGGGACGTTCTGGCAACAATTTCCAGTACAGCTAATAGTGCGGGGGATTGTCAGGGGATGAGATATGTGGAGTGTATTGCTCCAGTCAGTCTACCTTAAAATTCAGTGCATCCTGGAAGAGCATCTACTACCTGCCTAGCAATTTTAAAGCCGACATATGCAGTAAAACCAGCTCTGTCTCCTCTAGTGTAAAGGCTTTAATTTAATATTCTTTTCTTGTGTACTTGTCTGTACTGGGCCCACACAGTATGATTTCATGATTCCACTACTATTGAAGGGAGTTGTGCTCTCAATTCTCATGTCATTTTGTTTTTATTATACTAGGTTGGATTAGGCAATTGATACACCACCCATTTACCAACTCAATGCCCAGCTAATAGAAAAGGCTCCAAACTTGGATCATTTTTGTCAGGACCGGTCCCTGTCATATCCTAAATTCCCTGCTCTCCCTTGATAATCTGCACAAGTTACTGGTCTTTCCTAGTGTTCGTAGTCTAATCCATGTCTTACTATTCTCCCAGTGTCAGTTTTATGTTGTAGTTCCCTATTTGGCCAGCAGGTGCCGATGGCCATCCTGATTTGCTCCTTGTGTTCCCATAGGTTTATCCCCAGTCATAGTCCTCATAGTGCATCCTTTACCCACCGCTGCCGTGAATGGCCTTTCTGGCGAATAACCATTAAGCCCAGACCATCGAGAGCTGGTCTTTTTGTTATGTCCCTGCACTCTGTTTTGTCAACCCTATGTGTAATCATGCTCCTGTGTTTAAGCACCCCGGTTTGGTCTTTACTCCCACTGTCTTTATTTTTGGTTACCCAGTCTGTGCTTTAGTTGCATACACTGTATAGACAAAAATATGGAGACACGCCTCTTAATCATTGAATTCAGGTGTTTCATTCAGACCCATTGTTACAGGTGTATAAAACCAAGCACCTAGCCATGCACTCAGGTTTACAAACATTCGTGACAGAATGAGTCATTTTGAAGATCTCAGTGAATTCGCCCAGGGTACTGTCATAGGATGCCACCATTGCAATCAGTCAATTTGTGAAATTTATTCCCTGCTAGATATTCCGTGATCTACCGTGAGTGGTATTATTGCAACGTGGAAGCATTTAGGAACAACAGAAACCCACAAAAAGTAACAGAGCAGGGTCGCCGAGTGCTGAGGAACATCAAGTCGCCGACGCTCCAATAACTCAATACCTGCAGTTCCAAACTTCCTCTGTGATTAACCCCAGCAACAAAAGTCTGCACTGGCAGGATCAAGGAATGGGTTTCCATGATTGAGCAGCTGCATCACCAAGTGCAATGCCAAGCGTCAGATGGAGTGGAGCAAAGCATGCTGTCGCTGAACCCTGGAGCAGTGGGAACGTTCTGTGGAGTGACGAATCATGCTTTGCTGTCTGGCAGTCTGACGAATGAGCCTGGGTTTGGCGAATACCGGGAGAACATTACCTACCTGACTGCATTGTGCCAATTATAAAGTTTGGTGGAGGAGAAATAATGGTATGGGGTTGTTCTTCAGGGGTTGGGCTAGACCCCTTATTTCCAGTGAAATCTTCAGCATACCAATACATTTTGGACAAATCTATGCTTCCACCTTCGTGGGAACAGTTTGGGGAAAGCCCTTTTCTGTCCCAGCATGACTGTGCCCCAGTGCATAAAGCAAGGTCCATAAAGACATGGTGGAGTAAGTTTGTTGTGGAAGAATTTGACGGGCCCACACAGAACCCTGACCTTAACCACGTCAAAAACCTTTTGGATGAACTAGAATGGAGATTACAAACCTGATCTTCATGTCTGACACGTGCAGCCTTCCCAGAAGAGTGGCAGCTGTTATTGCTGCAAAGAAGGGACCAATTCCATATTGATGACTATGGATTTAAAATGGAACGTCATAAAAATTCCTGTGTCCTATTAATTTTGTCCATATAGCGTAGCCCTGCGCTTAGTTTGCAGCCATGTCATGTGTTCCTTGAATCTCCTGATTTTTCAGTCCCTAGTACTTGAGTAATGGTTACTGAACCACACCTGTCCTTTATCTAGGCTTTGTTACTTATTTATATAAATCCCAGTATATCCTTTGTTCCCTTGTCGGCTATTGAAGGTGTTTGATGTTAAATGTTCCCAGTTGTAAACCCTGTTCTGAATCTGTTTACATTCTTCGTGTTTCTTCGTGTTCAGTTTCAGTCTGTGCTGGTTCTTGAATCTACCTTTGTTTAGACCCATTGTGGTCTCTTTTGTTTCTGAGTGTTTTGAATTGAGTCTGAAATAAAGTTCCTCGAGCCAGAAAGTTGTGTTGTGGATCATGACCTATGCCCATACCTGACGATTTTTCACCTATCTAACTGTCCATCTATTGGGCCACAACAAGATGCATTTAAAAGTATTTCTCAACAACTCCTGAGTGCTAATCCCTTTAAGGGTATTGCCCTTTGACTTCAGGATGAAGTCTCCTTGGGGAACCCACGGAGATCAGGCTGGTTTCCACAAAAAGGGATTCCCCAGCTCCCTTCTTGAGAGGTGGCTCAGTGCTGTAGCTCTTTCTCTCTCTGATGAGTTTGAGATTCTGCCTTTTTCTCAGCAGATGGGACAGAGCTGCCCATACACTTTCCTATATGTCAGGAACCCTGACAAATCCAAACAAGGAAGGGGGGGGGGCATACATTTTGCTTTGTGGAAACAAAAAAAAACATGCACTAGAAACATTTACATAGATTTCCACACATACATCAAACCCCTACTGATTTTCCAGTTGTTTTCTCTCATGTATCCAATCCGGCTTTGGTAAATGGGGGGTTGTCAATAATAGAAGCAAGTGACAGAAGGATGGGGCATTAGTTTATTAGGTATGGATTTCCTTTTTACAGAACTGTAGAAACAGCAACAGAAACCATCCCCAAAATTAAATTTGAGCATGTATATCATAGAATGATGCCCAGTGACACTAGATGTTAGAGTAGCCATCTTAGTCTGTATCGGCTTACTGGGGCTGAGAAAGGACATCAATGTGGCTGAATTTAGGAAAGACTGGTGGAGCAAGAAAGCAGAAATACTGCAGTCAGACGACTCTGTACGCCAGTGGTTCTCAAACTTTTTGCACCGCGACCCAATGTTTACCATGCCAGCTCAATCTAAATCAATGCTATGATCAAGCACATAGTGTACTGTACATTACAATGTATGCAAATCTGATTGGATGTGCTGGTGAATTTTAAATTACGCATCTGTGGTTTGGCTTCTTCGATTGGTTGAGTGTTTACTAGTTTTGTGCTAAAGCAGTTGCAGACCCAAGACCTGGTTATACAGGTTAATTCTAAGATTGGGGCTGGGAAATCTGATAATGGATCCGCATACAAGCTTGTTTGTTTTGAAATGCTTACATTTCCAACTCATGACCACTTAAGAACTCTAGGGTCGCAACCCATCGATTGAGAATAGGCAACTTAAGATGGTTACACCGACCTTTTCTCCTCATATGTATGATTATAAATTTTGCTGTATTTTGAGCAGGGTGACACAATACATTTCTCTGTTGCCTTATACTTCCAGAATTGTCAGTTTGATTCTTGAAATGGCTTTGAGCATATCAGGTTTGCATGTTCTTATCATATCAACATATGCGTGTTACCACAGCCTAAATATCAGTAGTTAAAGTGTACTGATGTCATTATGGTGTGTCACTGTGTATCTTGCTATGAATCGAAATCCCATTTAAGGTGTTCTGTGTCATGTGCATCCAGGGATCTAGACACATTCTGGGTTCTAGACGCATCTGTGTCGCAAAGCTGGATTTTTGGGTTAGCAAGATAACCTGCCAGGTCCAAGGTAGTCAGAGCTAAATGTAAGTGAATGAAGATAAAGTCAGTTTAAACTGGGGTACCTTGTATCTTAGAAGTTAGCAGCTAACTAATCAACAAATCGTACTTTGTGGTACTTGCACCTGTATTGCAAAGCAGCTATGTATAATGGAAGGGTGCATTTTAAATAGCTTATTAATTTCTAAGCTTCAACATACTGAATCCAAATGTCTGCCATACAGAAAGTTATGAACACCATACCCTATTAAGAATTTCCCAGGTTATCAAAATATAATAAGTAACAGGCAGCAAACATTTAGAATTTAACAGCGGGTTCAGCATTTTCAAACTGTTCAAAGATTTTCTGCCTAGTCATTCTTACCACGAAAATAAAGAGAGAAGAGAAAAGTGGACATTCTGGACAGCAAGAGTGACTGGATGATGCAGCCATAGATGACGCTTTGTGAAAACCAGCATGCAAGAACTTTCTTACAAAACTGAACCCATTTTGTGCTGATCTGACCCATGCAAATTTCAATCCTTTGACAGTAACTATAATAGGCTTCCAGCCACAATAATGTCTTCCCTTAATTCTTTCAATTCTGCTCAGTAACCGTGCTAAGTCTGGAGATCAGTCATTGTTATATCTTAAATTATATATAATTTCTGTAGCTTTACACATTGTCATTGTGACTTTGTAGCAGAATATCACATTTTTTTCACCATCAGAGATTGTTCTCTGATATATAAAGGGGTGGCCTAGTGCAGTGTTTCCCAACCTAGTCCTCAGGGACCCCAGACAGTCCACATTTTTCCTCCCTCCCAAGTCCAGGGTAGGGGATTCCGATTCTGACTCTGCACTGTGTGTGGAATTTCTATGTTCTCCCCATGTTAGGGCGACCATGACAGTAGTCCCATAAGATTATAACAGAGCTGAAAAATTCCTATCGCCCAGTGATGTCGTAGCCATTGTAACGTTGTAGCGCAACGAATTACGTTGGTTGGTTTAAACAAACCTACTGTGCTGCCAGTTATATAAAAGTATAGCAGATAAAATTATGTATGGTACGTAATATTTGATAATGATAATAAACAATCATATTACTGGTTTATGTATGTACTATGCTGTACATTTATCGTTATTTGAGAATGTACTCTTATTACTAAAGTTCACCATAAATCAGTAGGCAACGCCATCTATGTTTGTGTAAGTACACTCTATGATATTCGCATAATGATGAAATTGGCTAACAATGCATTTTCTATAACGCATCCTCGTCATTAAGCTACACATGACTGTAGTTAAGGTGACTGGTGTCTCTAATTTGCCCATGAAGTATGATTGACTGTGTGTGTACCCTATGAAGGACTGGTATCCCATCCAAGGTGCACCCTAGCCTGGTCCTCTGTCCTGCCTGGGATAGCCCCCAGGTTTCCCAGTGGCCCTGAGCAGAAATAGAAGTTTAGATGAAGAATAAATGGAAAAAGTAGTTTAGAAGATGAATGAATAAAAAAAATAGCAAAGGACTTAGTGACAATTTGATGGGGCACAAATACTTAGTAATAACCCAGTTACTACTAAAGTACAAATTATGAACAAATCACGAACAAATATATAGTTGCTAATTGAGATGCGTCACGATTCATTAATGATGAACAAATCATTAATCATTACTTGTTTCTTCAGTAGTTCCCAAGTAGTTCCTTTTTTCCCCTTCCTTTTTTTTCTTTTTTCCCTCCTTTCTTCTCTTTCCTTTTTCCCTTCTCTTTTTTCCCCATTCCCTTTCCTTTTTCTTTCCCTTGTCCTGTCCGGCAGCTTTAGCAAGCAGAATCATGGTCTGAATGCACTGCTGTGCCAAACATGTTTGCTTTACCACGAGAGGCTCTATAAACTCTGTATAAGCCCTTCATGTTGATCGATTTCTTTTTATTTTATTTATTTATTTCATTTTTAGCACATGTAAAATATTGCAGTGGCTGAGCTGGCCGAAGAGGAGGGACAGATTAGGAGGGGGAAGAAAAAGAAACAAAACAAAAAAAAGAACAAAAAAACCGATATGAGTAAGTAGAAGACACAATATACAACCTCCAGTTTAATCAGTTCCCTAGTAGTTCCTTCAGTAGATCACAAAGGTTTAGATAATTAACATATATGGTAACAAATACAGTAACTACTCAGGATGAAAGATGCATCATGATTCATTAATTATGAATAAATAGATCAGTATTTAACGTGTTATTCATGACTTGTTCCTTCAGTGGTTCGCAAGGGTTAACAGAATTAACAGATGTAGTAAAAAAATATAGTAACTGCTTGAAAAAAAAAACACTACTGATGAATTAGCATGAGATCAGTATGAGACTAAGACTTAGTTTGTGGCTAATTAATACATAAGTAATATTATAATACTATATCATTTGTGTCCTGTCAAGTAAAGTGCTGCCAAATCCTCCAGTACAGATATTCCATTTGGCTTCTTGACATTGATTCCCTAATTCTTTCACTGTTCTCTGATATACTGCAAGTCATTATAAGGACTGAATGGATCATTTCTTTTCTAGATTTGATTCTGCGGGTCGCGAAAAGAAACAACGTCTGCCAGTGATTGAAAGGTTATATGTAAGATTAAGACTGAGCATTACATCTGGTGTGAATGGACACAAAGCATTCCAAAGTCAAACAACAAATGAGAATGAAATCCTGATCCATCAAAGATCTATGGAAAAGACCCAAGACTCCTTAGAGAATAGGGATGACCCACACAACCCTGCACAGGCTAAACGGGTATAGAAAATTGATGGATGGATGGATGGATGGATGGGTATTCCATGAGAAAGAAATGCTAATGCAGAAATTCAAAAAATATTTACTTGTTTGTTTTATATGTACTGCAGGAATTGACTTTTGTCCTTAGATGGCCTAAGAAATACTAAGAAATATCGACACTCTGTGTACCTGTGTGTATATACTGTATGTTTCAGATTTTTTTGGTAATGGCTTGACAAATAAAGCACAGGAATGGAAGTGACTAAAACCAACACTAGAATGGAAGAGTTGGGAATGTCTGCAAAACACTTCATTCATTAAGGGATTTGTGTGTATTTCTGGTTAAAAAATAATGCGCTACACTCAAGTCAAAATATACCTCCACTGTATACTTTCACACAAAAGTACTCATACCAGTCTGCTACTCTCCACTAGACTTTTGGTAATACTATAAAAATATTTATTAGTTATATATAAATGCGTATTATACAGCCTCAAGAAAATGTTCATTAAAAACATATATATGAACTATATATGTTTGCAAGCAAAAGATGCATGGTTATCAGCAATAAAAATTGCAGTCACACATATCAGTTTCATAGTGTTAATAAGGCCTGATAAAAATTTAACAATATTGTAGCCCCAATATGAATGTTTCATGGCTCTCCCCTGTTTTCCTCGTTTGCGAATGAGAGCACCATTCAGAAGCATTAATATCGTTCGGGATGTGGAAATGTTCTGCGCTCCGTTTATAAGATTTTGTTATTTCTTCATATATGATTCCTTTTTGACATGTGTTCAGTTCTAGACTCCATACATACCCTTCAGCAGTTACAGTTATAAAGCTTGTGGCTTTCTGTGCATAATTGCTTCAGTGTTCAGCTGCAATTTTTATTCTTGAGGTCCCTGGAGGATAGCAGTGTCATCGTGAAGCTGACAGTGTGCTCTTCCACTAGGAAATAATGAAGAAAAAACCAGAAAGATGA
Source organism: Hyperopisus bebe (assembly GCA_026777045.1). Classification (NCBI taxonomy): domain Eukaryota; kingdom Metazoa; phylum Chordata; class Actinopteri; order Osteoglossiformes; family Mormyridae; genus Hyperopisus; species Hyperopisus bebe. The sequence goes on from JAODJW010000040.1 coordinate 14,960,186, forward strand.
AGCCGTGGGGAGGTGGAGAGTTGCCCAGTGGAGATAAGTCAGTAGCTGTGAAGCACATGCACTGCAATTGTGGGGAAATTTGCTGGTTTGTTATATTTTCTGACTACAATGCTTAACATTCCCATTTCCCGAGATAAAAACCATGCACAACACAACTTAAAAAGTCTTAAAGATTGACCTAGAAAAATCAAGAATAATTTAAGGCAGAAGGACAGCCAAAACAACCCAATTGAACTATGCCAAGATCTACTTAGGCTTTTAAATCCCTCTGGGAAATGTTCGTTGGACAATGCAAATTCTCAGGCAATGCAAATGAGCTACTTGTTTACAGATGATCAAATGAAGCCTTTAGAACACATAATATCAACCCTACCATCAAACATGGCTCAGTAATTTTATGTAGATGTTTGCATCCTGAGGTACTGTATGCTTTCACTGGATAGCATCATAAAATCAGATGATTATCAAAGCGTTTTGAAGCAACAGCATGGTCCAAAAGTCTATAAAGAAGGTTTCAGGTCCTCTAGCAGGACAATCCCAAGCAATAAAAGTATGGCAGACTGTTTTGGAGTGGCTCACAGGATTCCCAAGCTGAATCTCATTGAAAACCAAAGGCAGGACCCGAAAACAGCAACTCAGGAACATTGAAGAATTATACTAGCTTGCCATTTTATACTATCAGGGAGAAGTTGAAGGAAGCTATTTCATACCTACAAAATGGGTTTGGAGGACATTATCCTTGCCAAAGGCTACACAGCCAAGCACTAGTTTTTAGGTACCAAAACTCTTTCAAGCTATTTTTTTCTAAATTAGCTAACTTCATTTTTTACTATGTTCTCAATTAAATTTCAAAGCAGTAAAAGTTTATTTTTTAATTATTTTTGTAATAAATGAAAAAATAATTACAAATCTGAAAAACATTTTTTCTGGCTAAAAGGGCATTATTGGAGTGGAGTGATGTTTCAGGGTGTTTTTTTCTCAAACCTGCACTGCAAGTATTATTTAAAATTTTGAGTTGCATTTCATGTCTTATTTAACTGTGATTACAACAACTAGAGGTTGTGGCAAAAAAGTACGCTCCTGATAGAGAGAAAATGACAGATGTGTGAGTATGTACAGTATATTGGTACATTTTTCTCAGATTTAATGTATACATCCATTTTACTAAATAATTGACTGAAACGCTGTGACCTTCATTCCCCTTTCAGAAGCAATGCAAATATAAGTAGACTTATTAATGAACCCATAAACACTGACAGTTGCATGACTATTCACATAGAAGCTACTGAAAAAGCAATTACTATTGTCGGCTTAACGACAATATTAAATTAACAGCTTCATCTTAGGCCAGTGGACCTATAGACTGGTAATGGAATAATAGAAGTGATGAAAATTATTTTTGAGAACATTTTCAAGAAGTTTAATCATATTCAGTAGCATTGTAGACTATTCCCTATATTTATGGTGGGTATGTTATATTTTCTTTTTTGTTCTGTTTTCTTTTTATTATATGATCGATCCACCATGAGTGTTACGTGAGTTGGGACCCGATTTTTGTTCTTTTGTGTATGTTGCACTGTCAGTGAACCAATGGTATTAGTCATTTGAGAAGGTACTGTAGAGCACTTTTTCGTTTTTCTTTTTCTTTTCCTGAACATCATCATACATTTTCTCCCATTTATGAATACTTACGCAGAGAAGCAGTATTGTACTGTGACTTTTAATTTTGTTCCTGCACTATTATGATTCACTAAAATCCAGTGAAGGGGGAGGTTAAATGGTTTACATATTTACTTACTGATGTATGCTGGATTGCATAAATGTGCGATCCAGCATGTTGCAAAGATTTTTTTGGTTAATACATGTCTTTGAGTCCTCTATATGTAAAACCCACAAAATAACAGC
>JAODJW010000040.1:14975301-14990296 GCA_026777045.1 Hyperopisus bebe
CACTGTGCAAGAAATATTATGATTACATACTGCCTACCTAGTCCATATCATAGCTATCACGTCAGTGTCAGATTGAATAAACTAGCTAATCTAACACAATATCTAAACTGAATACTGTAAAAAGTGAAAGCAAAAAATGACTTTGCAGGAAACATGACAGACAGTAAATTTCATTAATCTTCAGCAGAGAACGTGGTGACAATAGTTAACTCCTTCTCAATAATGTTCCGCGATGTGCGATGCTGAATAATTCATTTAACCTGAGGATAGATTCTTATTTAAAATCTGTAGACTGCAGATTACCCAGTTTCCTTAAAAAAAGATGATCCGTCATTTTAGTGAAAACTGGAATTTTTATCAGGTAAGGTCATAAGCACATATTGGCTAACAGAGTGAAATTCAGAGGTTAGGGCTAGTTGTAATGCTACAGGTCATAATAGAGCTGAGAAGAGTATAGAGAGCAACAGTAAAGCCCTCAGACACTCTAGTGTCAAAGCCCAGAGTCCTTCTCCTCTCACAGCGTATGCTGAAGACTCTAAAATTATTCTGTTACAGGCAGACAATATTAGACTTTTTTTCACCTGACACTTTCTGCTTGAAGGTGGGAGTGTGTCTTTGTTATTGCTTTCAATATGCATTAAAAATTCAAGATCCTTCAGGATAGTAAGTGTAGCAGTTGGACTATTTCTGGAAAGTCGCAGATTTTATTTTTCCTTGACACCTGCTTTCAAGAGTTAGTACACTGAAATATGAGTTGTATTTGATAAACAATATGGGAGGGTCAGATGAGGTTAATCAAATAGCATATTTATTTTTTAAAAACTGTTTAATAAAATCCAAGGCCATTGGGGTTATGATTAACAATTTTGGTATGCAAGGTGCCAGAGAGGTGCTGTCATTTGAGGCAATTCATTCATTTATTCAGTTTTTAAATTTTTAAATAAATTTTCTACATGTGATTGATTTAAATGAATACAGGAAGTGTTTTTTTTTTGTAAAATAAAAGGGCAAGCTTATAGTTACCTTTTGTGATATGGTCAAAAACATTCTGCACATGAGAAGCTCCTTTTAAAAAATCAAGTTGCATTCAGTTGGTAATTATTTTAATCACAATCCCCACTGAGAGACAGAGTAACAACCCAGAGCATGATTCTGGTCATGCACTACAATCACCCGGCCTGGGTGTGCAGGTGACCCTGTCACTGAAACTTAGCTGACCCTTGCTAGCCTCAGTGTCTTGTTAGGGTGGCTGGAGGGTGGCTGAGAGGATAAAGAGGAGGAATAAGTGTTTGCCAAAGGATTTTCTGCAGGATTCATGGGTGGATTTGTGGAGTTCTTTAAAATTAATTACTTTTCCTCTGTATTTTGCTTTGTTCCCCACAACCCTGCTTAGGACAAGCAGGTGTAGAAAATGGATGGATGGATTTTGGTTTGTTTTTCTTAATGGAACCGTGTCCCAATAAAAGCTGCCCTTTGGCAGACCTTTGCTCTGCAACCTGCCAAGGAAGTCAATGAAGCACCTTGCTGCTGAACCAGGAAAATTGTACTGTTATATAACAGTGTAACAGCACCAGACATATATTAGCCTGCATCTGAGCGGTCATTCGTTTCTTTGGGCTTGTTAGTCCTTGTCCTGTGTGCTTAAGCGATGTGTTGGAGTGAATTACTGGGAAATATCGCTGAACATGCCAATAAACTGGCCTTACACTGAAACTCTGGTTGATGTGATGTGTTTTCTCTCACTACAATGTTCCCTGCTTGTACCTCCACATATTTTATGCATATTTAATTCAAAATAAAATGCATAGTTTTATTTTTGATTTTCCTTGAACCTTGATCTTTGCAGACTGTACATGCATCTGTGAACATCGTCATTGAACTCCTTTGCTTTCATTTTTGATATTGCAGCCTCATCTCATGCGATTCATTTTCACATCCCCCACTACTCCTTCACTCACTGCTTCTAATGATATTATATATCCCTTTCTTTGGAATAAGGCAGCATCATGTCAGATTTTGACCTTAGATGGAATATCTTGTCTCTTTCTTAGCTTAATAATTACGTTTAACTTCATTGGGTCACCCTCGCATATATCCATATCTGGCTGTAGCAGAGCTCTTCTCTATAAACATTCAAGACCCATAGTCAGAAACCAAATGAATGTCTAGCCATCTTACTCAGAGAATTAACAATCATGGCACTTGGCTTTTGGTCTTAGAACATGCATATGTGCTGTATGACATCATGTTATGGGAGGTACGGCATGGTCACTGCCGATATTAGTTTTTGAAGTAATACGCCTCATACTTTATAGTTTTTATATGTCACAAACAAATTAATTATCAAAATGATTAACATAGATATTCCATATATAGTATGTCAAAATGAAACATTGTCAGTGAACAAATCCATGTAGATGGCATGCTGCCTTTACTTTTAGCAGAGTGCATTTTTAAATATCAAACTATACGCCCCTGTACAGCCATCACCATGGCAATTGTTTGTTTTGTCCATTTAGGAGAAAAAACACCATTAAAATAATTTTATGTTTCCATTTTATAATTCTAGCAATATATGCTGCTGTGAGCAATGGCTGGGAAGTGCTATTCACAAGTTCAGAAATATGTTGGATGCTGTAACATTGAAACAGTGGAGAGATGAGTCAACAGAAAGGTCAGCTACTTGCCACTATGAGGATGTTAAATGTCACCTCGGCGGTCTGATCCGTTTTCAACCCGGAGGGAAGACTTCAAAAGCCATAGTGCAGGTATGGGCCAGAAATGGACCCGATAGAAATGTCAGAAAAATGTGCACCGAGAGGCTGTGAAATGTCAATCAAGGTGCAAATATTCAAAGTGCAAACAGAAAAAGTCATTACCAAATAGGGGAAATTCAAGGGGATGGACCAACGCAAGAAATGTAAGGGATGCTTTTCCTATCATGCAGTTCCATACATTTAACTTGCGTCTTTTTGCACCTAATCGGCATTCAGTTCAAGAAATAGAATTTTTTGGCCACTAATTTGTTTTTGCTCTGGGATTAAACTGTGCTTGTGCCTCTGAGGTGTTACTGTCCAAAAGTAACATTGTTGTAGTAATTTTCTTCTTTTCCATAGTGTTTGCTAGACATTCCTCACAGACAAACCAAATGAAAGTTAAGTATTTAAATGATTTTAAAAGGCAAGGGACACCCTGGATGGGATGCCCATCTATCACAAGGGACACACTTGCACAATGCACAACTTAGACACCAAATCAGCTAACCACATGTCTTTGGAGTGCTGGAGCAAACCACATAACACAGAGCTACTGGTGGGACTTGCAGCCAAGAGGCGAGAGGCTGCTTTGCTGCCCACTAAGTTTCCTGTAAATGTTACCTTTTTTCCATGTGCATCCTGAGTGTATTCATGTCCTCTAATTGCACTTTCACTTGTTTTATTGGAACAGTGCTTTGGGATACTCATCTGAAGGGCACCATTAATCATTTTAATCATTATAATGTCTGAAGTCTTCAGAAGCCTTTCATACACTGAGCAACTTGGCTTTGTGCTTTGCGGGCGACACAAGGAGACACTGCCCTTCCCTCGGTCATGCCAACCACCTATGGGCAAAGTCGACATTTCAATCAAAAGTTAAGTAGAGCTGGTTAAAATGAGATTCTGACAGATCACAAAAAAAGCTCATAAATTACTTGCTACCAGAAAGATATATAATCAAAAGGGCTGAAATACATGCCGTTCCAAATCTCCCTGCAATAAAAAAGAATATTGTGCATATTCATTATTCAGTGGCTACCCATATTTTCATCTGGCTGACAGTAAGTTAAAAGCTGGGCTCATTATCCTGCCTAAAAGATTCACTTGCTTTCTTAATATTTAGTAAATCATCTGTTTGTCCAATGATCCAGTCCACCTGCTCAACTCTGTGTCATTGTGACAGTAAAAACTGAGTTTGCGATTGACCAGGGATGAAACCCACAGTCTGACGGTGTCTCTCACCGAACTGAAAAGCAGCTTCATTTTCATTCCTTTATAGCTAAATATAATCGCAAAAATGAATAAGAATGGAGAAAGTATCCATAAGATCATTTTCTAGCTATCAATAAAAATATGCGAATTGCAGTATAGTGGCCGTTTCATAGAGCTTCCTCTTGTGCACAATTGCACAGAAGAAATCCACATAATCTCGATTTAATTTTGTAACTCCCATTCATATTACATGACTTAACTAAATGCAGACGCATTAGAGGAAACAAAAAGCTAACAAGGCCCTCATTTTCCGGTGAAGCTGATAAGATTCCTCTGTTTACCAAAACGCCTCCCCACAAGAGAGAGACACTTGTGGGCTTTTACAGTCTTATTGTCTGACGATTTTCATTCTGCACCATATCTGTGTGTAATTATTTAATGGCCATTTAAAACAGTTCCATATAATTAGCCCTTGCCAATCTGAACCCAAATGCTTGTTGAAAGGTACATTGGAAATGAGAACATCTTCCAGTTGTTGCAGTATAACACAGGGTACCATTCTATACTTGCTCTGGGAAGGACACACGCATTTTAATCAGTTAATAATTAAACATTTATTGACATCTTAATTGAAGTGTTTGAAATAATATTTAAGCAGTCTGGATCTGAAACGGGTTTTTAAAAAGGAAGGGTGGAAGAACATTACTTGGACTGAATTAAGAAGGCTTGGGAGAGGTTTTCCGGAAGGGAATTGCATTTTAATAAAAAGCTGAGAGGTGTTTCCACCATACAGTACACATTTGTATGGAATATTCAAGCAACACTCCCACGTCTGCCTCACGGGGACCTAATCTCAGTGAAACAATCAGTTTAGTGCCTTAGAATTATAACAACCAAGGGGGCTGCAGCACAAGAGGTCACCTTGTAAATGTGTGTTTTCCGGTTCTCAGGACAAATGGCGATTTAGCTCCTTATCTTTTGCAGTTGCCCTTAGAGGAAAGCCATTATCTTGCAGCCCAGCCAATAACAGAGCCCACCAGCAGTGTGCAAAGCCATATGCAAATATGCATCCAGAACTTGTCTGCTATCATGTCTATATTAAATACTTGCTTCAGTGTCTGGTTGCCTTTTTTTCTGCATACATTTTAAGAAGCACAGGTGGAATTATCCATAACCTTATCTTCTGCCACTAGATGCATAGTTTTACATATTTTGCAAATGTCTGCACGTGTTTACATTTGGATAACTTGGTATAACTTAGAGTAAAGAAGTTATTGGTCTTAAGGATAAAATGATGTACTGTAAGTTACGAGCAATAGGTTATAGTCCCATGTAAATTGGCATTATCTACATTTATTTATGTAAAATTATACAATTATGTTTTGCTTATTAGCAAATAATGTTTGTATTAATTACTTTATTGCCTTATTAGCAAATATTTGTATTAATTACTTTATTGCCAATGCAAACTTACTATCAAACCTCCAATAAACTTCCTAGAAGTGAATCGTTTAATTTCTATATGATATATAGTTTAAAAAATATATTAGCACTGTTGCCTCACAGCTCACATTTCTTGTAATACATGGGGGGCTAGGGGAGGGGTGGGCGGGGCTAGAAGAGGGGTGGGGAGGGGTATGGACATCCCAGAGTGTGAGAAAATCAGGTGATGAGCACATTCATTGCCAGTCATATAAGACTGAGATCTGGTTTATTTTGGCGCAGAAAATAATGCACAGAAAAGCTGATACTCATGGCCAAACCCTTTCAAGGGTGGCTAATTTCTTTCTTTCATGTGTGTTTCCTCTATTGCTGACATTGAAGCTGTTGTCTTTTGGTTTAAAGTTAATCTAAATCCCTTCCTCACCTGCCCTTGCCACATGGTTCTGCTCAGCAACCCAGCCAGAGCCAGTCTGACACATTCATCTTCCCAGTACATGAAGTGTGCTCTGGAAAACTATGTTGATAAGCAAATGTTTGAACACTAAAAGAAACTGGTACTGTGACATGTTGGGCAATGTTGAGGAGTAAAGGGGGGAATCTGGGCCCTGCGGACAGCTTTTATATATTTTTATGAACAGTGAAGGTAGTGACTTTCACTGCATCTTTTTCTCGCATCAGCTCAGTCGAAAAAAAAAGTGCCAGAGATAAATAATGAAAACCCTTTCCTGTTTAAACCGAAAGGACTATTTCCAGTTTATATCCAGCATCAATCTGCTTGTCCTCCCTGCCGCTTAAATCATAAATCAATTGCCTCAGTCTAAATCTGAAGTTATCCGGCTGGCACAAGGTGTATCTGCATAGAGAACAGATGGAATTTGACTCCTCCCCCCGCCTGTCACACAACGTTATCTGACTCATTAGGGTTTCAGAGACGCCACTGAGAATCTCAGCTTCGTGTCAATTTCAATAATTCAATGGCGCAATGATCGCAAGTTGCTGTGAAGTAGGTTGAGGTAGAGGGGCTTTGGTTGCTGATGCAAAATAACCAAATCAGTAGTGCAATTAAGATTTCGTTTTGTACATACAGTTATCAACAGGATTATTGGCATTCCTGCTGAAGGTCATCAAATAAAGGATTGCATAAAAGCAGTAATTAGCTATATTGTCATTTTCCGAAATATATTTTAATGAATCTGTCACCCTTCCAAAATGTATACAGTGCAGAGAATGGCACAATGATGATTGTGATGATTAAATTAAATAAACCAGATTGACAAGTGCAGAAATTATTGGCACTGCTTCTAGTACTTCATCTCCCTTTGCAAGAAGAAGAGCATTGTGTCATTTTTTTTTTTTTAGAAATGCTTTATGAGACTGAAGAAAACTTTGGGTGAGACTGGGTCAGAGCGCAGAATTGTTCCTCATTGTTTATCTTACTGCAAGGTCTTGCCAAATTTCTTCAATGTCTTGGCAAAGAAAGCTGAGATTTTTGTTCAAATGTGCTGTCATGAATAAAAAGGGTCCAAAAATAAAAAGTAATAAAAACATCCCCGTGTTTTACAGAAGGCATCTTTTTTGTGTTGTTTTTGCATATGTATTCAATGCCAAATGCACAGTTCGCCAAAGAGCTCTATTTTCATCTCATTTTGTCCATAGTACCCAGTCACCGTGCCATTTAACTAACTCCAGGCATTAACATTTGTTGCTTTTTTCTGGCAGCTCTTGCAAATAGCTTGTTGGCATGGGGATGGTATCTAATTTGAATTTGGAGATTTGGTGCCTCAAATGCAACCAAATTCTGTTTCTGAAAGTGTGGTCTTTTTTTTTTTTTCTTTTGCTTCCGTGCTGTCTTGGGGTCAAGAAACACATTTTCTAACAGGCAAATTATCAATGCTTCAGTGCTTCTACACTTCTTACTCATTATATTTGAAGCAGAAAGCTGCTTATTTATTTGTTTGTTTGCTGTTTACACCTATTGTCTAATTTATGAAGATCAAAGCCTTAGTTTCTCAGTTACTTCCCCATAGAAACAAATGACAAAAGCAATTATGAGCAGCTTTATGCTATAGTTGAACAGAAGGCTACAGGCCTAGCATAGCAGACAGAAGGCTATTGCAGTTAATATCTCAGAACATTCAAACTGATTACACAGGACAACAAAAAAACATTCTTTTTTAAATCATCAGAGACCAAAACACATTTTTCCAAATCAGTTTTCACGCTGATTCCATATCTGTTTTCATCTGTCATGTCAACTTTCTGATTTCTGAGTAATGCTAGTTAATACCATAAGCATCACTATAGTATATGGTAAAATATCTTTAGAGCAAAATCAAATAAACAGACAGTGGGCATTTCTTTTGCAACAATTGGAGAAATAATTAAAAATTCGAGAAGCTTACGTCAGCAAAACAAAACCTGAGGCACCTATGATTCCCGCCAAACTAAATTGTATACAGAAGACATGCGCATGCACACTAGGTCAAATTAATTATACTCAAATCACAACTAGACAAGTGTCAATAAAACATAAATCAACATCTAGTCACGTAGAGAAGGGTGATGCTGTCTATAAGATAAAAAGCACAGACAACTCTTGTACAATACACTTAGGTAGACTACATGTATATAATATCATACTGCATATAGCTTCATCGCAGAAACTTGACATGCTAGAGAAAAACTAAACATAGATTTGAAATCAGCATGAAAAATACTACGAAACCCACATAAAATTACCTCTGATGAAAACGACCTGTTTACCTGTGTTAAGAGAAATAAGTTTTTTCCAAAGTTTATATATGGTACAAATTGCACATACATGCTTCATTTGTAATTGTGCATTCATATTATGTTATATATAAACTGGTGAAAAATTGAAAATTAATGTCAGCTTTACGTTAATTGTCCTTTGTATTTGTGTAAATTAGATGTTAATAAAAGCATTAGTATTGATTTATAATATATAATATGAAACAATGTCAAAATATGATAAACACAAATGTATATATGAGTTTTAGATACTGTATGTGACAAGGGTGCAACGTAAAAAACACATGTCTCTGGTTAGGTACTGCACACAGTTTTGTGAGAATTTGTGGACAGGCTTTAATGCTGCAGAGATAAATCAATGTCTGATATCACTGCTTGGAAGAAATTTTCTGATATATAATCACTTTTCCAATAATACTGAAAAGCCTAAAAGCACCTGACGATTTGCCTTTATAGATTGTTAGTACAAATAAAAACACAATTATTTAAAAATCACTGTCACTGTGTCCTTAGTGGAAATAGCCCTTTAGTGTGTTTCCTGTAAAGATTACAATGATAATGAAAAGCATTTACCCAGGCATAAACATCTAAAAGGAGGACTGGACTAGGTTTAAAAATTCGCCCTGTGTTTTGGGGTCCCCCAGATTTTGCTGCATGGGGGGAATCCCCACAATAAATTTTGCTGGCCCATATACCCATCAGCCCACCACGAAAATGAACAGTATGTCAGATGGCCAGTCCAGCCCAGGCCACATGTACAAGTATTCACAAAGCTATCCACAAAGCTATCCACAAAGCTATCCATAAAGTTATCCACAAAGCTATTCGCAAAACGGCAGTGTTGCTCAGAGGATTGCTCTCTTGTTTTGCTGGGTTTCGGGCTGGAAATCCTACTCCTACTGTGGTTTCATGTGGGGTTTTGTTCTTCCCATTTTTTGGTGGATTTCCTCCCGCAATCCAAAGACATGCAGTTAGACAAATTGCTCATAGTGTGTGTTTGTGCGTGATCACCCCGCAGCCTCCCGTCTGGGATGTTCCCCTGCCTTGTGCCTTCTGCTGTGTGTGATAGGCTTAGGCCCTCTGTGACCCTGTACTTAATAAATGTTGCAAGAAGGATAGATGGCATACAATGTTTTTCAGCAAAAATAGATGCATTGCTATGCTGGAAGTAATGACATCTATATAGATTTTCAGGCCACCACATATGTTACATTTCTTGAGCTGCCATTCTTTTGTCAGTGTTGAATTTAATTTTGTTACAGTGGATTGGAGGGTGTTGATGAAGCAATAGAAAGGCTTTGACATTTAGCAAGGAGAGGAGAGTGGGTAACTGTCAAGCAAAACTTTTCCTATCTGGAAGAGAAACTTGCATTTCCAAATTAGTGCAATAACAGTACAGGATCCAATCAAGTTCCAAAACTTTGTACAAGAACATAGCTGACAGATGGATTTTTTTACTGTATCCAGCAGATAGGAATTTTATATATATACTGTTCTCTCACACCCAAATGGATTTACATTGTTTTTTTTGCTAACTAACCTCAAAACCCGCCAATCTGATACACCTACCTGAATGCACAGCGACCCATGACACATTTTGTTTGGTGAAAACAAGGAATTGTAATGACAATAAATATACTGGGGGGATCATCCATCCATCCATCCATCCAGCCCTTAATTTCCAGATAAAATGTGAATGAAGAATTACAGTAATCAAAATACTGCTCTACTTTTAACGAGTAAGATTTCTGAATTCAATTTATCATACACTCTTTCGGTGCATTTTAATAAGTAAATTAAGAAGTTGGACATGACATTAATAAAATGGATTTTACATTTCTTAGTAGTCATTGTAACAGAAAGCTATATACTTATAACCACCGAAAATTCTTATTCTATTTTATGTAATGTAGTTGTGTCTTTAAGGCAAATAACAAATAATGTGCATGAAATGTACTGCAGCCTAAGCTTTGATGTAATCAAGATAATGTGTAAACCTACTATTTGTTTTTGCTCATTTTAAATTCATTGTTATGAAATATGCATTTCGCATTCTCCATATATATATATATCGGGATGTTTAAGAATACAAGTTATAAAGTGAAATTACATCACTCTGAGAATAAAATAGTACATTTAGCATTATTACAGTATTACAATGGCAGTTGATATGTAATCAAGTTACTGGGACTAAAAACCCTTTAAGGAGCATGGATTGCAAACCGGACAAAATATGCTCACTGATATACACAATTAATTTAAATTACTTTAATAAGATCAACTACAGCAGCTATGTCATTTGATGAGTTTAAATGCCCAAAAGGATGCAAGGCAGAGATCACTCTTTCATTGCGTACCCCCCCCCCCCCCCACCCCCGTACCCTGCCCATCTTCACACCCCCGATTCTATCACACAGTGTCAGTCTCCCTACCAGAGGTCTCAACCCTCAGCACAAGCAACACGATACCAGTGGTAAATGTAATGACTCCCTTCGAGCCCCCAGGACTGCAAAGCAGCCAACTCTCAATCACATTTATTGATCACCAGCAGTCTGTCTCTCCTGTCAATGCTCACATTTGGACTAATAGAGATTTATGTTTCCTTCTCAAGTGGCTTGTAACTCCAGTAAGAGACAAAGAAGTGATGGCGACCAGGTCCCAGGTGCAGCTCAGCTGACCTAGTCCCCCTTGACCCAGGAATGGTCCTAAGTATCTGCTGTTTTACTAATCTGTTCGCAGCAAACCATCATCATCTGGTCATTTATTGGTATGACCGCTTCTGGTTAAGGTCAGCTAAAGGTGAGAAATGACCTAATCTATTTTGTGGACTTGCTGACAGGCAGCGCTTGAATTGGGAGGAAACCCTGTGCCAGAACCCCCCCTTATTACTTAGTACCAGCAGGTTATGAGAAGTTCCAGTATGTAAGAAACACTTCTGGTACTGGCCTACTTCAAGCACTGCACACAGGCAAAGATCTGATTTCCACCATGTTGTTTGAGAAAAACCTCTGCATATTTCCATACAGCCCCAAGCACCACATCTCCTTCTGGCCACATGCATGATTTTCTAGGGTTTTCTGACCTTTCTGAGCCACCATAGTTCCTTTCTCAACTGCAGAAGACAATGCAACTATTCTGTGATTTCCCTCCTGATAGTCTGCAGCAAAGGCAACATGAAAATGAAGAATGCCATCTATTAGTTACTGAAATATGTCCAGTTCCCAGTCCCATTCAAAATTAACAGGTAAGAACTGGTGCCAAAATTTATATCTGACACAATGCTGCCTTTCCAAATTCCTGTGATAGTTTGTGCTTACCCAAGTGTCTAATTCTAAATCTACTAAAAATATGAAGTCAGTTTGGCACAAAACCACAATTACAGACAGGTTCCCAAAAACCAGGATACAGATGATTCAGAGGTGAAATTGTCTGACCAAAATTGTCTTGGTTATCAGTATTATATGGTGGTGTGCATTGTTCCACAACAAACAAAAAAAACTGTTAGCGAACCAATTAGCTTCCGCTAAATTTAGTTCCACTAACTGTAAATCTGCTAACATTTTTTGCAAATTATTTTATTTTAACTGTGTGTGCTTTACCACCTATTGTGTAACCTCCGCATGTTTCCTTGCCATGTTTGTCAGAGTGTTGTTGCTACTTGCGTGTATATCGCTGTTGCAATGCCTCAGTCTGCCAAGTGCCACAATATTCTTATTTTACTGCTGAACTGGGGTACATTTCACAAAAGCTCCCATTAGTAACTTAGGTAGTTGAAACCATTCTATTTATTTTAGCTTTACAGCTTCACTTCTTCCATTTTTCAATGAGAGAACTCAAAAGTTGCAGTTATACCAGTGGTTTAGTGCAATTGTTTGGCATACAGTATCTTTTTTTCAGCAAATACAAACCCTGATATTTTAAGGTATTTTACAACATGTATTTTGAGAAACATAATAAGTTAAATAAAACAACTACTTAGTAGTCTTACACTTTAAAAAAAATCATAAAGGTAATGCAAAACGCTAAAGGAACAATAATTTGCATATATTTATAAAGACAAGTTTTTACAGTAGCAAACAAAATTAGAAAACTAGTGACATTTTGTAATTTACAAAGTCACTGCTTTCTCAAATTGGCAGTTATCCATAAATTGAAATCCTCAGTGAACTCTCTTACATCACAAAATAATAGGTTGCAGCTAATTGTAAACTGAACCCAGGCATGTGCTCTTGTTTGCGGGAGTTTTTACGTGTTTTCCTGACACAGTAACAGCTGTGTGATTATCGTATCGTTATCATATGGATAGTGCTATTTGCAGATCGGTGGGCGAACAGCACTGTTCCGAGACTTAGACACTTGAGTCGGTGACTCTTGTGCTTTTTAATTCTTCTTACAAATATCTAAAAATATGTTTCTTCCTATATCCATATACACTATATTGCCAAAGGTACTGAGACACCTCTCCAAATCAATACATTAAGAACATAAGAAATTTACAAACTAGAGGAGGCCATTCGGCCCATCAAGCTTGTTTGGGGAGAAATTACCAGAAGATCCCAGAGCAGAGCAACCAGGATCTTGATCTTGACATGGATGAGTGAGTCTGGTGTGGAGGAACTTGACTGCCCTGCACACAGCCGTGACCTCAGCCTGATAGAACACCTTACATTGATGAATTAGAGCGTAGACTGCGAGCCAGGCTTTCTAATCCAACATCAGTGCCTGACCTCACAAATGCTCTCCTGGAAGAATGGTCAAAAATTCCCATAAACACATGCACAAACCTTGTGGACAGCCTTCCTAGAAGAGTTGAAGCTGTTATAGCTGCAAAGGGTGGGCCAACTCTATATTAAATCCTATGTATTCAGAATGGGGTGTCATTAAAGTTCATGTGTGTGTAAAGGCAGTTGTCCGAGTACTTTTGGCAATATAGTGTATATTTGAAATGTAGACCATTAAAGGTTTTTTTTTAATGTTTCAATGACAAAAACTTTCTTTTTTAAAAAATGGTTTGGTGAGATTTCTGTTTGGTTCTGCAGGTGGGTACGCTGATTCCAGAGGGTTAAGGTAGGCTAGGCTAAATGTAAGCAAACGAACATAAAATGCATTTAAACTTGGGTACCCTGAACCCAAATGGACCAGTGTGAGTTTTTTCCAGCAGCTGGAGAACCAATCCTGCAATCAACCCCCAAGTTTTCCCTATAAGGTAGAGGACCTGATATAGACTAAGGTCAAGCCCAAGACAAAGTAATTGGAGCTTAAGGGCCTTTTGCTCAAGGGCCGAACAGAGTAGAATCATTCCAGGGATTCACTGGATTCAAACAACTGTCTAATTACTAGCACAGATCCCTAGTCTGAGAGGTACCACTCCACCCTGGCAAAACCCAACCAAAGCAAAATTCATATAATAAAAGTTAGCAGTTATTGTTAGCTTCCCCTAAAGTTTTTAGCGGTTTTTCAGTTTACAGCTAACAAATTAAGTTCTGGAGATTTCAAAAAGTATAGGTACACGAATTGAAATCATTTCACCAAGCACTATATTGAAAAGCACAGATAAAATCAGCCGCACTATGCACCTTTTGTTCGCATAAACATTAAAATAATAACATAGCCGAGACCTTATTTAAACATGTGATAGCCACGTTAAATGTGCAGTAACGTTAAAAATCACTGGAGGAACTGCCTTCCACTGTGTTTTCACTGACACAAAACAAACCCGTGTTACACGCTGCACCTGCACCTCGGGACAGAGGGACTGTCACTAACTTCGGTTGACGCTGGACAGTATTTATCTCAGGTTTTTCAAAGCGCGGTAATGAACCATGGTATTAAAGGACAATTTGAAATGGTATTGCTAACCATTGGGAATTTTACAATGAAAAGTGGTAACCATTTCATCAGTTACCCAGAGGATCAGAACAATATTCTATGTTTTAGGAAGCTCTGGGCTAGGATTCTCACTGATGATTTTCAATGCAGCCAATAGCACAGACCCTGGCCACCTCCAGGCTTTCAGGAGGTTAATGTGATGCACCAGCAGTGCACTCCCCTGGTCAGTGTGCTGAACCTCATAATCTACATCCCCAATACCCTGTATAATACCAGAAATGGGGAAATGGACTGGAAAACCGCTTGAACAGCGAACAGTAATGAGTCAATTAAGGTGGAGTGGACTAGGGGGCAAGTGAAGGGGTGTGAGGTTTCTGTTGGGATAAAAGGGGAAAGATGATGGAGCGGAGAACTATTTGGGCTTCTCTACCTTAAACGAAGAGTAGCCAGGTCTCCTATTCATACCCCCATCTCAATAAATCACACTCCTAATAAATGTTTTAATATCCCATTTTCAGGACCTGAATCTGCTTAGACTCCAGGAGAGAGGCACAGATGGCTCAGTCCTTAGCGCTAGACTGTGCAAGCCTATGCAGAATGTCCTACTGGTGTCGCTGGAATGAGAAATGCAGCACTTAGCCATTTCTGCTAGAGAAAAAAATGTGTATTCCTGCTGAGGCATAACACCTCGTGACAAGAGGAGGAGTCAGGATAGGCAGTGGGACCTGAGTTTGGCGGTGGCAAAAAACAAGCTGAATATGTCATTTTAAACCAGGAAACAAGCAGAACGTACTCTGGAACTGGCTAAAACCCCCCACCCCAACTACCCCTGAAATTCCTCCCTTTTTCATCAAATATAAAACAGCCAGTAGCTGCTGCAATAAGGAACTGCTCTGAACCGATTAAGCCTATAAAAGTCTAGAAAAACCTTATCAACTTAAGGGCAGATTACTTTCTCAAACTTCATAACAACCAACAACCTG
>JAODJW010000040.1:15013587-15028464 GCA_026777045.1 Hyperopisus bebe
AATAATAATAATAATAATAATAATAATAATAATAGCATACAGAACAAACAGCAGGCTATGATTTAGTTCCATGGATTTTATACGGTCCCCTGTAAAAATAGTAGCATATAAATGTAGAATAGTAGCAGTCAAGATAAGTGATGTGTTCGTGCCACAGGAAAGCCAGTGTGTTCAAATGGGCAGTTGTTTCATGGTTTAGGGGCTACTGATTTACTAGCTGGCAAATGCAGGTAGCAAAAGCAGATCACGCAGTGAGAGCAAATACACCTAAAGTGTGACAGAGTGCTTTTAATACTGTAAATGTAATACTTCACATATCTTGGCATTGAAGTTGAATTTGAGGTTAATCAACCAGCAGGCTTATGACAACATATGTATATTATGTTTATATTTCGAATATTATAAATTCAGACATGTCATACATATTATATACTCATGTTTCTTTTCTCATTTCTCTTTTTGCCACAGCTAAATAATAAATTCTGGCCTGTTTAATAATAAATAGTGCATTAAATATTGGCAAATGCTGGACAAAATCAAATTATTATTCTAACATTTCCCACATCAGGTATATACCGGTATGAATTAATGAACGTCTCTGCAGAGGTCACATGCTCACTCTTCTGTCGGTGGGGCTGTGGTTCCCTGCTTTCACTTTGTGTGAGTTGCGTTTGTCTTCACTGGGCATTCTGGTTTCCAAAAACAGGTGCCCTGGTGTCTATAATTCATCTTTACCACGTGCCCAAAAATGGTTTGGCATACCAGAGAGGGCGTGGTCTGTGCTTCCTGGGGTAAGCCTCTGGTCCTTTGTGACCCTCTACTGGGTTGGCAGTATGGAAGGTGCATAGAAGAATGAACAATCCCTTTATAAAGCCTGCAGTCATGAATTGCTTTTTGGACAGAGCTGAAGTTCAGATTTGCACGTTATCCTTCCAATATAATCACTGCGCCATCTACCAAAATGAAAAAGAACAACCATAAAGAACAGATAGAGGAAACACTGACTGCAATCAGCGTCTTATAATGAGATGTAGCAGCAGCAGAAGCTCCTCTCGTTGTCCACAAAAGCTAAAGGAGAGGCTGGAGGCTTTATTTCCCTCTGGGGCATGTGAACATCTAAAGCAAATAAAAGCTTACAAGGGAAAGCAGCATCACTTTTGTCACATAGACAAGGCAGGATTTAATTTACTGTCTTCATAACAGAGGATGTCCCAATGCAGCGGGACCACAGTCTCGGCATTCCACCCATCCCTCCGGCCCCGCCGTCCCTGTATCGCTCCCTCACTACCGTCGCCTCATTTGAACAGAGCTGTTAATTGCAAATGAGCTCTCTTCTGGGACTGATCAGATTGCAGGCCCCACACCGCCAGCTGGGGAGTGGCAGGTCCCCGCAGAGTGGCCTTGATTGTTGACAGGTCGTACTGCTCTACCTTCAAGTGCACGGGCTGTCCGGCTGCAGTGCTGCTTAGAGATAAGCACATGCACTTTTAATTGTTCGTGTCAGGTGTTATACAAACTAAGTAATTGCCGGTTTTGGGACTATATAAACAAATTGCTTGCTGTTATTTCCTCTTTGTTGTTGCTTTCTCTCTTGAAACATTTATTGCGTGGTCATACAGCAAAGTTTATAGATGTGTGATTTGCAAGGGAAATGCACATGAGAACCAAGGAAAAAATACAGCAGAATGTGACCTCGGCCGGCTCTGAACGGACTCTGGAAATGATTCTGGAAGAATCACAAATCCCAGCAATGATTTTACCATCAGTACAGGCCTACTGGGACATGTACAGCCAGCTGAATTACTGAACTATTTAAGAACAGTGTCTATACTTCAGTTAAAGTCAAACCGTAGACCAAACTAAACACATAAACCCGAATTTATTATAATACAAACAGTCAAAAAAAAGAACCTCCTCAGGGATAATTATAAAACAGAAGTCTTACCTATTTTTATAAACTTTGATTGTTTCTTTTCCTCACAGTCTGACTCTGCGTCAACAAGAGTATAAATCTTTAACAGCTTCTTAACGTCCCTGTGGTTGGCGAGGCTTCAAAGGCTCGCGCCCGCATTCGGTGTTGGAGAGAATAAGGAGACGGCTTCCCCTTTGACACAGTCACACCACACGGAATCGGAGGGCTGTTTTCCATGTAGATGAATAATATTTATTTTTAGCACATCATGGGGCCGTGCTTTAGCAAGATGGAACATGTGCTGCGGGGAGATAAACTATGCAAGGGTAGAAGTGGGAAATTGTCACGCAGGCATAACGAGACCCTCTGTTAATGTGCGAACTCCGAAAATTACAGCAACCCCCACGGTGACTCCGACATAATGTCCTCCCTGCAGGTGCAGGCTATGCGGATTAAGACGACGCCCACGACTACCCGAAACGGCTGAAATATGCCTGTTTTAAAAGAGTCGAATTATTAGATGTTAAAAAAGTCATCACTATAAAATGTTGATGGATTCAGTCGACTGGTTGAAAGGGTGCTCTGCGGATGATCTATGTGGGTTTCATGTAAACACTGGTGGGAATGATACTGCTTTAACTCCAACAAGCACTACAGATTCACACTGTCCTGATTTAGTTTTAGGAGCAGGATGTGGAAACACATTTTCGAAGGTTACTTCGAAAAACTTACAAAAAGTAGGAGGAAAGGAAATTACCGAAGGGTTTGGGCATATTTAAGACAACTGGGATTAGGTGAGGACTGGGGATAGGGTTAGTTAAATGAGAAAAGTACATGTAATGGAACCTGGAGATATTGATATGTTTTTGTTGATCATTTTAATCAGAATAATGTTAGCTATGGAGAACTTATTTTCATCTTTAATGAGTTTTCCTTTGATAGGACATTTCTTGAAAGTCACAACACAAAGAATAAGATTAGAAATGTGTATTGACAGAAAACATGTACTATCATTTATATAATTATACATTTTCATTTTAACATGTGTTTCCTATTAACCAAAGACAATCAGAGTTGTCTCAATCTAGCCTGCAGTGGAAAAGTAAATAGACACTGAGCTGCAAACAGAATGTATCATGAAAAACAGTCAATGTCTGTGTCTTTGAATATTGGTTAAACTATATGCCTTCTGCGGCAAAGAATGCAAAAGTGGACAAGATACAAAAAATGTAAAGAGAATAGTTCATCAATCTTCCATAACGACTTATCCAGTGCGGGTCACAGTCAGCCTGGAATTTGTCCTGGAAAGTACAAGGAAAGAGGCAGGGGGGACCTCGGCAGGACACGTACACTATGAGAGCTTTAAAGACGCCAGTTCACTAAACAGCAAATTTGTGGACTGGAGGAGAATCCTCGCGCAAAAACGGGAAGAACTTACGGATTGCACAGACCCACGACCTTGGAAGTGTGAGGCTACAGTGCCGGCCTTTGCAACACTCGCCTCCATACTGTGAATAGCATCGCAGGCAAATGTAGGGTGCAATGTAATTCTCCCAACTTTCCCTGCCTTTTAAAGACAGCATGGTGGGAACCTTTGTTTGTGTCTTCAACGAAGTATTCATGAGCTTAGTTTTTAGGAGAGGAGGCACAAAAATATCATGAGAATGTACCATCTATAGCCGCTAGTTCCTAGACACAGCAATCAGGGAGGGTTGGTAAATTCTCATGCCAGATCAAGCTTGAGATTAACAATGTCATGTGTTGAATATCTTGTGTATCGATTTATTTAATTTATGAATAAGACTGAAAGCTATGTTTTATCAGGACAATTTACCTGCAGCTGAACCTTATGATTGGCTTTGATTCAGATCAATTAAATAGTGACACAGTTCTTGTACTTTTCCATGCACCCTGGATGGGCAGCCAGGCCATTGAACAGCACACTCTCAATCATACTGCAAAGGCAAGTTAGAGGTCAAGCCAACTGCCTGCCTTTGTACTGTGGTAGGCGGAGACAACACAGACTCCACACAGAGCAAAGGTGGCATTTAAACCACCAACCCTGGGGCTCTGAGGCTGGCATGCTGTACTACATAGGATTATGAAGAAATGCAGTATATACCTTATTTTTCAGAACATATCACTATGTATAGTATCTTACCCACTGCCACAGATCATCAATAGAGCATCCTTTCAACCAGTCAGTCCATAAACATTACACAGTTGTGATTTTTAAAAACCTCTATTAATTTGACTCTTTTAAAACAGGCATATCTCAGGCGTTTCAGGCGGCCGTGGGCGTCGTCTTCACCATTTCAAGAGAATGAGATGAACTTTATTTTCAGTAAAAAAGAAACAAGAGCTGACATTTAGCCGTTTACATAAGAATCGGCATATATGTCTGTCTGCTTCCTTCATAACCATTTTATTAATGATATGCTTGCCAATTAAAACTTTCCTAGGAATTTGTTTAATCTTGATAAGTTATGACATAGTAGCATGTACAAAAGAATCCACAGATAGACTCAGATTATTGGCAAATTTTGTGTGAGCTAACAATAATGGATGTGACTAAAATATCAGTATGTTATGTTCATTCAAACTATTCAATAAAAAAAAACAATATGCTAACCTGTTGGCTATAAATTGTCTCCGAATTCAATGAAAATGTGCACGTTTTATAATGAATTGCAATACAGATACTGGAGCATGTGACTGTATGTTACATGTATGTTTATCTGTAAATCGTAATTCGATATATGATAAATGATATATAATTCATTTGTCACACTCTAGCCAATGTGTTATCTGGTCAATATGAATCCTATAGCGTGTGATTTTAAGTTTTCTATGAAACACCCAGTGAGTTATAAAAGTGCATAATATCCAGAAAAGGTATAAGAGAAAAATGATGACCAGCAACAAGGTGGATGGACTCAATCATCACAAAAATGACCTGAGGACCCAAGCAGAAGACAAAATGTTCTGCGGGATGCCCTTTATGGTATATGGTCACCAGGAGTCAACACAGAATTGGCAATATCCGGTATTAATAAGAGATATGTTTCTTTTCCTTTTCCCAAATATGTATTAGTTTGATCCTATAGACAGCTAAATCCTTTAACTCTCTCCTGTGAAACCAAGAAAACTGTTAAATAAAAATGTGAACTTTCCAGTATACACAGTGAAACAGGTCATATCTGAGTTGTTTTTTTTCAGTATTTTTTAGCAAATATGTTGTGTTGACTCATGGAAATGTGTTCAATTGAACAGTGTTCAGCCACATTTTACATCCACTCTTAAATGAAGTCTGTTTGGCACAAGCTGTAATTACATGTTATACCCAGAAACAACAAGGGTTTTTGTTTTTATATCATCCATATTCATTTTAATGAAACGTCAAGGGTAAAAGGCCCTAAAACAAGAACAGGGAAAATCCATTTATATAGTAAAGTGCTTGATCATCAGTTTACCGGCACATTTTACTTTGTTTGTTTATACCAAAGTAATGAACCCTGGGCAGATTGGATTACAAATGTAAAGACTAAATTTTCTTAATCCATTTAAGCACATTTTCCTAAAGTATTAAAAATTAAGGATTAGTTAAAATTTTAATATTGTCGTGCCATGTGCTTATTAGGCCCAGCACTGGATAAACAGTGAGGCATTAAAAATGGATCTTTGGATGGATGGATGGATGGATGGATGGGTTTTATTCAGTTCATAATTTTGAGTGGATACAATGTTGTTTTCGTGTTTCGTGAAGAAAATGCAATTGTTTAATTACCACAAGCTGTAATTATATGTTATACCCAGAACCAAAAGTACATAAAGAGCTATAAAATGTAGTATATATTGGATCAAATGGTTTATCGATGCAAAAAGTCATTCAGCTCACAGGTCATTATTCTGTGAGTGTAAGCTCATCAAGCTGATTCAGATGCAGATGTGTCGAATCTGTGAGATGCCCTGCTTAGAAAATATAATGTATGTGTGCTTTTCATGATCTGTGGTTTGCGAGGCACAAAGAAATGCTTATGCTTTACTCCACAATGCTTGTAACTTATAGCTGATTATAACCTGTTAATTATGCTGAAATCTCGCCCTGACCGGCTATTGTGTAAGCTGTTGTCATTTATTCGCCAAGGCAGGCAAAGTGCTTTGTGCCTTGTGCTGTCTGGGAAAGGCTCCAAGACCCCCCCAAGCCCCCCCCCCCCGGTCCCTGGCTGGGGTAAGTGGTTGAAAGATGAATGGATGGATGAATGGCATAAATTTTATTTTGACCGTAATTTCACTTATCATGAAAAAAATCCTTTGTAAAAAGTGATCTGGTTTATCCTATTCTGGCCCGATAGTGTTGTTTGATGTCAGGAATTTACCGATACTTCACATGCTGGCGTTCAAGTCAAATCAAGTCATTTATTTATATAAGACATTTAGAAACATCAGAAGATGGACTCAAAGTGCTTTGCTGTTTAGAAAAAGTTAATTAATGCATACATAGTAAAATATAGAAATGAAATAACATGAAGACATGCACTCAAGAAATTCAATAAATAAGATGAAAATAAACATTAAAATTAAGGAAATGTAAAATAAAAGCAACAGAAAAAGTAAGAGTAATTAAAAAAAATAAGAGTTATTAAAATGGAATTAAAGGTAGCTTAATAGTAGACTTGACAAAACACTGGGAGAACCTCAAACTGAGATGAAAACAAGAATAAATGGGTGAGTCTTTAATTTAGATTTAAACTCATCAGTAGAAGAGGAGGACTTTATGTAGGACGGGAGACTATTCCACAGTCTGGGGGCAGCTACAGAGAAAGCCTGGTCACCTTTGGTTTCGAGGCATGAGTGAGGAACTCAGAGGAGCTGTTGTGAGGATGACTTAAGTGACAGGGGGTATGAATGTGGAACTAATAGGTCTGAAATTTACTGTGGAACTAATCCAGTGAGTGCTTTAAAAATAAATAGCAAAATTTTTAAATCTACTCTGTATTTCACAGGTAGCCAGTGCAAATGAGCTAGAACAGGAGTGATGTTGTATTTTCTTTGTTCCAGTTAAATGTCTAGCAGCTGCATTTTGAATCATTCGAAGTCTAGCAAGTGTGGAACGGGAGAACCCCATATACAGGGAATCACAGCAGTCAGACCGAGAGGTGATAAAAGCATGGATAACTATTTCCAGGTCCTTATGAGATTAAATCGGCTTTAACTTAGCTATAGCGCTAAGATAATAAAAGCTGCTCTTTACAACACTGCTGACTTGTTTGTTAAAATTCAACGACGTATCCAAAAACACACCAAGGTTTACTTCCTTATGCAAATTTATGGATAGGGGAGCAGGCGCATTGTTAAGGCTAGTGACAGAGTTTAGGGGAAGTTCCTCGCTATCCAGTATTTAATATCATCCAAGCAGTTGAGCAGTTCCTTCAGAGAGCAGGGGCTATCAGCTGGAACTGGTAAGCAAAATGTGTGTCATCTGCATAACAATGGTACATAAATTATTTGTTTTCGAAGATAGAGCCAAGGGGGAGCATGTATAGAGAGAATGATAGAGGCCCTAAGATTGAACCTTGGGGAACGCCACATTTAATGTGGGTGGAGAATGAGGAGCAGTTACCTATTCTGACGGAGAAGCCTCTTCATTAGAAGGTAAACCATTTTAACACTGGGCCCTGCAAACCAACTTCCACCTCTAAGTGTTTTTGAAGAATGTCATGATCAATTGTGTCATTCTACTAATTAATAACGTTCAAAATACATTGTTTACCATTGTTAACCCTCTGGGGTCTAGGGGTAGGGAACACACTTTCACTGACTGGGGCATGATCACACATTTCATTCAATATCATAAACTTAATCCATGGCAAATAAATTATTTCCTATATATTTGTTTTCGCATTAAACTCATCTTAATCTTAGTGTACTTTTTAAATATGTTAGATTTATGTGAAGTTTGTAATTTGACATCAAAGTATAGACATTGCAAAATGCAGTTTGAAACATTATAAAAGTACATGTTTCAATGGAAACATTATAAAAGTACATAGTAAGCAATGGTGGAAGTTTGTTTTGATCCCAGATATCTGATCACCAAAGTCTTGGCTGCATGAAGATGACTAAATGGTGTAGTTGCAACATTTCTTTTTATTTCTTTGTATATAAACATAATTAGACATATTAAAAGAACTGGAAAAGAATGGTGGGTTAATAATTCCATCATTAAATTCTGCCTCTTTCTTTTGTGTCTCTTATGTTTGATTTTTCACCACAATCTGTACTCTGTATACATTTATAACAGCGATATCTTAGCCCATACAGACTGTGCAGGGACATATTTAAAGTCTGTTGTCGGTTTATGCCTTGTGGATTACACTCCAAATGTTTATTTTTTAATTATTATTTTCAGCATGTCCCTTTGAGCATGTTTACCATTTTGGTGTATTATAACTCCCTATCAAATTTTTACTTTCGCTATAAAAATTTTCAATTTTAAAAATGCTGTCCAAACAACATTTTTCTTAATTTGGTTCCTTTTTCTTCTTTTTTATGTGCTGTTTTTTATAATTCCCTTTGAACATCTGGCATCATAAGGATACTCATAAAAATATACAAACCTGACCATATTTCACCATATCTGAGTTTGTTAACCACGTCTTTAGTGGTGCCCTGGAGTCTTTAGAACAAATATCTAGAATGACCTTGCAAGAGCTTCAGCAATCATTTAGTTTAGCTGGAGGACCATAAGTTCACATTATAAAATTAAAAGATGTCTGCAGTGCCGATTTGATGACCTACCTGTTTAATCGGCCATCTCCTATGCTATAGCCGTTCAAGGTTGCATTGGTGTCTGGAATAGAACTGATAACATTTTAATCAAAATCACAGTGGCCAATGAGGCCACAGATAACTTTAAATAGGGCACAGAATGTGGAAGACATATATTTACACATGGTCACATATTCCAAAAATGAAAAATGAAGAACCAAAAACAAGAAAATGCATTTTAAGAACCTTTCCCTTTTAACCTCTAAAGGGTCTCTTAGACAAAGGCATCACAACTGTCAAGAAAATTGTATGTCTTCAGCCATTTAGCTACCATTTTCAAAAAATAAAAACAGTTGTGCATTATCCCAGAAAGCGGAAGACGTGAGGCAGGCACCTTCTCGAATGGGATTCACACACCAAGAGGTAATTCCGAGACACAAATTCACCTAGAACATCTCAGTCTTATAGGTTTGAGGCCACAGTGCTACCGAAAGAGTCACCGTGGTTTTAACCGTTTTCACCAAACAAGTATGTGTGTTAATTTCTACATAAACTGTATTCATTGTGTGAGCAAAATTGCAAGTAACTTAAGTCATAATTTTTGACTGTACTTATATGGAAAAAAGTTTCAGATCAATGCTAAATTTCAGATTACTAATGCCCATAAATATAATATATTGTTCCACTTTGGGTTGACATTAAAAAAAAAAATGGCCTGTATTCTACAAAAAAATAAAATGTGTAATGCCTGTAATCTTTACTGGTTTGCACTATTGCTAATTCATATAAATGAATGTATAACATGAATTATAGTATTATTATTGTTGTTGTTTTTGTTGTTTTATTATGTTGTTAGTGAATGTATGCACCAGTACTGCCAAGCTAAATTCCTAGTACATGAAGGTGCAACTAGACAATAAAGTGAATACAATGATTGAGAAATACACAAATCTGGTAAAATTCACCTTCACATTTACTATAAAATAATCATAAACTCCCCAAGAAGTCATGATGTTTGTATTTACTTATTATTCATTCACGGATGCTTTTATCCAAAGTGACGTTAGTTTTTGAGAAAGCAGGGTCAGATGGTCCCCGGAGCCAGTGAGGATGAAGGGCCCCGCCCAGGGGCCCGAAGGCAAAATTAAGCTCAGGGGCCTGAAGGTGAAATTAGTCTGGCGACCCGGGAGTTTGAGTCTCTCCAATCGCAGGCACATCTTTATTATTCTGTTCTATTATCTACATCTAAATGTGTATATATATATATATATATATATAAATAATTACAATTGTTTTTATTTATTTTTATTTTATTTTCATAAAATACATCATAAAGTATAAAAACCCTCAGGGCACGCATACAACATAGACTCAGCACATGAAAAATATTTTTACATCTTCTAAAGATGTGGGGAAAAGTATATGAAATTCTATAAAGTTATTGCGTTACTAATATTTCAGAAGTTGCTCCTTTGTTACATCACTATAGTTGATGGTTTTGACATTACATCATTATACGTAGCTGAACTGAAATAAGGTCATTTACATTACATTTAATGGTACTCTACTATTTAATAGGTCTCTACTTTTCTATTCAATGCGTATTTAGTAGTCAATGCAGATTGGTTTTAATGTCATTCTGTTAATCATTTATTGCACTTGTCCCAAAATGGAACGTATTGTTTGTTCATACATTGTTCATGAAGAACCCATGTTTTTCTCTCATCCAGATGCAGGAGAAAATACATAAACTGCCCGCCTGCATGTTGCTTCCCTCACAGAATGTAGAATGTTTGCGTTCTATACAGTCCACAGTGGCCTCGCCGAACGTCATGTGTTTCATTATTATGTTTTTTATCTTTCTTCTTTTTTCAGTTCTTCTTGCCTTCTCCAGTACACATGGTTAGTGCAGCTGACACAGAAACATTGTTTCCGTGCTGGATTACAATGGGGTGCAGTTACTCTTCTTCCATGTTTGGAATCAGTGTAATGCGCCATTTTTAAGAAATTTCAGAAAGGTCATGTGACCTGAAAGGGGACTCACTTTTTGCGCTATTTCTGTGGCACAGACGTCAAATTCACCGCAATATTAGTTCATCTTTAAAGAGTAAAAAAGTTCATATTTTTCATTAAACTCTAAATTGTCAGACTCAAACAGATACATAATAATAAACCCCAGAGCCATTCCCTGACCTTCCTGTTCTAAAATGAAATTGAAAATACTCCTCAAAAGCTTGTCAATCTTTATACAGGTGGACTACAAATATAACCACTGCTCTAAGAAATTCCACAAAAGATTCTACTTTCTGAGGTCATTTTATTCAGTACAGACTTTTATATGTTCCTAGGTGAAATGGCAAGCGGTGAAAACAATATTTCTAAAATCAAATATAAAATTGATGTCCAATACCACGGACATTTTGGCTATAAGCCACTGTCTGACATCTCCATCCTCATCAGTTTTTCTGCAGCTTTACCTTGCGTCCTTGACACAGACCAACACATTCATCATTCCAAACATCAGTTTCAGAAGAAAAAATGGAAAACCATCACCCAGTGCACATAATCAGCAGCTTAGGTAAACATTCTCCTAGAACCTAAAGACCTTGACAGCTGCGATACACCTTCTTTTCTAAAAAAAATTAATTGTCTGATGTACGCATTTAATTTAAATAGGTCCCCTGTTGTTTTCTGAAGGGACAAGCCCTGCTCTCACAAGTCCCTGGAACTGCAGATGAAGGCTTCATAGGTATAATGAAGATAACACATCCCCACAAAAATAATTTGAAATAAGTAACATCAGAAGGTTCACACCAGGAGGAATATCATGCCCTGCTGGACAGTGTATATCAAAGGTCTGTTGCCATGGTACCCAAAATTTAAAGGGGTGATGTAATATTTCATCTCTAGAATGCAATGTAATAAATGCAACAAGTAATTGTGACAAAGGTGCCCTTCTTGAAAATATAAATCTAATCACAGAATAAATATTTGTTAAACATAATTTATTTTTTGCTGATTGATCCCTCTAGCTTAAATCTAATTGCTTTGGCTAACAAAGCTACTTTGTGAATTGCATTTTTCTAGATATCGAAATGTACCTTCCAAACTGCTTATCCATGTGACAGCATAAATATTTCTGCAAATTTTAACATAACAGTTGGAATACAACTAAAGAGCACAAGAAACCTTTTTTTCTATAAAACCAGAATAAAAAACATTTAAATTTGCTTAAGGCACAAGACGTTTTTTTGTATTTGTCAGCATGTCTGGGTGGAATAAGAGTTGCCGGAGGGGAGGACTTAAGCCGATCCCGCCACACAATCACCAAACAACAACCGGAAGCTGCTGACAAACACTGGAGGCTCTCTGAACAAATGACTCATGCAAACACTGCACTATGCAGGAAGAGTAAAATATAGGCACAGACAGGTACAAACATTTTGTGCTCAAATTATGTCACATCACTAGGTAAATATAGCTAGGCTGGCTGCTGGCCCCAGGAAGTCTTAACACTATATTGCTATATTGCTTGCATGCAAAAGTGCTTCTTTATTCTCAGAACTGGTCAAGTGTCAGAAACTATCTGCAGATAAGGTGACAGCAAGCAGCATAATCTTAGAAATTTGCTTTTTGTACCTTGTCATTGTGTAAGGCAACCCGTTAGGAATATTTATGTCAAGCCAGTGACCTTTCTCACCATTTTAGAAAACTCTGTTAAATTATTCATTTTAGATCAAGGCTGGAAGTGCAAGCATATAACCAGTTTTGTGTGATGCTTAAAAATTGAAGAGTGATATAAAATAAGTATCTCCTCCGCGGGGCGACTATAAAATGTGCCAGCAAACATATCGATCCATATGCTGCTGAATAAGCACTTTATTTTGTATGAAATTATGTTTGCTCCAATTGGATCTTTACGAACACTCATAGTAAAGACCCAAACAAGAGCATGGACAGGCTGAGACTGTATAAGAATTATGTTTAACTAAAAACTAGTTGGGATTAAACTTCAGGAACTTATGCCATTTTCATTTGAACTGAGTAAATCCATCTAGTTTTTTGGTAGATCAGATATTTTAAACCCTGGAACTGAGAGATCCTTGTTTACCCCAGTATCAGGTGAATGACATAATGGAAGAGACACTAGATATAGGACCAATAAGCAAAGCTGTCAAACAGCTTTATTTGTACATCTACATTTGTCATGGTGACTAGAAACTCGCAGTTGAAAAGTTTAAAGGCTAAATTATTAATCCAGTTGCAGAGGCAGAGTGATTGGATAGTAAATGGGTGTTGGGGATAATCCAGAATCAGAGTATGAGAATATGTGCAGAATACAAGTCATATACAGGAGAACAAAGCAGGAAAAGAACCCAACAGTGTAAATTAAGAGGTAGTGATGAGGCTTCACCATGAGGTGAGAGTTCCAAGGGTTTAAGTAACGTCAGTGGTAATGCAGGACAGGTACAGACAGGAACTAGGATGAGGGTCACTGTGCAGGTGAATCTGAGGTCTGTGAGAGTGTGACAACATAGAAGCACACAAACTTTCAATAACTACACAAATACGCATCAATCTTCGAAAAATGGGTTCTGGATGAGTTTTATTTTACAGTTTTTTAAACGTGAAAGAAGAACTGTTTTCTGATGTCAATTCTTTTCTCTAGCAGTTTATGATGATGCTCTATGATGGCAGATATTGACCATAGCAGATTATGGCCAATTGACATATTAAATGTGTTGCAGCCTTACAAACAGTTAGTCAGGTGTTTCATATATGTGTATATATAAGATATATGCATATGCATGGGTGTGTGTGTGTGTGTGTGTGTGTGTGTGTGTGTACACATTAATGCCTTTTAGTGGATCCACAATACACAAATACATATGCTTGCTTGTTAATAAAAAATGCATTTTTAGTATATTTGGTTATACAAATATACAGTATATGAAAAAAAATTGTGAATATTTAAAAGAAACAAATGGATTTATCCTATTCCTGGCTCCTAGATAATTAACATCACTTAAAATGTAAATTGGTCTTTGGTTGATTGGCTAGAAACAATAAAACAACTTATTAGGATAAAAACATCAGTGGAAAATTTTCGTTATAATTTCATGCTTTTTTCATCTCCTACAAATCTAGCACGACAAAGATTGCTAATAATTTGGGTTTAATGCCTGTTGGAAATGTTATTTAATAATTAATAAGTACTTACCCCACCAGGTAATACACACACACGCACACACACATATATATAAAAAATAATGCGTTAAAGAAAACTCTGGAATCGGCTATATATGATGGCGGATATTGACCATAGCAGATTCAACAGCTTTATGACACTGAAAAGCAAGCAAAATTAGATGCATTACAGAAAGCGGACTTTGTGGCTCTTACTGGGGATCATTGGACTTCCATTAGTAGTTCTAATTACTGTACATCGGAGTCACTGCACATATTGTTGATGTCACAGACGGGACATGGAATCTTCAGTCTTTTGCCCTGACTGTGTAGAAGACAAACACCAGAAACTATGCCGAAAACTGCGCTGAGCAGTTTCTCTCTGTGTCAGGAGAATGGGGAATTCAACAAAAGGTCACCACAACTGGAACAGACAGTGCACAAACCATGGTGGCTGCGGCAAGACACCTCCCATTCCACCACATGCCTTGTGTTGCTTACATCCTGCAAAGAACCATCACTGTTAGCCTTGCTGATAGTGGGTTTAGTGATGCATTAGCAAAATGTCGCAAGATAGTGGGTCACTTTAAACACAGCCCTGCTAATACGGAGGAATTACACCAGGAGCAAACAAGACTGGAGCAACAGAAAGAGCCACTCATACAGGATGTTTCCACACGGTGGAATTCAATGCTGGATATGGTTTCTCGTCTATTAAAGAATCAAGAGGCTGTTTTTGCTGCTTTAGACAAACAAAACACAAGTTAGTCATTTTAACTCCATCAGAGCTGGTAAAACTCCAAAACCTGGCGACTGTCCTTCAGCCATGCAGGTAAATAAAACAATTTTTTGACGTATTGTTACTGTTTCTTCAAAAAGCTCTAGAGTTGACAGTTATTGTGTAGATTAATAATTACTTTCTTGAACTGTCTACTACAGGTTTGTGACTGAGCTTCTTGGAGGTGAGATATATGTCTCATGTTCAGTGGTTTTACCTGCTTTCTGCC
>JAODJW010000040.1:15031267-15043437 GCA_026777045.1 Hyperopisus bebe
TTTGTGGTGGGGAAGAAATGCAGCTTTTAGAAAGGGGAATGAGGCCAGTGTGGTATCTGGGTCGTCGCTGCCCTCATCTCCAGACTTCTCCACTGTAGGGATTTCACTGGTCTGACTGGTGACCCTCTCCTTCCAGGACTCCAGCATTTATGCTGTGCTTGCTCTCCCCGTGCCGGAGCAACTTCTTAAATTAACGGCTCCCAGCCACAGACGATTGGGCCTTTGCCAGGAGCGGACTGCTTGTTACCTGTTCCTCATAGGCGGCTGCTGTTCCTGGTGCTGAAACCTGTACAGCACCGCCGAGCAGGCAGCAGGAACAGCCGGAGCAGCAGGAACAGCAGGAGCAGCAGGAGCAGCCGGAACAGCAGGAGCAGCAGGTGAGCAGGAGTCTGTGACAAAGCACATTATTATCCTTTAGCTAATATTCTTTGGTGAAATGTATTTTAATTGTGAAGAATGAAAGAAATCTGCCCCAACTATAAGTTTATATGTAGAAAATGCAAGAACTACACAGACACAGAAGATGTCAAACATGGGGAAAGTATTTTTGTTTCTTCTGGAGAATCAACACTAACATCTGAACTACTGCATACGTATGGATACCCGTGGAATGGATGTTCTCCCACAAGAGTGCACTGGAGGCAAAGGTCTTAACCACACAGGTGAAATTGCATTGGAAAAAGTAAACACAAAATGGGGACATGGCATCTTCAGCAAAGGCAAAAGGATGTGGTGGAACTATAACTGAATGATGAATAAAACAACAAAAACGACAATCAAGCACTGCACAAACAAAGAGAAGCTTTCAGCAACAGAGCTTTTTTCTAAATCAGCCCTAATTCCATGTGGTCCTTAATGAAACTCCAACCAAGTAATTAGCCCAACCAGAGCAGACTCCGTGGTATTAATGGACTGTGGAATCCCAATTATCACCAAAACCCTGCCCAGGACCACCAGTAATGCAAAGAGTATGCTCCTTATGGGACATGCCAAGATCCCAAGAAGGATTTTCTAAGATCGGTTTATTGAGATATGGATGGATGAGTCGATGAATACCTTTAACAAGTAGGTCAGTCAAAATGTGCTGCTCTGCACTACCATAAGTTTCATGGAATTTCCTTTCATCTCTTTGCAAAAATCTATCAAGAACAGCAACTTACAGGTTGTGTGAATGATAGATGTATAACATTGATGTGGTACCCTGGTCCTGTAGATTTGTTCCACAGCAAGATTCTAATATATCAATGAAATAGTTTACCAGAGTAATGTATCAGCTAGTCTGCCCCTTTAACCTGAGACATACATTGTCGTGGAAGGAAAACAGCTTTGGTATGATCTTTTGTTGGATAGCCATAGCAGGAAACCAGCAGGTGACAATGAACATCTCAACTTTTTTTGACAGATTTAATGTTATTGTGTCACATTTCATCACCATATGTAGGTCAAGGCTGTTGTAACACATCCAGCTTCAGCCAGATGTATGTGTGGAGCAGAAGTGATTTTGCACCTGATAGGCCGTCTGAGTTTAACATTGCAGCTGAGTCCCCCTCTGGCCATCGCTGAGCAATGTTCAGTCTACTGATGTCTACTGAACTGAGGTTATACTGAATGTTACATAATACAAAGAAAGAAAAAAAAAACATTTCAAGAGTGTTAGGAGAAACAGCTGTGAGGTCATCACAGTATGCAAATGAGGCATGGCCATTAAAAGCAGGGTTGGGAGGGACCTGTATTACAGTAAGGAATTACAGTGGGACCTGTATTACAGTAGGGAATTACAGTGGGACCTGTATTACAGTAAGGAATTTTATCTTAATGTTGACGCAAAATGGTTTCTCAGGGACGTCTTACCTGCTATTGTGCCATTAGATGCAAACGTACAGTGAATTCTGTATGTATCTCATCAAGACATTTTGATAATAGTCTCCATGAATCCATTCAGTTTTACTAATGGAGCTGATCAAAATGGAGTTGTTTTCTGGTCTGTCATTACATTTCCATTTAAGTATTTATATTTATTTCAATAATTTTATATACGCTTCATACCTAAGGTTATAACTCTATATGCAAAATTAGAAGGCCATATTTTATGATTGTCCATACATAAATAACTCAGACTCATACAGTTAATTTTTCATTTAAACTTTATTAGGTAATTAATACAGTCATGAAGACTACCACTAAGACTACCGTCTTAACTCGTTACTCTGATAACAACAAAGTAGATAGTCACTAAATATATTCAACTCATTGTAAGAATTGCCATGCATCACTTCCTGCTGCAATAGAAAGAGTGCTTAGGAACACTGGCATGCTGTTGACCTCAAGCTGATTTGAACCAAAAACCAAAATTGGCAAAGAACTAGCAAGGAAAATTAGGGATTACCCAGAAGCCAACTGGCTAATTTGCTCCTGAGCTGCAGACAATGGTAATCTAAATACCACGCGCGGTACAAATTTGAACACAGAAAAAAGTAAAATGCATTCAAAGCCACAATTAAGGTATTATGTAGCTCTGGGATGCTTAACATACTATGAACTAAATTAACTTTGTGGCTAATTAGCTTTCAAAATCACTTAGCTGAAATAAAATTAACAATACCCCAGCTAAACTAAACATCAAATGGAAATTGCACATGGTACTGTTAGATTATAAGAATTACTTTGAAAGTAATTACAAGACAGTAAGCTGAAAAATATGCATTGGATGTTTCCTCACAGAAACCTCAGGCGTTTAAATTAACTGAGACACCCGAAGTTTCTATTAGAAAAGTTATTCGCAAAAAAATACAACTGTACGGTTATTGCTTTACCCTACCTAGCAAAGAAATAGACAACTTGTGCATAGTTATAGCTCTTGATACAATGCTGGGCACCATTCTCTGACAGTTTTATTAAAATTTGATTTGAGCAGGAGACTGTCAAAGCAACTCTCAAAGAGCTATTTCACAGTAATAGAAACAGGTTGTCAGCTAAGCAATCCTGCATCTCTTCATGTGGATATGCATAAGTATATATGCATGCATGCACAGATCCATCTATTCATCTTCCAAACGCTTATCTAGTATACGGTCCTTGGGAGATCTAAGAGTAGCCTGCTTAAAATATTTTAACCATATCTTATGTTCAGCAGTCTTGAAACCAGACATGATATGGAGGATTAGAGGTCATGACACAGCACAATGGATCATCATTTTCTTCCCTAGAATCATGAGCAAAAGTGAAATCAAACCAACTATCTTTTCCATGTAAACCATCTATCTTTCCAGCAGGGAGTGTGGGGTGGGGGTCGGGGGCCTATTCCTCAAAGCATAGGGCACATGATAGGCAGAAGGTCCAGAAAGTGAAAATCCAAACCAGGATTTTGTTTCAACTAACCAGTTGCACATAATTAGTCACAGTCACTAAAAATCCTGGTTTGGATCCTGGTCCTCCAAAGAGACACAGTACGAAAGGAGTCCATTCTTCGTCTCAGGTCAATGGATAGCATCCATATCTCACAGCCATACTGCAAGACAGGAAGCAGCAGGACTCTAAAGACTTGGACCTTTGTCCCCTTGCAAAGATATCGGGAGCACCACACACCCCTTTCCAGCGATCTCATGCTCTCCAAGTCTGTCTACTAACTTCATAGGAAGAGTCAGCAGAGACATGAAAGTTGCTCCTGAAGTTGCTCAACGCAGTCGACATTCTCTCCACAGACAGACACACTGCTGATGGCTGTGCCCAAGAGTTCATTAAAGGCCTGGATCTTGGTTTTTATACAGGACACTCGCAAGTCCAGACAATCAGACTCCTTGCTCAGGCTCTTGAGAGGCCCGATGCCTCTCAACCCAGTGGACCCCAAATCCCTCCCCAGTCCATCCAAGCAAGAATACAGCCCTGGAAAACCCCAGAATCAACGGAGAAGAAAACAGAGGTTCTGCCTCCACTGTGCCAGGAGGATAGCCTTACCACTACCCTGGAGAAGTTCACCCCGAATACCACAGATCCCTGGCGCTTTACCTAACCTCAGCTAGTTCATCATCAACACAATTTCAGTGAGACTGGGTGGTTCACAGATATTTGGACAGTTAGCCTGCAGAACTGTGGACCCATAGATGTCCAACGTCCTGGCCGTCCTATAAACAGCTGCTCAAAGTAGCCAGTCAAGTGAGTCACAATTGCAATGTCATCCATAAGGATCGTTCCATCACCCGCCCAGACTCTCTGAGGAACAGATTCGAGTGTGCATGATGCTTCAGTTCCTCTGTAAGCACGACATGGGTCACTAGACCATGGATGGTGTCTCATGTGCTCACAGATTCCTCTAATAAACACTTTCTTATCTGCCCTCAGAGCCCTCGCAGCCGTCCTTCTCAATTCCCAGTACAGACCAGAGTTGCCATCAAACCATGTGGTGCGACTGCTCTCGATAATATCCAGGGAGACCTTCTAGGAACACCGGCAACACCAACACAACCCTCACCAACCTTCAGAGTCTTATCACAGAAGGTCTCCCACATCACATTAGAATCTACAGTCACACCCAAGTCTGCAAGTTTCTCACACAATCTACGTGCAGTTTGATGTTGGACTCTGACCAGGTTCAGCCTCATTTTCCTAGTAGGTGGACCTAAGCTGAATCCTCAGAATAGCAAAAACAAGCCTGTGGTCAGAATCGCAAACTAAGCACTTCTGTAGACCCTGTAGTTATGTAGGATCCTCCAGCATCTGCCCACAAGGATGTGATTGATCTCCTTGCCGCACCACCAGAATTGGAGTCCAACAGTGCAGCTTAGGCAGCTGGAACCTAGATCCAGTGACCCGCAGCCCCGGACCTTTTGCAAAGTCAAGGAACATGGAGCCACTTTCACCACAATCACCAGACCCATGGGGACCAACACAATCCTCATAGCCAGCCTTGTCAGTGCCAGTGGTCGCATTGAAGCCACCCATGACCAGAGGACTGTCACCCTTCAACCACCGAGGGAAGTTGTGAATAAAATGTTTCCCTCATCAAGACAGCAGAACTGAGACAGCAGACAAGACACCCAAAGAGTACCTTAGCCTGAGTCTCATAATATGTGCTGTTTACGAAGCTCCTGCGACGGCTGAGGAAAATGGTCATCATGCCAGAGAAAAGAGACGTTCTACACACCTACCCGGAGGGCCTGCCTCAGATTAGGACCCGAGTGCTGCCATGCAGTAGGTGACGCCTCTGCACCACATCAGTTCTGATCCCCAGCAGACTTGACCCAGTTGGCTTTCCTCCAGTAGCATTACATTGTTACGTGTTTCAGTCATTGATAGGGCATTATTGTTGTTAGAGACTGATTTGTCTGTGTATGTATGTAGGCATGTATAATGGAAAAAGTTATGAAGTGTTTTTACAGTTCACTGAATTTTCTTTTCCTGTAATACTTTTGGCTATTGAAACAGAGCTAATTTTAACGTAGTGATATGTGCTTTATCCAAAAGCCTGAATGTGACGGAACCCAAGATCTCAAAAAACGTTCTTTTGCCCATGTCACGAAATAGCTGACAACAGCAATTTCACTCTAATTCTGTTGAGAGCTACTTTTCATTGTGGTCTCCCTGCACTGTGACCCTTCCATGCGCTCACACATCAAAGGACTTGCAACCTCTGCACGGAGTAAAATAGAAGTTCAGCTATGAATTTCAGAATTGGGTAACCTGCTTCTATTCAGAACCATTTTCAGAGGTTATAGGTAAAGTGGGAGGAAACTTTTATTCCCAAAGAGGCCTCAGAAATATTAATGTCAGGCACAAAAACTTTAATAATGTTATTAGGCAACAGTTGTTAAATACTATTTAAATGAAAGTGAATACGAAAGTTCAAACAAGGAGACCTAAGGAACGCCAGTGTGTCCAATCACGTGGGTCCAGGTTTTATATAAGGAGTAAGTCTAACCCGCTTCTTTGCCATTACAGCTATTCAGTTCGCCCACCTCCTCCCCTCCACCACCTTCGGCTCCCCGCCCTGGTCCAGGGTTGACTCCTTCGCCTCCTGCCTAGTCGCCAAGCCAGATCTGTCGGCTTCAGCGTTGATGGATCCAATGACCAAGAGACGGGCTTCACCATTCGCTTTTCTAATACACATTGAAATTTTTCCAACAAATGAACGCTCTTGTCAAGTCAAACTATTGAGGTGTCCTTGGTTGAATTATATATAATATATTTCAAAAGTGATGTGTAACAGGAATCTCCTTATTACATGTAATATACAATTACATAGTTTGCAGAAACCAGATATATACTTATACAGGATTTTTCAAACTAATAATTTTAGAATCTGTCTTGTTCGAATAAATATTGTATTAATTATTACAACAAAAATGGAAACGCTAGCACGAAATACAGTTTGGCTAAATTCAAATGGCAGACATTAAACTTATTTGTTTATTTTTCCAATTTCTACATTATTTAAAATGTCATAAATTCTGTCATCCCATAATCAGGTCATGGGAACGGAAAATTTAATAAATTGTGAAAAACCTATTAGTCTCTGACATCTGTCAGCAATAATAAAATAGTATCCAAATCAGATTCATCCAAGATGAATTCATTTCATGTTTCCCTGTCAGTACAATTCAATCTTTATACCTTCAAGTAAATCTAATACTTGCATTGCTTTTCTCCGTCATTTCCAGTGTCTGTGGTCTGAAAATAAAACTAGATTTGTGTTGCGCTTGCTGCCGGTCATGTTTTTCATGCTTTGTAAATAAAATATTTGTTTCATATAGGAGAGTTACATATTAACACAAAAAAAACAACCAATATCCAGAAAGTAATCTGCCCTTTACAAAATCACAAGGGGAGAAATAATTCTGTTTCCTGAGCTAAAGAGAGGCTTTGTTCATCATAAAACCTGTATTTAAGTGCAGGGGGAGCCGATGTCTCCAGAGCATTTAAAGAGGCACATTAACAAGACATTGTAATACAAAGCATTTTCATGACATAAATTTTGATTAAACCTGAAATTATTGAATGATGAGCAGGAAGGAGTTGCAACTGTATAAATATTTCTAAGAATAAGGGATGAGTTCGATACAGCAGGGGGGCATGTGGAGCAGATGTGATTGGGTACACTGAAACGAAGAAAGTGCAAAATAGCAAGCACAAACAATTCTTGGAAGTATGGAGTAGTATTTAAACTAGGACACAAATCCAACAGGAGGGGGTATTTAATGCTGGAAGCAAAGAAATGTAAACAAGAGAGAGTGGCATACAAAGTGATGCAAACCACATGCCTGACAGCTCCCGTTCTAGTAGCATCATGTCGATTCTGACAGCAACATCCACAGCTCCAAAAATCCTTCACCGTTTCTGAAACACTTGCAAATTCTTGACTGCAAATTATTCAATGGCAGTAATAAAATGCAGGTTATTTATTTATTCCAAATGGATGCTTGAAACTAATAAAAATGAATAAAAGTAGGGTAAGTGTATTTGTGAAGGACTCTATGGTACGTTTCTACTTTCGTGACATACTGTGACAGAGTAATGACATTATTATTATCATTATTTGCTTAGAAATCCTTCAAAAATTTACAGATACATTTACATTTTTGTTGCTTAGCTTTCTTCCAACACGACTTAAAGTTGTGCCCTTTTATTCATTGTAGAGCAGAACCTTTGCTGGGAACCACCCAGAAACCCATATAGAAAACCAGGTTCCTGGCCACTACCACCTGTTGTCCATTGCTTTCATGCTACAGCTTCAGCAAATATTCAGGCAATAAATTGCTGTAAATAGCGGTCAATAAATTCTGTAACATTCTTCAGCAGCACAAAGTTACCACAGAGAACATTATTGATAGAAAATGAAGAGAACTGTGCAAAATGTTACAGATGCCAAATGTTAATTATCCACTGTTGTGGAATTTAGAGCTAGCTATCTGATTATCTTTGGAGTTTTGTCAACTTCAATACAAGTAAATTAGCTTCTTTATTGTTGCCATAGTAACTCTCTGAGGGAATAACTCTACTTTAGGTCAGGGTGACTTGTAATTGCATTCTCAACAATAGGTCCTTCTCTGGACTTAAGCCTTCAGCTTTTTAGTTCAAAAGTGCAGTTAATTGAACATTATATAATCTCCTCCCCCACGAATACATTGGCATTGTATAATTGTACATTTACAGGAGGATCTAAAAGTAGTTTTATCATCTGTGAATAAGTGATGGTGGCTGGAGGATTATGTTTCCTCTGGGTTAGTTGGAATCATGTGGATGCAGAGCTAGTGACCAGCTGATATGGAGATGCAAGTCACCCCCTTGTGCTCCTCAGCCTCCTGAAGTCTCTCAGCCACTTTTATTCTTGAGCCAAAGAAATGCACAGACTGTCCCCAGGTTACAAACAGGGTCCATTCCCATTCGCCTGTCCTTAACCTTCGGATTGTGTTAGCTTTCTCTTCCTATCTCTTATGGTAGACGGTTCGGTGCCGACCGTGTCGTAAATCAGCCATAAAATACCCTCAAAAGAATTATTCATCATCCAATTTGTTTCTTACCTCTTGGTTACCTTGTTAGGCTTCCTTATCCATTTTGGTGTGGCTTTCTGGACCTTTCATTTAAAAGCATACCTCTCGTTTTTGCCTTGCCTTGATTTTGTTTTAATTTACTTTGTTTAAATAGAGATTCCTGACAAAGTCGAAAAGCCTTGATGCGGTACACAAATCTATGTGGTGCTTTTATGCATTTTAAACTTACAAACAGGTTGGTGCCGACCCAAACACCAGAGGAAGGCTTAATCGAATTTGTAGCTAAGTCAGAAAAATAAGAATACGACACATAATAATAACAACAATAATTATAAAAGTAACTACATTCAGTTCTGTACAGTACCTGACGCTGACGAACGGCTGAAGCCACAAAATGTTTTCATGAGCGTCACAAAGCAATGTTTGCGTTTCTCATCATGAACCATTGTAGGCCTATTTAACCCCATTCTTTATATAATAGACTTCATAGCAGTCCGTTCATAAGCACAAGTTGTCTATAAGTCGGACCTTTTTAACCCAGGGACTGCCTGTATTACATAGTGGTATTCAGTTCCTTATGTCTCAAACAGTTAATGTCACCTGATGCTAAGTCTCTTTCCTTTTCAGGTTTTAATTGTGGCAGATTTATATCTTTTTATATATTTCTCAGTTCATCTTGCTGCTACCATCTTTAGTTAACTTGTGACTATAGGTCCCTGAATTTGTTTCTTAAGTGTTGATATGTGCCCCAGCCATGATACTCCCTTCCCAACCCATTCCTTTGGGACCCCCAGACAGTTCACGTTTTTGCTCCCTCCCAGCTCCCTGCCGGCAGTCCACATTTTTGCTCCCTCCCAACTCCTGATAGCAAAAAAGAAAAAAACTGTCTGCAGGTCCCTGAGGACCAAGTTGAGAAGCACTCTACAGAAACGGTGTGTGTTCACCATGCTCTTGGCTGATGTTCCTGTTCACCTTCGCCTTTCCATCAATTTTCCATAAGACTTCCTTGTGGCTCTGTTTCTTTTTAAATTCCAGTCTAATCCATTGTTGTTCGTCTAATCACACTAATACTAATAGTATTTTTCTTGAATAACTTTCTGCAGATCATAATACTCGGCTATTGGTGATTGTATTATATTAGCTTTAACTGGATTTTTTTATACTTTGAGGCAATTATTATTTTCATTTTTTTAGGTTTAGGCCTAGTCTGTTCTCAGGATATTGTTTTTACTTGTCCTTAAAATAAGCGCATACGGTTTGCCAATGGCTGTTGCTAGTTTCTGTGACAGTAATTTTCATTCATCTGATTAAAAATTGCCTTCATTTCTGCCACAGAACTTCAACACACATGAGCACCAAAACTTGCTCTATAAGCGTAAACATGCATGCATGAAAATAGGTATAGGTAAAATTGGTCTTGATACCTTGTAGTAATCCTTTTGGGTGTCACTGCATTCGTTTTGAATGTAAGCAACATTCTCTGTTTTATAAAACATTTCATTCTGTAGTGTCCATATACAGTAATCTTGTGAAATATTTATATAACTTTTACAAATGGCAATCGGAATAGGTAATCAGGATCATATGAAGTTGCTCTGTTCCTACAGTGACCATTTAATTTTTCAACTCAAAATGCACAAAAATTAGGTTGTCAAATACACCTTCAAGATACACATTAAAATGTCTATGATAGATACAACAGAGAATAACATTTGCAGAATAATGAATTTAAATATATGAAAATTGGGAAATGGTGATATTTTCAGAAAAGCATTCTGTTTCAGAAAAACACTTCAAAATTAATTTCAGGCAACAGGGGTCATACTGCACTCTGTCATTTGACAATGGGGGCGGCGCTCTAGAGCCGAATGGCGAGCAGAGGCATGCAATTACTTTCAGTAATCCACTTGTACTCCCTTTTAATTATCAGCCTCAGCAAATAATCACAGCTCGCTGCCATTAATTGTACAACTCTTTGGCTGAAAATTAGAAGGAAGGTCATTACTCCTGAGTATTCCGTTTTCACATACAGACCTCCATTATACCATGAAAATTATTTTCATTATTTTAAACATGACATTGATTGTGTCATTAAATGCATAAATATGCTCTTAGGATGAGGTAGACGTTTGTGAGTACTGCTATATATTACTAAGAAATACAGACAATATCAGCATGGGTCTAAGATAAGATAACATAGGATAAGATATACACTTTCAATGTTCCAAATTAAACACCTCCAATAATTCCAATAATGTGTGACAGAAAACCTTTTCTAATGACAGTCTCCCCACAATGACTATTTCCCATTACCATCTAGTAATACATGCGATGATGCCTAGAAGAGACAAATGGGATGCCTTTGCCATGCTGGGATCATCAGTAATATCAAAGGCGCCTTGCAGTTGCTGCGCCCCTACAGTAAGTGGCTGCAGGTGCATGCACAAGCCTGAGGACAGAACATATCAATGCAAACTCACATCCGGGGAGATTTGGACAAAATAATACGCAGAAATTTTTGTTAAAAGGAGAATCGATGAAATGCGTGAAATGTCAGTCTCATTAAAAGTCAGAAAAGCTCTAACAGACATAGAACAAACGGATTCCAGGGAAGATTCTTCGATGCACAGGTTCTAAACTCTACCAGGTGGAGATTAAAGAAAGCAGTTTTTAATGGATCCTTTGTCTATTCACTGAACTTGATGTAATGTTATCAACTAGTGGAAATAATTTAATTGAATTTCAGTTGTTTCATACTCAGGGATGGAGAACCAGCTTTTTGATCTTGTCACATCTGAAAGGAATAGACAAAAAAAATAATGAACGTGTACATTGATGCTTTGGTTATGTTAACAAAGTATTAAGGATTGTTTCTGGATTAAAAAAGAAATAACGGCACCACTCTCCACATACACATATATATAGGAATCTATGAACACATTCATAACCCATTACAATGCATTCATAAAGTATTATAAACACAGTTAAAAATATTTATAAAAAGACAAAAACCCATTATAGCCATGTTTATTATGAATTATAAATTCTTTATGAAGCTTTTATTTAATACACTGTAGATACATTCGCAACGCAGTACAAAGCATCCTTAATTCTTACACCAACCATTGTAATGTATTATGAAGGTATCTTTATACACCTTACGGACATATATATTGGTATACAACTCTTAATTATTGAATACAGGTGTTTCATTCAGATTCATTACCCCAGGTGTATAAAATCGAGCACCTAGCCATGCAGTCAGGTTTACGAACATTTCTAAAAGAATGAGTCATTCTGAAGAGCTCAGTTACTTCAATCATGATACTTTCATATACCACCTTTTCAGTAAGGCAGTTCATGAAATTTCTACCCTACTAGATATTCCACAGTCAACTGTAAGTAGTATTATTGCATAGTGGAAGCATTTAGAAACAACATGGGCTTTCATGGCTGAGCAGCTGCATGCAAGTTTCACATCACCAAGTGCAATGCCAAGCGTCGAATATAATGATGCCACCACTGGACTCTGGAGTTGTGAAAACGTGTTCTGTGGAGTGACAAATCACGCTTCTCTGTCTGGCAGTTGGATAGATGAGGGTATCGGGAGAATGCTACCTTTCTGACTTTATTGTGCCAACTGTATGGGGTTGTTGTTCAGGGGTTGAGCTGGGCCCCTTAGTTCCA
>JAODJW010000040.1:15053621-15108027 GCA_026777045.1 Hyperopisus bebe
AAGCTAAAACCCTGGGTTCCTTTAAATCGGAGCTAGATAAGATTTTAACAACTCTGAGCTATTAGTTAAGTTCTCCCCAAATGAGCTTGATGGACCAAATGGCCTCCTCTTTTGTTTGTAAATTTCTTATGTTCTTATGTTTAAGAACCATGTATAAAAAGCAAAATCTCACTTACATCCATTTAATTGTCACCACTCATGCAACCTGAATGATTATTATTATTGTTATTATTATTGTTGTTGTTGTTGTTTTTGTTTGTGTTGCTGTTTACTGATTCAAGCAAAAAACGTCAAGATTTGGACATCTGGTTGAGTCAGCCAGATGATATTTCTCCTTCAAACTCAC
Source organism: Hyperopisus bebe (assembly GCA_026777045.1). Classification (NCBI taxonomy): domain Eukaryota; kingdom Metazoa; phylum Chordata; class Actinopteri; order Osteoglossiformes; family Mormyridae; genus Hyperopisus; species Hyperopisus bebe. The sequence continues at coordinate 15,053,968 of JAODJW010000040.1, forward strand.
CATCCTCCAGTCATGTAACTACCATTCGATCCACATAGGCTTTTCCTCATATCACCAGACCCACAGGATAGCCTCTGTTTGTGGTTCATTGTGCTGCCCACTTTCCGGTATATAAGCTGCATTGTGCCTTTGTGCCCTGGGGTCTCGCTGGTTGTGTTCAGGCACTTACGCACTCCAACAGAAACACCGGTCTTTTTCTATGCGTGTCCGCGAGGTTTGGTAGTGAAACTGACCTGTATGATGTTGTATTAATGATACCAGACGCGCTGATGATGTCATCCACATGGGGGCATCTTTTACTATCACCAGCCCCTTTTAAGATGGTCAGTGCATTAAAGCTACTATCCCTAATGTCTGAACAAAAACGTAACATTTATTCAATATGTGATTGATATTTGTCCCTTTGGTACATGTTATTGAATTGAAAGGCTGCTGAAATAGCACATAATATGACTGACATCCATCAATCATTCGACTGTTTGTCATGAGCAGGGTCACAAGGAGGCCTGGAGCATCTTTCTGGCTGCTCATGTTATGAGGCATCTCTTTAAATGCATGGCCTTGGACTGTACAGGGAACGCCAAGCCAGGTGGGGAGAACATCCAAACTGCAGACTAAGCAGGGGCACAAACCACAACAGTCTCCATGCCAGGTCACAGTCCTTAATGAGTGACCATTACACCACATATAAGAGACATGTAAACAAAGTCTTACTTTGTGATTCATTCAGGCAGTAATTTGCAGTAATTTCTCTATAAGTTCTCCAGGGGAAGCTATGCTTCATGAACAAAGGAATTCAAACTGAGTGCATGAGCTTGCGGGAAACATTTTATTTAAAAAACTTTTGTTTTCTAAGTAGTACAGCAACACCAGCCACAATCCGTTATTCATTTAACAAACAAGCACCTCGGTCGTTTTTAGATAACTAAGGCATAAGATGCTTTTTCATTTATGTATAAAACTCATAACCGTGTCTTCTGCTAGAGGCATCTTTGAGCATTGTTCTTTTCCAAACATATATATAAAAATCTCTTGTGGCCGTGATTGTAGACATTTACCTTCTAATTTGCTGTCTTTGGAAAATTAGAAGACATAAAGAATGTTTTTCTCTTTTCAAAGAATACAAAAAAATTACATGTCCTTGAATATTCTATCTCAGTCTCCTGCTTTTTAAAAAAGTGTTTTTTTTTTCTTGCGTGCTTCAGTGTTCACTTCAATTTAGTCATCTCCAGCCCTCTGTTCTAGTTGGCTGTTTGAAATGTACATCCATACATGTCAGGAAGCCTCAAGGATAGAGTGTGCCGGGCCCCTCGTGGGAAATGCTACTTGCACCTCATAGCGAGATGTCACACCAGCGATATGGCATTCATTAAAGAGAAGGCTAGAAGCATCGCCTACCAGAGAGACGGCTAGGTGCACACAGCCGGCCCCCTACATGGACCCAGTCACTCGCCATGGACACTGACGAAGCTGTCACCCAGTACAAGCATATCCAGCCCTGGCTAAACAATTATGCTCGCGTTCTATGCTACAGAAAAGCTCAGCACTTTTTTGAGGCAAGTAATCCACACAGAGATCCATATTGCTGTTAACGGATACATTTCAGAGGGCGATGCTTAGAGGCTAACCCTGAGCCTATTGCTGTAGTCATTAACACGACCAGGAAAGAAATGTTGCCTCGAGCTGTATCTCCACATACATTAAACTGCCAAGATAAAGTTATAGATCATCAGTGAGCAACTTAACCCTCTGGAGTCTGAGGCCTCTCAGCCACTTTTGATGTAGTCTGACATGCCTTGACATTTTAAAATGCTTCACCTATCTGAAAACATTTATCCGAAAGTGCTACAAAAGCTTTTATCCAGCACAAACTCAGCATCAATAATCTGAGTCCGGTTTCCAGTTTGAATGTCGTTCTTCCTTTTTTTTTGTTTAAATCAACTTTAATGAGAGGCAGAAATTCAGCTGCAACTCAGAAAACAGCTTGACATCAGAGTTTCTGAGTTCAGCTTCAAATGTAACTTTTGATTCTGTTTACACCCAATCACAGCAAATCACAATACAGAAATGCGTGTCTAAGCAAAATCTGCAATCTCCGGCAGGTAACACACCCATTCAAGCATGCAGTTTTGTGCACTCTGGAAAGTAAAAAAAAGATCAAATCTACTACAGCCAGCTTGAGCCACTGTTTATTGCATATTCATTCATCACTTACTGTTCCTAAGTATGTGTTGTTTGCTTATCTGCAGTGCATCGCCATAATTAGATAATAGTTTATAACTGGCATTTATGCAGATGTTGTATAATACAAAGTACAAATGGCTTTAAAGGACATTTATTAATGGCCTCCCATTTCAAAAACTAACAAAAGCAGCATGAAGGAGGGCTCTGGCTTGTCGCTGGTGTGATGCCCCCTCCTCCAGGCATGTATATTTGCCTTCCCCCCCCTGAGAGTGTGCCTGCACCCAAGTCTGTCCATGTCATCAACCCAGAGGGCTTCAAACACGCCGCCTCGCTTTCTTCTGGCACCCCCCCGCTGAGGACAATCTCAGATTCGTTAATCACCAGTAGCAATGTGTTCAGACAGGCACTCTGTGCAGGATTCACACTGTATTCATCTACACAAAACGTGCGGCACCTCAGAAACACACAAAGAATTGACTCTCTGGGTGTGAATGCAGACACATGCCTTTGTCTCTGGCATGCGGCGCGGAAACGGGAGCTGGGCGTATGAACGCCGACGCGCTATCTGCTACAGACCTGTGCCCCCCCCCCCCTTCCTGCCGCAGTCAGTGGCCAAGGAAAAAAGCTCTTCCCTGGAGCTAGCCACACGCTGCTAAATACTAAATCACGCTCCCCACCTACGATTCCCCAGGAACCAAATTATTATTTTTAGATTTTCCCATGGATGAGAGAGAATGAGTCTCTTAGCAGCTTAGCATAATCAGTCTTAAATAGGGCCAGCTAACCATAGGTATAATGGTAGCAAACAGAGGAATGCACAAAAAAACAGTTGGAAAATATGTCTGCCAAAATTAAACAACATACTTTGCAGATGCTTGGTGAAACATATTTCATAGAATGTACTTCAGGGTTGGGGCTGCATGTGCTGCCTGTGTTATTGATATGTACTGGTCCTCTTCCACAGCCCAATAAACTGCTTATGGTGTGTGAGGTGGCCTGTAAAAGGCTGGCATCCTGTCCAAGATGTTCCCCTGCCCCCCCCCCCAAACCCTTCAGTGGATAATGGGTCAGAAGATGATTGGACAGATACTTTGTTGTTCACAAAACAGGAAATCTACATGTTCCCGGGAACACGTCAGACTTTTCAAAACGTCTTGACAGCTGTGGTAGATGGGTCTAAGAAGCTATGTGTAGATGTGAAACAAACAAATTAGTTATTAAATATCTTGTCATGAAATTCGAATGTACAGAATATGCATATTTTCAGCAAACATTACTGATAATAAACAAAAACTGTTGAACTAAAAATGTCAGCAAGTTCATTTAAAAGAGCTCTCCAAAAATGTGTTAAAATGCTGAAATATTGGTAATAATGCTTCTTTTATTAGTACTTTTGCTTTGGAAGTACATGCTTTTACTTGCTCTGTTAAATATTGCAGTCTATGGTCTGCCTTGTGTATTGTTGCATGCATATATTAAATAAAACGTGCATTTCCAAGCATTTTTGTTCCCATGGAGCTGGTTGACACTTCTGATCAAATCATGCAATGCATTAAGACTTTACAGCAGTAAGCACATTAAGCAATATAGCATTCTTAATACAGTCCAGAGTAATGTGTAGGGGTTTTAGGCGCTAACACTGCACACTAAATTGAATACATTAGAAGTGCAGACTAAAGAGGTTAGCTTGGAGTCTTTTGTGAAAAGGGGGAAAACTGAGGGCTGACAGTCAGTAAGGATCATTATTCCCCTGCCTACTTCATTCAGAGACGCTGAACCTAGTAATGAGACTTTAACTTCTTGAAAATCCTGTAATTGCACTACATGGTGTCCTGGTTTTTCTATTTTCCCCACAACGCTGTACTGAATAAGAATCTGGAAGATGAATGAATGGATGATTGGATGGACGGACGGATGGATGGGCTCCCTTTTCAGGAAACACAATTTAAAATAAAGATATATGTGAGACTAAGCACAATAAGGGCATAAAATGTACAATTACAAGGACAGTCACAGCACTGCTGGTTTTTAAAGTCCATTCTAAAACAAATAGTAATAAAAGCGTTTCCTAATGTGCAGGAAGAACTCGATCAAAATGAGGCCCATAAATCCTGAATAGCAGCCCAGTGCATGCAAAATCAATAATGTGAGCTCTTCCTCCTTCTTCCAGGGGATACTGGGCAATGAAACATATAAGCAGCATTACAGCGGTAGCAGTCAGACAGGAAGTCACATCTCGCTGACCCAAACTGACAGCACGTCGGTGCTGAAGCAACAGGCTACTAATCTGCAAATAGATACAGTCCTAGCGTGATAATCTCTAGACTGTACTGTAGATGTAACACCTACAGTAACTGGCTGCCATAGGTGCCTATCTGGCAGCAGTTCACATGCTTCTGATTCGAGAGAACTGCCAGAAGGATGATTCTTCTAGGTCTCAAAGCCAGAGCAGCTCGAGATTACGTGCCAGAGTGCAGGTCAGTCACCAAGACCATCAGAAGCTCCCAAGAAGATGCGGCAAAGGTTATCAAGGCAGTTGTCTTCATCCTTCTATCATCAGCATCATTCCAGAAAGGCCAGGATCATTATACAGGCACTGAGAGACCAAAAAAAGAAATCGAATGCATGTTCAAAAGATTTAGACAGCTGAGAGGCTTCAGATAATTAGCAGACCAACACCTCCCACCCCTGTGCTGACAGAACACAGCAGGCATCCTTGCCGAAGACAGTGGGTCATGCTCTCGCAAGCCATCTAAGAATCAGAAATAAGGAATTCTCAAAACAGGGCTTGTAGTGACAACTAACACAATACAGTCGGCTCCTATCATTGAACTTTAAGCTTGAAGGAACCTCCTGAAGCTTCATTTCAGGAGTAATGTTTTTTTAGCTGATAAAATAGCTCTGATAAGTCCATATAGCATTGGAAATGGCTTTTTATTTATCCTTTATCCTTTCATTACAGACAAACAAGCAGAATGTTATTAAAAGGCACCAAGGAGATTGCTGCTCTCTGGGCTCAATCTGTAGTTCCTGTAAAATAGTCATCACACATTATAATCACCGTAGGTAGAGATTGATTTCTTAAAGCTAGATAAAATTACAGAGATTACAAAAAGGTGTGTTCAAAGTCTGGATAAAACACCAGAGCACTGGACTGTATAATGGTTCTACTTGGCAAAGAACTTCACAGTTGAATCTTCTTGAAAATCTTCTTGAAATTCTTTACAAATTTTTAATACCAATTTAAACATTACATGTTTGCAAAAGCTGAATAACAACGGGCTTCTAATCACCACTCAATGACTATACATGATTTTCTCATTTTGGAAGAAACTTTTTTTGTCCTACGCATATCAAAAGTCAACCCTTTCCAGAATGTTCATTAGAATGAGAGGGGTACCAGATTGAAGGAACACAAACACAGATTTGGCAAAGGATGCAAAACGGGAGCTTCACTGTAGGTGGTCAGAGACAAGGACTCAGAAAGCAAACAAGGAGTACAAAATAAACACAGCAATCAGCTGAATGGTTTTCTATATAAGCACATGTTTTATGTTTCAGTTAATGCATATGCAGTATTAGGAGGACACAAAGTGAAATACAGGGCAGACATCGGATGCATCATCCCTGTGATCTTGTCTAAAAGAACAATTACGTCAGTAGCTTTCATCCTAGTACTATTGCTTCAATAATATTTATAAAATACATTGTTTTCACTTAAACCCCCGAGTCACATGAGGCAAAGCAGAGTGCTTGCGATCTCCCTAGGTAGTGTTTGCCCTCAATATAAGAAGAAGCAAGTCCTTTTTGGTGTCAGCAATTAAATACTCTTCTTCTAGACAGCTCACCTCTCTGGAGGGGTGTAGGAGTAGCTGTAGGCTACATGTTTGTAGACCCAGATCACAGATCATTAAATCCTTGATATTTATGAGTTGACAGTCTTGTCAGCTGGGTACCTGCGTGTTATTTATCGCGCAGCGTTGAGTGCGGTGATTTTGCTCGGCAATAAAATCGATTCAGTGCTAGCGTTCTAATAAACTGGAAAAATGGGCAGCAGTATAAAGTGTGATATTTAATGCTGAAGAGGCGTGATTCACATTGACCGCTCGTAGGTAAATTAAATGATAGATATGTGATGCTGACAGGTATAGACCACACCTCTGTGCCATCCCTCTGTTCCTCAATACAGTCCACTGAGTCTGCAATGTCACCTACACGTAATGACCAAAAGGAATGGAGCCTAAGGCAAATTTCAAATGCAATTACTGAAATACAAAACAGATGTGCCCTTCTCACCATCCATTGTCCAGTCCCTTCTAATAGGCTTTCACTGTAATTAAAGATGACTTTAAATAGGACTTTCTGCTGTTCACTGACACAATACGTTTCATGCATTAATTAAACTCTGACCCCATGTATGTAATCATACAATTAAATTTCTCATTCGGAACTGTACCAACTGATTGGTTCTATTAATGGAATCAAAACATCTTTTTTTCAGTTAAGAAAACCACTTAACCTATGAATTCTCCATATCAGTGGCTATTTTACAATAAATTACATAAAAATGAAATGGGCACTTGTTTTTTTCAATGCTATAAATGTAAAAAATCTGTTTAACACAATATTTCAAACTTAACTCTACTTCTCGAGTCCTGGTGTGATGAAGTGAAACTTAAAAACATTAAAAATATGCTGAATGTCAGAACAAAAAGGACAGTCATTCACTTAAAATTATTACACATGGCAGGAGATGATAGTGTCCTACTATTCAATTAAATGAGCCCGGCCATTGTGTGATTTCAACTGTATAAAATCACGTTAATTCCAGAACATTATCATATATTACTTACAGTGAGTTACATACTTACATTTACATTCGGTGCTGATGAAACATATTTCTTAAAAAGATTGAAGACGTTTCAATCTAGTGATTCTGGGCTGCACCTTATCCCAGGCAGCACTGGGTACAAGGCAGTGAAACACAGTGGACACACACTCACATACAAATAAAAAAAACATTATGGGCAACTTAGAAATGCCAGTACATGATGGAAAGAGGAGGCACAGACAGAGCAGGGCCAGAATTCACATCCCCAGGCAGCAGTGAGGCAATACTGCCAGTCACTAAGCCATCGGGTCATTCTAAATTGATAAATACGATATCAAAATGCCATAAAGAGTTGCTGACTTACAGTTTACTCCTTGCCATCACATCTCCATGACAGTTCTCTTTTCCTTCTCTTTCCAACATACCAGACATTTAGTCTTTTCTACGTTAAAGCTTTTATACCCTTAAGAGTATCATAGTCTTTGGAACAAATGTGCTCTGACCTGCTTGGTCATACCTTTCTCCTGTGGGACTCACATTTTATTAAGCTTGGGAAGCATCATGACCATGAAGACTCCTTTGCAGCAGGGATACATAGTAAAGCTGCAGTATATTACCATTATAAAAGAAACTGTTGACATCCCTCATGCCGTGCCCGTCCCTCTCCCTGTTCCTCCAGCTCAGCGGGTTTGTAATACCCCCTTCTGCCCAAATGCACCCCCCTACTGCTTGACAACTTCGTCGTGCAGCCCCCTTAAGACTTTGCGAGGCTTTCCAGGATTTTCCGCTGGCAATCTCACTAATACACTTGTGATTAGTTTGGCAGGTATGAGCTACTCAGTATGTGGTTGCCAAAAAAAATACTGTATTACATCTGACAGAACGCGGATGACAACCGAAATGGAAAAGGGTATTTATAAAGCAATTAGAATATATATTAACACATAAAGGGCCCCTCCATTTTTATACTCAAAGTGTAATGAACCTGTCTACTTTTAACTATATAAAAGAATAATTTAAATACAGCTAATTTACTGGATTGGTAAAAATTGGGAAGAACTGTGTGAAAAAATGAAGAATATAGAAACTGACTCTGGTGAATCATACAATCACATTCTTACCACAGAGCGTGTGCATGCGTGCGTGTGTGTGCGTCCATGCATGCGTACATGTGTGGGCATGCATGTCTCCACAATATAATAAAAGCCTGTTATTTTTTACCCTGTGGGGACATTTTGACATGACAGCGTGCATGCGCTGATTACAGTGCTTTGCTGCACCCACCACGCAACAAACCACCTCAGGGATGAGAACCTGAGTCCATTCATGCGGTGGGTGATAACTCAGCACCACACTAGTCCGAATGGAACCTTGTGGGGACATTTTTTCAGTCCCCATGAAGATAACCTCAATTTTATAATAATCTGTGACTGCAATCAAAAAACATCTTGTATTTTGCTTGGTTACTTATGGTTAAAGTTAGGGCTGGGTAGGGGTTTGGGTATTCCCCATAGAAATGAATGAAGAGTCCCCACAAAGATCTAATCACAAACTTGTGTGTATATATGCATGTGTATGGTCATGCATAAATGTACCTTTTCATTTTTCTTCCATCCACAGAACATTGTCCCAGAGGCATTGTAGAACATCCACGAGGTCTTTTGCACACTTGAGACATGCATCAGATCTTTGTGGTGCCCTTCCATGAATACCATTCTTATGTAGTGTGAAGGACACAAGAACATACAAGTGCAAATGATTTCTGAAGGTCTTTAACTGTTACCCTACAGTTTCCAGTTTCCTTTTCCGTCACCTAGGGAGAATGCCACCAATACTGAAATACTTCCAATTGTAAACCATCTGCCTGATGATGGACTCACAGCCCAAGTCTTTAGAAATCCCATTGTAAGCATTTCTAGTCTTATAAGCTTCAACACCAACCTCCCTTGACTGGAGTTGAATAGTCTTCCATTATGAAGAGTAGCTGTGTGGTTTTATACACAGCAGGCCAGGTCAAACCCACACCTGATTTGATTAATAACACCTAAATCCAATTACTCTCTTTGGAAGAGGTCATTATCCTAGAAGTTCACATTCTTTTTCCATCAATGACCTTGGCTGTTTAAACCATTTTTTCAGTCACGATATGAAAATGTAAAATGTTCTTTCGGTAACCCTGCCCCTCTTCGCAGGAGTTCTGTGTGTGGAATTTGCATGTTTATGGGTTTCCTTTGGGAATTCACGTTTTCCGCCCGAATTTGATTCTCTAAATAAGTCCATGATCACTACTGACCATTTACATCTCCCAATATAATATTCTCTGCTGGTGTGTGAGTGTGCCCTGTGATGGATTGGTGACCCCATCCTGGGTTGTTCCCTGCCTTGTGCCCTGTGGTGGGTTGAGACCCCATCCTGGGTTGTTCCCTGCCTTGTGCCCTGTGATGGATTGGTGACCCCATCCTGGGTTGTTCTCTGCCTTGCTCCAAAAGCCTAAGGAACAAGCTCCAGACCAGCTGCAATCCTGAATAGGACAAGCGGTTGCAGATGATGGATGGATGGATGGATGGATGGAATATTCTCTGCTGTGTACATTAGTAGAGAATGCTTAGTTGCTCCACCATCCTCCAGCCAGCATTTTGTTTGTTGGTTTACTTTCCAGCAAAGCCTTCAGTTAATTAAACTATTTAATTGAACTGCTTAATTGAACTGTTGACGACTTGCATAATTTAAGTCATGTCAATAAGTGCATTAGTTTTAGATTTACTGTTACTCACATATGTTCAATCATTTTGGACAACATCATTAGCTAAGCAGCTAAGTGTAAAACAAATATAATGATGATGAAGGAATGCCTGTAATGGTGAAAAACAAAGCCGTGTCTCATTTTTGCCCCTTAAATAATAGACTCTTTTGTTGATCTATTATTCAATAAATACTATCTCTTGAATAAATTAACTACAAAATAAATGAGGGAATGTGTTATGCTAAATGTCACTTCGGTAATAATTTATTCTGTCTCTATCGCAATTAAGAAAAAGGCCAAACTCCAAAGCTTTGAAATTCAACAGAAATGACAGCGCTCACACGCTGCCCATTAAACCCCCACAGACAGCTGTACCCAAAGACACATGCTGGTGGGTAGCTTGGTGGCGCAGGTTCTGCGTCTTGCGTGACACGTGTCACATGAAGTGGATGGGCATTGGGATGATTTACCAAATCTCCTTGGAGAAATCGGTATGAGGTTTAGTAGTAGAAGTATTTAAGTGGACAAGGATGCCTTTGCAAGCTGAGGGACAAAATTATCTAAAACGAGCGATGAACAGGCAGAGAAGGTTGGCGAAAAGAAAACACTCTTTGAGACCAAGTCGTAAAATATTAAAAGAAAAAGTCGAGTTGCCTATATTAATTCTTGTCACATCCTGTGTTTTTTTATGAATATGCATACTTATGCCCAGGATCTTTGTATATAGAACATTCTAAGGATCCAAAGACGCCAAGCTGAGAGCCACACAGCATAAAGGCCTCTCTGGGTCTATCATAGGCATTCAGCTCTGTGTTACAGGCTCCCTAACGTTATGGAGATGACTATGCCAATTTAAAAGAGAATGGCAGGTAAAACAGTGGGGACACAGCGCCTGTCATGAATAAAACAACTCAGAGAGAGGAGAAAGCGCGAATGAAGTAGTGCAGGGAACACCATGGCAGATAAATAAAACATGCCCCGATGAGATGTCCGGCATACCGCCTCGTAAGAACTCCATACTCTTTCTTCCGCACAGTGTGACTTCATCACACTAAGTACAAAAAAGCATGAGGGGAGAAAAGGACCTGGCCTATAAATGAAAGTGTGTGGCATGACCCACATGAAGTGCACTTTAATCCCTCATGGTTAAGCTGCTCTCCTCTTTTCGCGTTTTCTTGTACACAGAACATGTGAAAGCGCAGAAAGCATAAGGACCCCCTTACCCTCCATTAGATACATATAAATACAAAAAGCCCTCCCTCATGAAAGCTCTCAGAATGGTAGTCAACAAAGGCAAAAGTTTATTTGGGAGTAGAATGGATATGCAAACTGGGCAACTCCTCGGCTTTTCAAGTAAACCCTCGCTGCAGTGAGAAAATAAACCAGTTTAGCACCTGACAAGCTGTGTCAATCTGTGGCCGGGGCTGAGAAGGGAAGGAGATGTTAGTGTGGAAAGCAGCTGCATCTGTCATTCCCACACTGGGAGTGTGCTGCCTTCCCAGCATGCATCTGTCTCCAACACCCTGACAAGCTGGAGCAGCGATGAGAATTGGGGGCCTTCGATAAAGAATTGCGAGGGAAAAACTTAGAGGCAGTTCCAGAAATAAAAGTTTTACACATTTTAAAATCCTTTTCGATTTTTCAGCTCATATTCTTCCTCAGCGATGCCAGTCAACTGAGAAACCAAGAATCTGATGGTATTCTGTCATCAGTAATATCAGGAAAAGAAGCAAACATTATATAAAATAAGAAATACTTTTTACTAGTGAGATTAGAGCACTGGCAATAATGGTGTTTTGTTATGCACGGCTGAGTTAATCGGTAGCATAATTTACGTACAACATGAAGTCACGTTCTGTCCTTCGTCATCCCAAACAGTGAATATGGAGAGCATCCATGACGTGGATGTGATTGAGGCACAAGAGCCAAACGATGAGGCTGTAAGAAAGACAGACAGCACACTGCAACACTGTAAAAAAACTTCTTTTCCCCAGATGCCACATGTTAACCTTCCAGTGTTCAGTAAATATTTACCGTACAGATAGTTTTCACCTGAGACCCACACACGTCGCCCACATTCTACCTCAATTACTCTGATGGAAAAGCACCTCTAATGTGTGACAATGGTTCCCCCTGTACAATCAGAGGCGATTGTTCCCAGACGGGCCAGGGAAACTCTTATTTTTTGTCTTTTGAAGAACCCTGTAAATCACCTTCTGTACATGAGAACAGAGTTACAAGTGTGTATTCTCTGCCTCACCAAAGAAAAAGAAAAAAAAAAAACACATTTATTCCCAAGCAACAAGAGAGATGCACATTTCAGAGCTTTTTGGAATACCGGTTCTGAGTCCCTGGTCTCCACAGAATCCCAGAGCACAGGACCTTCTGCTGGTAAATTGGACTTGTATCAGTGGAGCTTTTATTTCTCTGCGCAGTGCGTGGTATTTTCCATTTGGGCAGAGTGATTTGTCGATGAGGATGTCAGAGATAGAAGGAAGCACATCTACAGGCGGATTTGTTCCCGCTTTTACCTCAGCATTTACTCTGTGCTGTTTTGTTCGAAAGCCCAAAAACCTATGGCCAGATGTCGCACAGCAACTGTGGCTCTTCTATTACTGCTTCCTTTACAGTACTGTACAGTACACCATTTAAACCATGTACTGTAAACCTGACCATACTCAGATCCATCCTACAATGTAGTATTAGAATTTACAGCTATCAATAATCAATACAATGAAAACATAACTTGCAAATCATTTTAATTACTCTGTGCTCATGCTATAACTATGAGAGCTCTCCCACCTAGATCAACTCTGCATATTTGTTAATGATAAATTAATCGTTCTAACATAATTTAAAGTACTTGGTGGCGTCTGAGTGACTTTATCACTGAGGTGGCTAATTGCTAAGCCACACACTGATTAAATATCATACTCCACTTACTGTAGCTGCCATGTCATTATCCCAATTTCCAGGAAGAAAGGGGTGTATATTACTATTGTTACTGTGTTACCCTCTTTTAGTCTTTGACTTTTAGTACTTTTTTGATTAGAGGAAGTTCATTATTTCATGAAAACTTGCAAAAAATGGAAGCCATTTTTAAATGAATTGTCTAGCAATCATGAATATTATAATAAACAACCAATGTGATGATAAACCAGAAAGACCAACAAACAATAAATCAATCAATAATTCAAATATTACTTATAATAGCTCATTCTTACAAGGAGGTATATTAAAAAGAATTTTTATAGTAATGTATGGTACTTTTTCAGAGGGAATCAAGGAAAAAATGACAAGTGACAGAATTATTCCATAACTCTTTCGATAAAGATATTCCTGAAAAATGTGCATAATTAATATTTATATATGAAATGTATATTATATGTATATTAAAGGTACTGAAAATTTGGTATATTGAGGCAGTGAGGTACACCACAAGTTTCAATTATCAAGGCACAAATATTGTAGGTCATTCTTCAAAATAAAACAGAGACCAAATCCAAAGGTACAGATATTTCTATAATGAACTGAATCACATCTATCCTAGGAGCCGTGACCATCTTCCTTTGCCTGGATTCTCTTCTTCCATAAAGTGATATTTCAAATACTTATGTGGACCATGAAGTGGAAAATTCAATTGATTTGGTCTGTGGTCCAGCCAGAATCATGATGCTGAACTAATCTTGGAAATCAGAGAGAGCCTGAGAAATCAGAAAAACAAGGCTTAACTATTCTGATCATGGTGTATGAAGTGCTGAATCTAAAAGAGATCTTAAAATACGCAGGAATACTCGTATTAAAATGTTTACATGAAGTCAACATATCTTCTTATTTGGTTGAATCAGCGTAGCAAAATGTTCAGGCAATGCATCTGTAAAACTAAAACAGATGTAACCATTTTCAATCTATCCTATGACAGGCTGTGTGGTTGTGTCAAAAACAATATACAGCTGCTATTCTTACAACCAAAAATAGTGTATCTAAAATGGTTTACTTATGAGCTTCTGCACAAGTAACATCACAGCTACAAAAGATCGGCTTGTTGTTACCTGCAACAGATTTTTCCATTATAATCATAATGCATCATAAAAGCACAGCAAGCTGCACTGACTGATTACGTGTCAGTCGCTGGTTAGTCCCTATCCTGTGCATTATACATATAAGCGCATTAAATCTCTCATTTGGGTCACTTTAGTGTAGCTTATTGATTATCATCCTTTGTGTAGCAGTATTCCCACAGCATAACAGGAAAGGAATTCAAGTAAAGCACTGCTGTTTTTGAAGAACTTTTTACTGAATTGACAAGAGAGAGGATTCAGTTGCGTAAGCACCGGGTTTTATTTCCAAAATTGCGGTCCAGGATTGTGATGTGAAACACAGCAGTATGTCAAAGAATAAGCAAAGGTGACACAGTCAAATCCAAGGTGCAAAGATACAGCAAAAACTCAGGCAGGAGGTCGAACATCCGTTGAAAAACAGAGAAAGTTAGCAAAACAAGAGACTAACAATAGAATAGTGATACTTTATTCATTCCTATTGGAAAATTGTCTTTTCGCCTATCTCATCTTGCTCTCCATAACACACACACAGGTGAGAGGAAGCTTGGGGGTTAGAGTTCAGGGTCAGCCAGTCTCCAGTGCCCCTGAGCAATTAGTGTAAGGGCCAAACAGCAGCACCAATCTGTCAGTCATGGAATTTGAACCAGCAACCTTCCAACCCACTGAGCTACACAAGAAAACCTAACAGGGAATATAAGAGATGAGCACTCGGCACAGTGGAAGCATATCTTACAAAGAGGTGATCAAAAACAAGGTAATAAAACAACCCACCAGTAAACACGTAACATGGGCTATACTGGTGTTAAACTCCAAAGTGGCAGAGTTTAAGCAGACTGGGCAGAGGTTCAGCTGACTGGCATTTCAAAGTTCAGATTATGTGCAAAACATCTTCCATTGCTAACAGCTCTTTTTACACTCTTTAATAATTAAAGGAAGAGATGTATTGGCAAGTCTGACGACTATCCTGAGAGTCACAGGGCACGAGGCAATGAAAACCTAGGATGTGTGAGGCCACCATCCACCCAGAACTCCCTTATACACTGTGTTTATAAATTAACGTAACAGCAATTAAAGTCACGCGCACACACATATATATATAAGATGTGAATTAATGAATGAGGTACCACGCTCTTGCTGAGTAATATGTAGTACTCACTTAATGAGGTACCACGCTCTTGCTGAGTAATATGTATTACTCATGTATTTTCACTATTGTGCAACTTTCATGAACTCGAGGGTTTATGTCACGGGGGCAGGAAATTGTGCAGGCAGGAAAGAAGTGGACGATCCACTTCCAGCTCACAGGAACACAGGGGTTTATTAACAGAAACTGAATACACTGGGAACTCTACAAAAGCAAATGGACCACAAGGAGTCAAAATGCAAATAGGAAAAAAAGACTAAATACAAAAAGGTCAAGGGAACAAGGTCCAGGAATAAGGCAACTCAAGGAGCAGACAGGGAACAAAGTACAACTATTAAACAACAAAGGGTAACTTCTAACATTCTGCAACAACTGAAACACAATGACCCACTCGGGAATTGAACTAAGGCAGAAACATAAATACACAAACTGAACCGGCTAATGATGCAGCAAGAGTGAGACATGAAACAATTAAGCAGTCAGGGAGGGTGCAGGACAACAAGCCATCAGGGTTGAACACACAAGGACTACTGGAAGAAAACAGGCCACAGGTGAAACGACAAATTAAATGAAGGAACTCAAACTGAGAAATTAAGAAACAGAATCTAATGCTAGGGGAATAACAAAGACAGTTAAAACACAACCAAGGGCACAAAGCAGAAAACCAAAGCCGAATACAAGTCACAAAACACAGGAACTATAAAACTGATACAAATGAAACACTAGGGAACAAAACTTACAAAATACAAAAAAATAAAAAAGATAGGATTTGAACACACAACTGAAGGATTTACAGGTAGCAGTATATTTAGCTCATTGAGCCATGCTGCCGTCTGACACTAAACACTAAAGACTGACAACGGGGAGGACAGTATGGCTAGCGACACCTGCTGGCCAAACAGAGAAGAGACTGGGACAAACGGGTACTGACCCTGACAGAAACTTGTTGTATGTAATATAAGACAATAGTCAATAGTACAAAAAGTAGTACAAACATCTCTGGCACGGGCCAAAGTATACAGTATTAAAGTATCTAAATGTTGGTTGTTGAAACAGTTCTTTAACTGTTACGTGCATAGGGTGACCAAATAATCCATGTCAGGGAGGACACTTTGAGCTACTTCGGGTTTTACAAACTACTTTCAAACTGAAAGGCTCCTGTGCTCGGCTAAATAGTTCAGCTCTTCTTGTGCGTTGACTGGTTTGTTTCCTTGACTGAAAGGCTCATCCAGCTGTTTCACATTAGCATTTGTGACACATGCATGATTATAGGAGACTGACCAATCAGCTCACAGCAAGAACTCGGTGCTCAAGTGAAATCCAGGTCCGTTTATTTGAAATGGTAATTTACAATTCCTGTCCTGGTTTAGAGTGTCCTCCCTGACATGGATTATCTGGCCACTCTATGCGTACATCAGGATCTATGTTTGTTTTTTTCCACAGAGGCTTAACAATAGGCACAAATTTTAGTTTAATTTTTTATTTTTGCTAGAAATAAGGCCTGATTATTAA
Organism: Hyperopisus bebe; assembly: GCA_026777045.1. NCBI lineage: Eukaryota > Metazoa > Chordata > Actinopteri > Osteoglossiformes > Mormyridae > Hyperopisus > Hyperopisus bebe. The sequence goes on from JAODJW010000040.1 coordinate 15,070,443, forward strand.
GATGCATCCAAAGTATCTTCTTTACACCTGGACTTCATGTGATAAAGTTCACAGAAATCAAATAGACCGCAGTCTCAGTCATAAACAGTGGAAGATCCCAATTAAAACAGCACATGGGTCTGGAGAAGATTATGGAACAGATCATAAGCAGCTTAGAAGCAAGATCTAAGTGGAGCTGAAAAGTGACAAGAAGGGTAATATAACAAGGATATATCTGGTGCCTCTAAGGAAAACATCATAAAATGATTCCAAATGCTCGACCTACTTGACAGAGAACCGGCGGAACTGTGGATGGAATTCAAACATGTCATGAAAGAGCAATCTGTGAAAATATTGGTCAAAATGAATGAATGAAATTGCAAAGAAGAGAAGCAAAATTAGGGAAGACAAAGATCTATTCAAAGTATTAAATCCCAAATTCCTGAAAGGTATCAGGAAAGACCAGTTATATAGCAACAACTGCAAGGTAACTAAAGAAGAAAAGGCATTGAAGACCTGCACACTAGTTATCCTATATTTATGCTTAAGTGTTATACTGTAAATGAATTCTATGCATGTGTGGTATCCTACAATTACATATCATATTCTAAATATTACATCCTATTTAGATTCCCAGTGACTCAATGGGTCACACTCCTCCCACACTTCCCTGGGTTGGGGGTTTGAATCTGCCTCTATTCCCTTACTAAGGTTTCCTCCTACAATGTGGCTACCTGGGGTCTCTTAACTACCCACAGAGTATAGCATTGTGTGTATGTGCCCTATGATAGCATCCCATCTAGGTTGGACCCCATCCTTGTGTCCTGTACTACCTAGGAACGGAACAAGGGCCCCCAGGATAAGTGGGTAGAAGATGGATGGTTCTTTCTACTTTTATATGAATATTTTATACATTTATATCTGCTCTTTTAATTCTGTATGGCTGCTCTAAATTTTTGGGAGTATCACTCAGGGAGTTACTGCATATGCAGCTGCATTGTAGGCAGATCTCACACCAGAAAGACAACAAACTTCAAGAACAGCTTCTTCCCCAGTGCTGTCAGACTCCTCAGCACTTCCCTGCTTGATATTAGACACCAACGCAGTTTTTAAATGTTTAATTTGCATCAGCAGAGACCCCTGACAATCTCTTTGCACATTGTATGCAGGGGTGACACCAGGAGGGTGCTCAGGGGTGCTATAGCTACCCCTGGAATATCCAAAGCACCCCCGTAGCACCCCCAAGATATAATTTTTGTATGATCATTTTTAATTGTACATTTCTATTGCGTGGATACTATGCTTGACCAATTAAGAAAATAAACATTTATAAACGGAAAAAGATAACGTCACCTAAAAAATGATCTTATTCAGCCAACGGGCGGAGAGTTTATTTAACGTTTGACCTTATGTACTTTTTTACATTCTGTGTGAAAGAGACAGAGCGTGCCACTAACCTAAAATAACAGAACTCGTATTAAAAACTACCTGAGGAACAGAAGTGGGGACCGTCGAACCAGCAACCTGGCACTTTGGGAAATCAATGATGCCTTTTCACTAAACCACAACAGGCGCATTGTGCCTAATAGACATCTAATAGTAAGTGAAAGATTTTCCAATCTCTAGTTCATTTTGAGTTTAATTATTTGGGACTTGAGACTATTTTAAGCCTGGAATGGAATACTGCTGATTCCTGGTGACTCATTTCAAATAGTTTTCCTGCTGCTATGTTCATGATGCAGCGTGCTTCCGTTTCTGTTTGTACTGAGCAAGTAGATTTCTGTGTGGTTTCATTGTCAGAGATCGTCTGTACGTTTGTTGTTCATGCCTACTGTGATGTGTAAGCATACATGTGCGTATACGTGTTGTAATAAAAAACTGTGATAACACATCACCAGGAAACGTACATTTCACATCACCCTAAATAAAAGGCCAAGCTACCCCGTAGTACCAGCAGTAGACATTCACTGGAGCCGCCCCTGATTGTATGTACTGTATGTTATGCACTATATGCATCGGTGTATGCAGTCTATACAGTATCTGTGTCTCTCACAACTGCACTACTTCAAATTGCATGCAGTATTTATTACATACCTTTGCTTTTACTCCTCTTCATTGTATTTCTTGTGTCTTGTTCATATTCTCTGTCTGTAATTACTGATTGTCTATTGTCATGTCTCCATCTCCAAAGCAGCAAGCTGTGCCGGCATCTGTCATGTGGCAATAAACATTCTGATTCTGATTGCTACCTGTACAGTGACAATAAAGACAATTCTGGAATGCATGGCATCATTAAAACCATGGTGGGTGGAAGAGTGAAGAATGATAGAAGCCTTTTTCCAAAAGTGTCTGTTACAGAACCAATATGCATGTATATTGTAGAGTCAGGCAGACCGAGGCATCGCGAGAGCGGCGAATGATGAGGAGATTTGCTTGCCAGGACGGAACACATTCTTTTATTACAGTCTCTCTCCGATCCTCCAGTGGGACTCAACTGGTCTCAACATCTCTCAAGGTGCAAGGAAGATATGCACCTAGACTCTTCTCTGTTTTGGCACCTAAGTGATGGAATGAACTTCCCCTAGATGTCCGAACATGCAGATGCATTAGCACTACCAAGATTTTTAAATAGAAAAGTATTACTTGCCAACAGAGTTTTTTAGAGTGATAGTATTCTTAGCTGGGTTCTACTGAACCAGAATCAGAATGTATTCACTGATGAGACTTAGGTAAGTTACTCTGGCTTAGGGTGTCTGCCAATGCAAATATCCTAACAGTAATATAATAGATTCCCAATGGACATCAAACCAAATAGAACAGCAGAATCACAAGGAGTTCAGACGCCAAACTTTAAGGTACACAGATGGTGGGAGATTTAAACAAAGCTAAGGACTGGTGAAGATCGGACAGGGTTCACATAAGACACGGGCAAACATACACGCCACAATCAGGAAGCATAACTACTATTAACAACAGTACAATCACTCGTGGGATATGCTGGGTCATGCAAACCCCAATGTTGTTATAATTTGTATGTTTTTTAAAAAAAAGCATCCATTACTACAATTGTCTAAGTTAATGACATCAGAATTACAACTCTGAAAAGAATTAAAAGGCCACTCCATATTGTTTAAGAATCTGTATTATTAAATCCCGGTTTAAATCCTGGTTCTGCTGCAGGGTAGGCTGCTTCCAGGCTCAAAATTTCTAACACAGCAGTACACAAGAAAAAGGTGAAGCAGGATGACCAAAAACCAGCCAGGTAGAGGGCAGAAGCAACTTTCGAATGTCAGAGATGACCGTCAACTTATCCAATAGTGCCTCATGAATCAGAGGATGACATCAAGTGACCTTCAAAAAAGAATGGGAAACATTAAGTGGTGCGAAGTGTGTAACAGGCTCCTAGAAGCAGGACTGAAGTCCCATCAAGCAAGGCAGAAGCCCTTCATTAGTGAGAAACACAAAAGAGCCTGGTTAGAGTTTACAAAAAAATGTACATTTTACACAGAAGCACACTCATAAATTGAGAAATGGGTAAGACTAAACATGTTGCTGTAGTGTCTTATTTTTTTCCAGAACTGTAAGTTGAGGCAAATCAGGGAAAAAGGAGTACAAGTGACCCAAAAAAGGAATGCATTTAAAGAGTTCAATTCTACCTTTAAGGTTTCAGAAAAAATGTAGGACATCTGAATTATAATCTACAGACGCTGCTCACTTCAGTTTATTTCCCGCAGCCAGCCAGTATTCATTACACTAGCATTCATAAGCTCTGATTACCTAAGTAATGTTATAATATATATTAGAGCTGATTTCCTCTATTCTTTATTACAGTATACAGTACAATACTGTATAAACATTTATAAATATACTAAAAATGTAAATGGTTAAATGGTGCAAAGGTGACATTAAAACAATATTTAAAGATAGTTGATACAAACCTATTACCAGTACAGTATGCTTAATATGTCGTTAAGAGCTAGCTCCCCGCTTATCGACCAATTTGTTTAACAACCTAGACACAGGAACAGAACTCGGTCACTATGTGAGTGTCTGTATGTCTAATTATTGTTTCCGTAGGGAAATGCCTACTGGCCCAATGACAGAATCCAACTGGACAGCTAAAGGCTCCGAATGCGTGTCGGTCTTTCCAAGTGCCCCTGGAAAGTTACCCTTTTAGGCAGAACTGAATCATGTCTGACTCCAATTTATGTATTTTAGGACTTGAATTAGAATATTCTAGCTGGTTAGAATTTTCTTGATTACTTCTGTGCCTACAGTAGACAGACTGCGTTCATCCTGGCAGCCTTTGACCAATTCCCGATGCTTAATCTCACTTCAAGGACTGTGGGGCAACTACATATTATTACGTTATTGGCTGGTTTGGTCTATCTAGCTTAGGGACTACCTGAAGCAGAATATCTGGGTGATACACTTAGGGACTGCATAGCAAGACAATCTCTTTGGTCACTGAGCTCAGGGACTGCTTGAAGTCAATATATCTAACTAATCCAACTCAGAGTCTGAAAATACAAAGACAGCATGTTTGGTTAACTACCCCAGTGACTGGCCCAGTATATCTACAGTAGTTAACTCAACTTAGTGAGTTAACTAGGTATACTGGTCTAGTTAACCCAAATCAGCATGATTGATTAGTTCAGGACCGATTCAATGGTAGTACGTCTGATAGACTCAAATCAGATAGCAATTTACCATTTTCTAGTATAATGCAACCACTCTCCCAGACTAGAAATGCTGTGCTTCACTTCTAACCAGGAATTGAGTTAGCAAGTTCAGCAACCAAAGCGTAATCTAAACATAATTAATTAGCTTGTTTAAACAACATCCATCCATCATCAATCAAAACCATGACACAGGGACTAACATACATTGTACACCTACAAGACAACACAGATACAAAGTCATACATACCAAGCTGATAGGATACACAACGGAGTTGTGACTGGACTGGACAGACACTGCTTGTGCAACACTATGTGGGAGCTGTTATTACAGAGTGTCTCCTCAGTATCGGCTACACATGATGAGTATGCTAATCACACCTACTAGAATGTCCCCCCGACTGTCTCATGGATCATTCTTTAAATACCAAATTAATTACCAGACTAAGCAATGGGCTTTCTTTGAAGATGCTGATACACCAATCCTCGACCAGATGCTGTATGGTTATTGTTTAGAGGTATTGGTTTTATGGCAGGCTTGTGATATCTTTTAGCTTTTTCACACCAAGCCCTTGCCAGAGTGGGTGTTTGGCTGGAGCTGGGCTGGACCTCGCATCGGCCCCACCGAAAACCGTCTCCTATTCACATAGCACTCGGTGCCGGAAAGTTAGAACGATGACGTCACTGTGGCTGTGGGCTTTTTCTCGCACAGTGGGGGTTGAGGGGGGGTTTCTGATAGGATGGTCTGATGGCCGTTGCTCAGTCTCATCAGAGCCGAATTGATGGTTTCCCCCTGGCTGGGGGGCAGCCCAGGGTCACAGAGTCCTACGCCGCCAGATTTTTGGTGATTTTTTCAATCTGAATAACACAAGACAAAGATTCTAGCACCAGAAATGTACTAAAGTTGTGAAATTGCTCAGCCTGCAATTTAAGATCACAGGATGAATAACCAGGCAGGTAATTTGTTTGCCATGTTTTATGATGATATTAATTCTTCCCTCCAGCTAGGATGTTAACATCCATCTTACAAAAGCCAGTCCATTCAAAAAAAATTATTCCAGTTGTTATGCTTTATGGATACACACCAAGTGTCTAATCCGTGATTTAAATAGTGTAGCCTATTAAAGGTAACAATCTATACATGCATTTATAAGGGAGCAAATACATTTAGATTCTGGCATTTTTTTTAGATTTTTATTACAATTTGACATCATCTGTATTACTTTGCATTGTTCGGGCCTCATATCATTAGTTGCAGGACAGGCAAGATGGAAACTTCATTGCTCGGGAAGAAATACAATTTAGCCCAAATGTCATAAATTACTGCCGCAGGGAGGCATTACACTGAAGCTGCTGAATTAGAACCGGTAGGAACTCCACCATTCCAGACTATCGAGTCATAGATTAACCTTCATACGGAGCATGCTGACAAGCTCCACTCTGTGTTTATTTGTTTGATCAATAAATTGTGCGTTAACACATTAGAAACCTATTAAACTGTGACCCTTACAGGACACGATTTACCTCTCCTGGTCCTGGCCATTGCAGACACTGTGGAAACCTCCATTCATGAAACAGCCGCAGGAAATGCAAATAACGACAGCTACACTTAGGCTGTCCTTCATAGTAACCTCCTTGATGCACTTAGAAACAAATCTTTCCTTCCTCCAGGTTCCTGTAAGGGAACTTTTTCTCTAGTACTTCTATTAAAGTCAGCCTTCTTTCTACATTATCATTTTCACCATGGCTTTCAATGACAGATGATTATAATAATGAAGAATTGCTCATTGTGCATAAGCGTTTCCATTTACAGGGTGACACACCCCTGGAATTGCAGCAAGAGATGGATCGGTACCCTGAGTTGGAGACAGAGTAATCCTGCTGCCTGGGAAGATGTGTAGACTGAGGGATGCAATGAGTCACATGCTAAATTTATATAGCTTAAGCGTTTATCATATTTGTCCTGTGTAAATACCTGTCCTGAATAATTGGCTTTAAACGGTTTAAATGGTTTACAGGAGATTTGGCAGACTTGTTGGTTATCAGAAAAGATGAAAACTGAATGTTATGACTATTTGAATGAGAGAGAGAAGATAATTTAGGCAAAGGACAAAGCCAGACGTTCATGTATTTCTGTAATGGTTATTACTTTGTAGCGTAATGCTATGAATTCTGGGGGAAATGGAAACCTATAATAAGCTGAGAATCATAAACATGATTTTATGAGTATCTTCAAGTTCAAATTGTTACATTACTCATTGTTACAGCCTCAAAATAATTTGACTGAATATTTTTCAGGAACACGAATATTGAATGAACCTGAAACAACTACAGTTACTTACTGTAAGTAAATAAATATATTTATCGAGCAAAAGAAGGCTGACCAAAGATACATACTAACGCTGGATATATAAAGAGAAATAACTATTTCTGACATCAATAGGCTGTGCTGTACATTTGCTCAAGTCAATTTCACAGAAGGTGATCTGCTTTTTGCGATTTTATATTTCGTCATTCCAGCTGCATTTTATTCTTAAATTAATTTGTCGCATTTTATCGTGACTTCTCGGCTGTCTATTACGTCTCTTTCTTGTTTGTTGGCACAGACAGACTAATTAGTTTAGCAGCACAGGCAGGCCAAAAGGCATTGACACCATTCTTCAGGGATATTATTTTATTTTTGAAGAAGAAGAGAAGCACCATCAACTTAAAGCTTTAAGAACAGAAAAAAAGATCAACATCCTCTTTATTATTTTCTGAACAAACTCAAACTTAACATCCAACATCAAATTTTCAGTAAGATGTGTAATCTTGCTTACTTGGTAAAAATCTAAATTCAATTACTAGTTTTAATGTGATTTAAATAACTCAGGTTATTTACAAGTGAGTGGTTGTCTAATTACATTTAATTTCTCCATGGTGCTATGCCATTTCCTTAACTTTAAGGGTTGGATTGCAATGTAACAGACATGAGTTGTGTGAAGCCGCAAATGCACATATGCTTTCTGTCTCTCTCATCAAATGCACGCATGATTACTGTCTCTCATTAAATGCATGCGTGATTACTGTCTCTCATCAAATGCAGAATGCTTACTACCTCTCCAAAATCCACGACTTACCAAGTATACAGAAACAGGGAACACAGAATCATTCCTAGTAGTTCTTTTAAACCTATTGCTTTGTTTGTTTGTGTGATGTGTTCAATCATTTTGTGCCTCGATTGTATTTATTTAAACAATGTAAAGCATTCCAGCTACTTCTTGAAATTAACTGCAGTATTTAAGTTCCTTTCCTGTTTTGCACATTAAAATTTTACTGGGATGTATTCTGGGTGGTGCAGAGGTTATGAAGGATGAGGGTTCGTCTCCTGGCTCTTTGTGCGTTTGGCGTTATGGCCCTTTATTAATGTGGCTTCCTCCTAGTTTCCCACAGTCTAAAGATGTGTATTCATGTGGATTGGGAGTGTCAGATAATGCAATGGCACACATTAAATTTTATTATTTTACCAGTGAATAAAGACCACAGGAAACAATCACTGCACATTAACGCATGTAAACACATATGCATATTTGTAATATTAAGGCAGTTTGGTCTAAAGTGTCAGGGTGAGACATTCTCTCCATGGTGGGAGCTGCGTTTTCACAAACAAAAATAACGATAAATCCTTCATACCCTAATTGGGGCCCAGTGAATCATTTTCCGCACCATTACACGGCTAACATCAAATTAATATTTTTTCTAACGCAAATGTTGGCAGACGTGTCTTAAGAGGTCCACAGCTTTCGAGTTTTCAGTTCCATCCCATCACTCTGTGATACTAATTATTCAGAGAGTAACGTAATGTGGCTCTTTCCTGTTTGAAAAATTGTCCTGATTTGATTCCCCGTGAATTAGCAGCTGTTTAAGCCATGGATGGATGTCTTATAAATTAATTTACTTTGTTGACTGCTACAAAACAACAAGACGCAATACACCTTAAACTGGTTCACGGTTAGGCTTACCTTCCCTGGTTTACACGTGTTTTAACACCAATATATTCACCTTTAAAGCTATAGTCAGTCAGATTTCTGTCATATTACCTTTCAAGATTCTACACGACTGAGACAGTGAATCTCATTTAAGTTGTAAGATGGAGGTAAGGGCAATTGAATGGAAATCTCATCTCTGGATTTCACAATAAAACTAAATTTTGAATAGAGCTGACCTTAAGGCTGTTTTGAAGAAATATTAATAAAACATATGCTTAATAATTTACTGAGTGCCTTGAGTCTCTTGATAAGCTGAATTGGTGAAGGAGGAAGGAAACAGTATCTGCTGCGTATGAGTAAAATAAAATGTTGGAAAAGCAGTTCATGGTGTGAGCAACCTCTCTCCAAGCGTTGTGTAAGGCCATGAATACAAAAACTGTGATTGTAAAACATTAATCATATTCCTTCTATGAATAAAGTCAAAACTTGGAAGGGTTGTATATAGATCATACAGAGATAACTGAATGGCTATTTCTTAGAAATAACTTGGAAAAAATGAATAAATGCGGGCAAGCTATTTTACAGACAGGTGCACAATGGTTCAGTGGTTAGCTCGTGTGTGTGTGTGTGTGTGTGTGTGGGGGGGGGGGGGGGTATGTTTATATTACATTGTGGGGACCAAATATCCCCCATAATATGATTAAAAATCTGTTATTTTGATGTTGTGGAGACCATTTTTCAGGTCCCCAGAAAGATCTATGAATGCAATCAAAAAACTAAAAATGCCACAAGTCTCATATTCTGTTTGGTTACTTATGATTAAGGTTAGGGCTGGGTAGAGGTTAAGGTCGCCATGTTGGGGTTAGAGTTTTCCCCATAGAGTCCCCACAAAGATATAATTACAAACCTGTGTGTGTGTGTGTGTGTGTAACCTGTAATAGAATATTTTTCATCCTCACAGCAATTTCAGTCCCGAATGGAAAAAAATTTCGATTTACATTTTACCCAGAATCATGCAGCCCTCGTTTTCACATAGATAGCCATACGTTTTGCTGCAGAAAAGCCTAATACCATTAGGGAACAAGCAGTCCATGAGATAAGCATCAGCGACCAACAATAACAGTTTCACTGACAATACCCCAAGTGAAACACAATAAGGGTAATCGGAAGTCCCTCTCACAGGCTTGGGCTAATTCTTTCACAAAGCCAGTGTTGTCCATGGTAACACTTCTCCACACCATTTCTTGTGTTATTTTGACACTGCGCAGATGAGGATTCACTTCCGTTGCATTGGGGGTATTAAATCATCTCAGCTTTAATCTGTAATGAGCTGCAGTGCAGAATCCCATTACTGCTGCTTTACTAATCTAAGTGGTCGCCTTTGCTCTTTCAGCAGCACCTTTAGAAGTCCCTCAAATTCCCAAAAGAATATCAGCATTTGGCTCCTTTTTTCACTAGCAGGTTGTTTTTCTAACTCCATATCTTCCATATCCTATGTAGTAAACATGCAAAGTCCGCCGGAAAATGGGTGAGGAGTGTAGTGTTCTGCACTGGGAAACCTAAGTACTGTGACAAATATGATCTTTGATGAAGCTGGTTGCAAATGCTCTCACGAAAACAATTTTGTCAGAGTAACACCTCAACTCACTGGTTGATTATGAAGTACACATGATATTTGTTCCCTATGTCTACTTCACCTGTGTTTTCTAACTTCTTTATAATTATGGGTTATTATTATCTTCATTGCGTCTAAAATAATTTAAATCGAATAATTTTATGAGCTGCAAAGCCTAATCTTCAAAAGGCCATATCTATCTATATAATTATAATGTGTAATTTATGCCTCAATTCAAGGTAATTTAGTACTTTCTATTTTGTTATAATACTGTTGCACCATTTGTAGGAATGGAATCCTGAAAAATTTTCGTAACCTTGGGAAAGCTGTAATTAAATATCCATAACCTCCAAAGTGATTTTGGGAAAGGTAGTTTTTTAATATGAAAATCTGAAACAGGTCTTGTTGTATGCAGGTTTCCTCCAGGTACTCAACTTTTCTGACACGGTCTGAAGATAATTGATAACTAAACTGGTAACAGTATGTGATGAAGTGTGTGTGTGTGTGTGTGTGTGTGTGTGTGTGTGTGTGTGTGTGTGTGTGTGTGCTATAGACTAGCATCCAGTCCAGGTCGCACCTCAACCTGATGTCCGGGGACTTAAGATAATCTGCTGATTGTCATTATCAGCATGTAGATGGCTGTCAATGCTTCTTCCATCAATCTCAGAGTCACAGTATTCAATGAGAAAATTCTGTTCTGTTTATCCATTCTATTGTTTGACATGGTTGATGCAATCAAAGGCTTTGTTATAATCAATAATGCACATGTTCCCCTCCTGGATTTCCTTGTTTTTTCCATTATTCATTGTGTGTCAGTAATTATGTCTTGTTCCTCAGGCTTTCATAAATCCAACATGTTCTCCAAGCAAGTCTCATACCTTGCCAGGTTCTAATCTCTGTTGAATGATTTTTAGCCTAATCTGAGTCTCACAAGATTTGAGGGAAATCATTTGTTTGCTCACTCTATCATGTCCCCATTCTTTGGTATCAGAATTTAAACTGCTCTCTTCCTACAGCATCTGTAGGCCATTGAGTTGTGTACTAGAATTGCTGGCATAACTTACCCAATGTTTTGATTCTTCTTCATTTGCTTGTGCTTATTTCAGAATTTGGTGATCAGTGGTCATTGTCAACACACCACAGTGCGCAACAATGAAATTTGTCCTTTGCATTTGACCCATATGTGACTTTCGTGACATAGCAGGGGGCACTTAATTCAGCGCCCGGGGAGCAGTGCTTGGGGGCGGTACCTTGCTCAGGGTACCTCAGTGGTGACTTGCTGGTGGGGGATTTGAAACTGCAATCTTTCTATTACAAGGGCGCTTCTCTAACCATCAAGCCACCACTGCCCACACTGCGAAGCTGACAACACGAAACCAGAGGCCCGATTTACTTATGGGATGCCATGTAACCCAGTTGCCATCCTGTTGGGCAGTGATCTCAGGGCAAATCTGTCCTGCTGATCCACCACTGAAGGTTCTTCCATGCATCTGATTTTATGGGCACAAAGATACATCCAGGCTGGTCTGCAGGGGAACACTCCAGATAACTTCTGCCTGTATTTCGGTTATAGCCAAAGGGATGAAGCCTCCAGGTAGGATGAAGGATCCTACCAGTCAGGTAAGGTAAGGAGAAGACATGCCTTGCGGGAGGGTTGTGGGGGGGCATGAGTAGGACAGCAGCCGCGTCAGAGGGGTGTTTCCACCTCGGGGCATTCGGTCGCATTCTCCATGGTTCCAGGCAGTTGGCTCTAGAGGCAGCAGTTCCGTTTGGTCGTCAGACCTCAGGACTGTCTGGCAACGAAAGTAGTTCACTTACAACTTTTTCCCCCTCTGTCTGCCCGGGACACGTATTTATGCGGTGCTGGGGGGAGGCACCCCCACCTGTGGTAATCAGTGGCCACCAGACACATCTCATCTGTGCTTCTCACGGGACGCTCCATGGGACCACGTGGGAGATCATGCTGACTGACTGTCAGCGTGGAGCTGAGCACCTCCTGTCAGTAGATCCCTGGATTCCTGTAGTCACATCGACCTCATTAAATATGTCTCAGATGTTGACGTCTTTGCTGTGAAGGGTTTCTGGGTCTTACTTCCATCTCTACTTGGTCTTTGTTCTGTCAGTTATTTGTGCATTGATGTCCTTTATACCGTCTGCAAGTTTCAAACTTCTGTTTCATTTCATGGATTTTCTGAAAAGCCGCCATGTTTTCCATATTTATTTCCATCTTCAGTTACTTTGCAGATGTTGTTGTTGATGTAATACTGCTCTTTGTCTTTCCTAGTTCCAATTCAGTTTCCACTGTGCCTTCTGTCACCCACTGTCCTGTATTTGGCTCATTTGTTTTGACTAGTCTTTTCTCAGATTTCTCTTGGATGACTTCTTTCAATTCCATCCACCCTTTCTCTGGTTCTCTATGAAATAGACCCAGCATCTGAAACGTATTTATAATCCCCAGGTCATTTCTTGGAAGTTGTATGGCTTTGTTGTTTCATTTCAGCTTCACTTGGATCTTTCACATCAGCTTTTCACGATCTGTTCCACAGTCTCCTCCAGGCCATATCTTTGCTATTTGAATTGGGATCTTCCATCGCTTGTCACTGAGAATGCGGTTTGTTTGATTTCTGTGAAGTCCATCTGGTGCTGTTCAGGTATAAACACGGTGCTTTGGCTGCTCAAAGAACATGTACGGGCCACACAAACACAGAACATCCCAGCCACGGTGTCAGAAATTCAGTTGTTGTGAGATATGAAGGATTGTTAGGCAATTTAACACATCATTTACATTTAGTTACTTAGATGGTGCTTTTATCCATAGCAGATTGCAATCATTATCCACTTCTATGCTGGGATATATTACTGAATCTGCTAGGCTTTGATACCTAGGATACTGTTGCAGACCCTCTTGGGATTTTAAGCCTTCGAATTATGAGTTCATGAGCTAATCACCAGGCTACCCGCTGCCCCCATTGCAGATGTAATATATGCTTTTGTATGCAGAGAATCTGGTTACTATGCATATTGTCCCTGGATAATGTAGCAGTGCTTTTTATCTACACATATCATTAAAGGAAGTGATCAGTACTGTTTTCCATTTGAATGTGCAGTTTATACTTCATTTATGATTCTGGTAGGTTTTGTTATTGTAAAATAATGTGAAGTGTCTTTTTTTGTTTAATACCTGTTTCTGTTGTTCTGTGATTGCTCAGCAGGTATTACAACTGGAATGGAATTTTATCTTCACACTCCACTTTTCCTCACTTCTGCAAAGTGGGTCGAGCTCATATTGGCAGGTTTAGACCCAGCAGTTGCACATTCGAAAAAGAAATTTAATCCTCTACAAACGCCGTTCAGTTATTAGGTATGTATTTGTATAGTTGTTGTCTTGGGTTATTTCATTGAGAGAAAGGGAAGATCCGACCCTTGTAGTACTTATACCGTTTGTGCTGATGATTAATGCCTGGACAGTTCAGCCAAAATGTATGTGCGTAATCAAGATTATTCAAGACGTAAACCTTGAATGATTTTACCTCCATTGCTTACATATACTCTGACGCATCAGTGGTGGATGAAATCGGAATTTTATCACAGACCTTACCAGCACAGGCATAAAAATTAGCTATACCGTTATCCATGGCACATAATGAATCGCAGTCTTGTGGAATTGATTGATTTTATTTATTTTCATGCCACGCATGATATTAATGTGATTTAGAAAGGTTGCATTTGGCTATCAGATTTCTACTGGAGAAAAAAGCCAAATAATTTATCATTGATTCCCAATCAGCTTTGCTTTTTTAAACACTTTTTCTTGAAATTTAAATATTTAACAGCACCTCATATTCACATTCTCTGCAATCTCAATTTTCTTCACTAAGGCCAGGAGTGCAATAACTTCCTTTTAGAAAACTTGTCTCATTTGGTTGAAGTTTTGTACAGGGAGCAAGAATAATTATTTTAACTGGATAGTACATTTTGTTTCAGTCAGTGTGACATTTTAAAAATCTTCTTCTTCAAAGACCCAAAGAAAACGCTCTAACAGAAAGCGCTACCCTCATAGTCAGATGGGGTGCCAGGTAAATGGAAGTGTTACCATTTCTTTCAATGCACATCTTGCAAATCTTGCACATCTGTTTTTCAATACCTTGTCAAAGGCAACAGTCTTTTAAGTTTAAAAGTGATCTAACTAGGAGCAATATGAAGCTGCCAACTTCCTCTGTGTCAAAGCCACCTTTTATATCCAAAGCTTTAATGCAGTCGTACAGTTTAGAATTTCAGTATTAGTTGAGAGGATAAATGTCATTCAAGTTTATTAATTAAGGAAACATAAACAGATGATGCATTCATCATTCTCTAGTTCATACATTGAATTACAAATTGCTCAAATATTCATAAATGCAAGATTATTACTATGCACCAAACCTAATGAGTTATAAAATCAATTATAGTTTGGTTATTTTTTTCTTAATTTTAAATTCTTTTACCGCATATCATTTGTGATTTAGTATGAAACAAGATCAGTTACTGTTTCTGTGTCTGTGTGTTTGTATATAAATATTGTATGCCTACGTATTGATGAATTTTGATTTTGTTGTATGTGTAGTACTCTTGGTATAGTTTTCTGCCTCAATATTCATTATTCATAATAATCTTTTCCACAACACATCCATTGTTTTATGACTTACGATATAATCAACCGCCAACAAAAATGTTGTTAATCATTTTATTGTTAAAAGAAATGCATACCATTTAATGGTTACTGTTAAAAAGATGGCATTCAACACAAATACAGTTCATTTACCCTGTCCTGTGGTTGGCTGATAGTAGGATTCCGTAAATTTTTCATTGTGAAATGAAAAACGTACTGAAATAGACAATTGGAACTTGCTTACCTGTCAGTTAAACTGAGGCTGATACGGAGCTGTGGGGTAATAAAAGAAAGATCCATAAGCATACCTCTATTTCTGTAACAGGGCTTTTTGGTAATATGCTGTTGCTTATTTATCTTCATTGAGGCAGGGCCTTGACTGGAGGACAGTGGGGAAGTAAAGTTAAAATTTGCTTTGCTTTGGGGCATGTGAGTAGGGTTCAGATATTGAATGCGTTCAACACATGAAGGTCACAAGGAGATGGAATTTCTTTGTGTTCAGTTCATTTTTTAACCCGTGAGTCCTGTATTTGCATTAATGACAGCTCTAGGAATTTCTTTCCCAGCAAAAAAAGACAATTATAAAAATGTAAAATGTAAGGGAACAGCTAGTACTGTAAATAAATAATAGAACTGATTTAAACCAGCCATTTATGATGATGACAATGTGACCGGGGGGGTCTTCATTTTCATGACATCACATGTCAAGCTTTAGACACTTATACAGTGGTACAGTGGTTTGTTACGTATTGCAAAATGTATACTGGCTGTTTTTGGCCAGAGATCACTGTGTGCAGATGGCATTCACCTTCAGGTAGGCCAAATCAACACACACCCATATGTTTATGCCTGGTTTATTTGTCCGTGGTGACTCCCCTGCTCCTTGCATTATGGCAGAAAGGACAGCGACATGCCCAGACTAGGTTTCCTGCTATTATCCCTTTGTGCTTTACCATCTCATCATATTTGGTGAGAATCAAAGACCCAGGTGCATCCGCATCAGAAATCTTTTTAGTTCCCTGCTGATAGTCCTGTATCCATTCCTCCCCACAGAGATGCACTGGACCTCCAGAATGCATTTGCCCTGGTATCAATTTGTTTAGCTATTCAATCTGCTAATTCCAGAGACGATATGCATCTGCACAACAAGCCTTTATTGAAGGCATTTTAAACAGCACCTGGCTCCACAGGCAAAGAGCTCTTTATATTAATCGGTTCTACTCAATGCAGATTTAATGACAGAACCTCGGGAGATGTTTACATGATCAGAGTATCGGGGAGGTGGGAAAATATCGTGTGGATCCTGAGGCACTGTGGCTGGTGCTTGACAGGGGGCCGTCCCATCCCTCATTTAAAGCAGACAGCTCTGCTCGATAGGAAGAACAGCCACGTGCCTTTGCTCCGGTTGCCTGGTTGGGGCTGTTGATCCCCCTCCTCTGCACTGGAGTTGCCCAGCCTTGCATTGCAGTGTGCAGCAGTACTGAGCAGTACAACTTTTGCAGTCGTCAAAACAAAGCCAAACAGCCTGGTTGTGCTTGGTTACCCCAACAGAACACTAAGGAAAAGCAGACTGCACTGCGTCCATACCACCCCTGAAAAATCAACTAGAGTAATATCCAGAACAATTGGTATTAGGGTGCTTATAATGACAGATATGTGCACATCGCCCAACAATTATAAAGGAAATTATGGCACATTATATGTACAAAGTAATTACATACCTAACAACCTGTCATTAGTAGTAACAAATATGAAACATCTGGAGTCTGTAAACAGCTGTACGTTCGTTTTGAAGCATCAGTTATATTCGTGGCGCCTGTGCTGGGCAGACAGAAGTTATCATGTAACTGAAATTACAGTTCTGATTTGCTAATATCTGCATGGCAGAGCAGTGTACTTAAAATATCCATGTAATCATTGTACAGTTCAGAAAGAAGGGTCAGGGGTCAAGGGCCAGGGTCAGGCCCTGCGCTGGAGCCATTCTGCCAACCCGCAAGCTTGGGCACAGCGTCGTAACCCTCTGAGCCACACACTCCCCTCGTATTTTTCATGTACAGCCTTACTTCAAGTTACACCTTATATCATATCAGATCGGGTTTACATCCAGAGTCCATGGTGATTAATATGCACTGATTGAGAGACGCCTGAAAGCGGATACAGTCGGACGTTGGCGGGTGTATCGCTCAGCGTGACAGGTGTAGGAGAATGGGCAGCACCGCCAGCCAAATAATGACACACCATCTATATCTAACTTATAATACAGTATGCATACAGTTATCTTTATGGGATGGACAGCTACAATATTGAGACGCCAAACTGACTTCCATTTCGTACTCTTCAATGCGAGGATATATACACACTACATGAAAAATTGTTGCAATTAAAGGAAAATTACATGTCAATTTTGTAACATTGTGTTGTCTCTTGTGTCTACTTGCATGCACCAAATAATAGATTTTCAAAAGAAATAAAATGTGTTTGTTTCCTGGTGTATAGAGCTTAACTGGTAATGCAGCAATTTGATACAAGTGCCAGTGAGTATTTTACTATCATCTCGACTACCCATCTTTTTACAGAATCAAGGAATATTGGAAAATAGAAATGGAATATGGAATTCAAAAGCTGGCACATTGATGGATGGGAGGTGTTGATACAAAGATCAGAAGGGCTGTAATGTGCCAAAGTCCTTACTAACCAGACTTCAAATCTCATTTTTTTTATTTATATCAAAACTGACATGTCTATTGGTCCAGGTAAGGACAGTGTTTTATTGCCGTTTTCAAACTGAATGTGTGACAGTTTCCTGCTATTATGGAGGGAGTTAAGTGGAGATTTCAAAAGAACGTACCATCCAAGGTATCTCAGATAGCTTTTTCGTTTCTGTGGTAACTACATGGCATCTTTCCCCTTCACTCTGCCTTTCCTGTGGCAGCAGGTCTGGTCCGACCTCATTTCCTCTGGCCACATATTCAAGCAAGCAGGTTCACTGACTAATGCCTGCTGGGTCTTCGCTGGGGCCTCGGACCTGGGAAGTGCCGTGAACAGCTGCCTTGGGAGCAAACCATCCCTTATCGGATGCCCAAACTGCCTCAACTGACTCTTTTCAATCTGAAGGAACATGAGCTTCATTTTGAGATTCTTTCAAATGTCCAAACTGAGCCCAGCAACGTGGTGGAGGAACCTCATACTTGCCATCTTGTTCTTTTGGTGATTACTCAGAGCATAACCACCTAAAATAAAGGATTAACAACATAACTCTCACCCTACCACCACGTACTCCTGCAGTGCCCACAAAGCTGCAGTCACCAAACTAATCCTGGCACTCTCATGTTCTTTGAGGTACTTACTATATTCCACTCTTTTTGAAAGGAGTACCATGGCCACAGATTTGAAGGTGCCAATCTCATGTTCCTCTTGAGCAAGATCCAAGGTACTTACTATATTCCACTCTATTTGAAAAGAGTACCATGAGTACCATGGCCACAGATCTGAAGGTGCCAATATCCCTGATGCTTCACACTCAGTACTGAATCACTCGAAGTGTATCCTGGAAGTTCTGGTGAGATGAGGTCTAAAGCACATCATCTACAAATAGCAGGGAAATCTCTAGCCCTCCATACCAGACACTCTTCTAGTCATGGCTGACCCTTAATATCCTGTCTATGAAAATCACAAACATGAACAGAGGCATGCCATGCCATTTTCTCTGAATGGCTTCAACTTTGTGCCAAGTATGCTTACCCAACTCACACTATATTTATACAGGGACCAAACAGCACACATACAGCACGGTATCCCTGGTAGCCCATATTTCTGCAGCGGCTCCTACAGAATGAAGTTCCACAGTCGTATCTCCTCTCAAAATCAACAAAGCAGATGTAGACCATAGTAGAGTACCTTCCCATGAATCCTCATATAGTTGTGCAAAGCAGATGAGTTCACTGGTGGTCCACAGACTGGCCTTGTCCACCATGGCCTCCAAAGTAACATGCAGCACTTTCAAAATTTCTAGATGTAATTCATCTACCTTCTATCCCTTTCACTACAGAAGCCTCTAACCACAACAGGAGCTAAATCTGCAGTGAGTACTTGAAGGAACGGCATATACACCAGGTCAAGTAATATTTCCACACTCAGCATTAACCCCAGAGTTCCTAAAAGGTCTCTGTCTTCAACTTAATCACTGGTCCTATGGTGACCAATATGACAGAAACCATTGCCTGTAGTTCTATGCAGCCTCTGCAAGGATTGAGCCCTAGACCAGGGTTTCTCATCCTAGTCCTTGCATATCCCCAGACGGTCCAGTTCTCCGGCAATTGGGATAGAGCAAAAACATGGACCGTCTGGGGGTCCACTAGGACTGGGTAGAGAAACACAGGCCTAGAGAATGGTCCATTGAGACTAAATATCTTCAACCTCAATCAGCACACAGGAGAAGTTTTTCCAGAGGAAAAAGTGTAATTCATTTTTCACAGACGCCAATTCATTTTTCACAGTCAGACAACCAATACAAATCCTGTTGATCTGGACTTCTTCCCATGTATCAAATTCAACTCAATATGTATTGGAAAATAAGCCAATTGAATGATGTGATTACAAAAATCAAATATAAGCCTGAAATAAAAATGATAAAGACTGAATTGTGCCAGATTTACTGTAAATCAATTACCAGAACATGTCCTTGTACATCCTGTTGCTTGTTAAATTTATATTCTTGCTTTGGAAGCATCTGGAACTCCTCGTGTTAGGAGAGCAAAGCCTGATGATCTCTTAATGTATTGTTCTGCCAAGAGTCTTTCTATTTTTTATGTACTAAATTCCATTCATTTACCATTTTCATCTTGCATATTCCCCAGTGTTTATTTTTCCATATGCTAAGTTTTAAAAGCTCTTTTCTGATAACCTCATGTTCTCTGTCTTTAACCAATGTGCAAGAACCATGAATAGTGTCTTTATCCGCCCCACAGGTTCTGCTTACTGTACATCACGGTGTGCGAGTCTGGCAATGCTGATGGCAGTGTCATAGTTTTCGCACAATACGGGGTAATCTTCATTTTTACTTTCAAGCCCCACAGATTTGGTAAAGGTGAGAAAATTACCTTATTCATTCAAACCACATAGTTCTGCAGATCCCTGGTGTTATACCTCGATTTACAAACATGAAGTACATAAACCACTGACATCACGCTGGCAGACAGAGATTATAATGCTCAAAAAATACATTTACTTCCAGTCAATTGGTCTAGGAACATAATAAGCACAGAATGTGTGAGTAACAATTTTATCAGTTAAATAAGCAATAGCACCAGTGGTTAAAAAACATCTAACGGCTGAATAGAGCACATTATGATTGTTCCCTCTGAAAGGTTAACAAATGGCGTTCACACAAATCCCCAGTATCAAGCCCACCCCCCAATTTTCCTTTCAGACTCAGGATCCTTTAGCGGCTGACTGGCCAGCAGCAGAGCACCTGTCATCAATCCTTAGCAAGCAACCGGTGCTGTTTTGCACTGCAGCAAATGTGACAGGAGCTCTGCAGTAATTTAATTAAATACAAGGCTTTGCATCCAGTAATTACAAGAGTACTGCATTCTAATTACCTTTAAAATATGCTTGACAAATGTAATCAATTATGTGACCAATAAGGGGGAAACCTTTATGTATTCCTCCTGGAATTTGTATTTAGCCAAAATGTACTTCAGTAAAAAAAAAAACTAAATCTAATACTAAAGCAAGAGAGTTTCAGTCTCTTATCAATAAAAAGTCTCCTTTCTTAATCACTGCAGTGACTGTGCCATTAACCTGATTTAATATATGTTTAAAAAGTAAAGGTTAACCCTTACATTGCCCTGACTCGTCATAGTCTAAGCTGTGACATTGCCTCAATCTCCAAAGATAATCTTTGAAGAAAGAGGTGATTCTTTCCTGGCATCTTATCTGAATCCATCCGGCCTAAATCAGGCAGAATTTTTTCCGCTCTTCTATGTCAAAGAAAAAGAGCAGAGTGAATTTAACTTTCGAATGTCAAGCTATTTAAAATAAGAAATAAATTAATTATTTGTCAGAGTACTCAGACGCTGGCACTGTCCCAGAGAGCCACCCATCTTAAAGGCCTAATTACACCAAAGAAAGGGGTAACTTGTCAACCCAGAACTAAGCGGATCTCAAATCCACCACAGCAGAATCTCTGTAACGCAAGAGCCACATTGCAATCACTGTTTAAAATAACCCTTTTTAGATTTTCCCCTCATATTCATTTTGATAATCATTTGTAAATGATCTAGTTTTGAACCAAGGAGATTGTCCAAAGCATAATTGGTAAATTCAAGCTATGAGGAAAATGAATAGCAACTTTATATCTGCTTTCAGTTTAAAATAAGGTGTTGATCATTGTATTGAATTCCCTTCAAATTCTCATTTAACCCCAGCACAAATGCAAAGTGGACACGAGCTATTTCTATAGAGGCCCTTCAATTTAGTCCCTCTGAATACGCCAGCAATTGAAGACCCTTCAAAAAGAATTTCCATAGTTCCAAAATGCATCACATGACCTTTATCCTCTAATTCATTGTCTTTGTAAATGCTTTTGTATGATAGATGAATACTCTCCAATCAAGAAGACCATCTCCAAAAATTCTTTTCTTGTGGCTTTGAACAGTACAGTATGTGAATTCAGTTTGTTAAATCTGTATTAAAACCCTTTTTTCTGCTGTACCTCATTTGCAATCAAACACATCCGTCAACAGAGGAGAAACTCGTTTGGAAATTAGTCAAAATACTGCAGAAAACATGATTCCCCAGACATATTTGTAATACAAGGTCAGGTGCACCACGGATTGAACTTTAGCCACTTAACTATTGTGAATTGATGTTGGTACTAGCGGTGGCCGTGTTTGTTGTCTTGATTGCTCTGCGAAATGCCAACAATTCCCGTGATCTACATATCGATTTATGTCTGGAGTGAGCAGGTTAATTAAATGTGAATTGTAAGCCGAGAACAAAATATTGAGCATGGCGGACAGGAGATAGGAGTCAGTCCTTTAGATGTTAAAACAGCAATCAATACTGCATAACTGGGGAATTTCTGTCAACATACAGCAAACTGATGGGATTGGGAGGGATCTACAGGAGGATTAAGTGGCTGGCTGGAAAAACAAAACCAGATTTGAGGTTTCTAAGGCATTTGAAATAAAGTAGTGTGCACGTGAACTGGGGGAGGGAGGTCTTTTAGAAGTTTGTTCTGAGCATGCTCAGTGTAACATACAGAGGGACTTCGTAATAGAGGAAGAACGAACCTGGTGAAATTGGATTTTTGCCAAAATAATGAAAGGCTGTGGACGTTTCTGAACTCTTTAGCAATTCCAACACTAGTAAAAGATAAATAGCCATCCTGAAGTTATTTATTAACAGCAAGTAGCAGCAAGAATCGAACATATACAAAGTTTATAAAACAAATTAACAGAAAATAGAATTATATTATCAGAAAACAAATTTGTATTAAGAAACAGCAACGTAATTTTTTCCAAAATGCAAATGTAGGACAGCGACATACAAAACAAAGCAGAATATTACACTGTAATTATACCTATAATGTCGTGTTTTCGTGTGTTTATCTAGAATAGTTATAGGACATTATAATCTTAAAACAAATCAGACAGTTATGACCCCCTAATTTAATTTTCCCAAAACACTCTGCCATCTTTTCAAAGCAGCTGAAATCTGCAGTTTCCCTGTTGCTCCCCAAACAGCTGGCTGGACTCCTCCATGTCTAAGGTCCTTGGATGTTTTTTTTTTGTTGTTGCACAGAGGAGACGAGAGTCACCATCATTGTGCAATATTTACCAGAGGTGGTCTAACCCAGTCACATAATTTGATTCAAGTCAGACTCAAGCCTCAGTTTTTATGACTTAAGACTTACTGACTTAACTTGACTTAGACTTCTATAGCGCCCATTGTTGACTTGTGACTTGACTTAGACTTACTATAAATGGCTTGCACTTTCTATCACTGCAGTTAACATTGGTGTTTTTTGCAATTAACATTGGTGTTTTTGGCCTGTCATCAATGACTCCACAAATGTTTATCTGACTCTTCGTATCGGAACCTCAGAAATGCTGTGCCACTCATGACAAAAGCCCACAAAATACCCACAATACAGGAAGTACAAGGGATTTGTTCATGAATGCCATTTTGTGAGCTTGCATGAAGTAACCATGGCGGCACCAATAACAAAAATTATAAAGTCTGGTTACTCAGAGGAGAAAAAGACATGCGGAAAAATACTGTGTAATATAATATATTACACAGTAATGACAACTTCAGATTTAATTTTGCATTTCAAGACCCATAAAAACAGGTTGCTAAACTAGCAATAACATATCAAACGTGCAAATTAGCAGTTTATTTTAATGTTAATTGTCCCACCCCTTTTGCTGACATTATATTAATGATGTTGTCACATTTTCTTAATATTTCCTAACACTGACAGAAGAGTTAGGGTCAGAAGGTTAAATTCTGCAGTGCTGATTTAAAGTATAGTGCTGTTACTAAATTTCTGCTCACGACTTTTACAGTATGTATGTGTTCATATACAGCAGCAGTTGCCAACCAGTCAATCACGATTAATGGGACGATCACCTAAAGATTCACAGTTGATCACGACACCCGTAAGTGCCCCCTCCCCCCACCCAATCAGCAAAATTTACCGTTGTGACTTGGTACATTAGCCAGAATATCTTTCGTTGTAAAAAATGTTGGAGACCACTGATGTGTGGTTTTCATTTTAGACGTTTTGCTTATTGATTGTCTAGTCGATGATGCATTGTTGTGGAAGACATGCACTTATTTTGACTTACAAAATCATGCTAGATTTAGAACATTTTTCAGATTTTTGCAAAATGCAGTCAAGTATCTTCATTAAAATTGTTTCAGTTGTGAATTGCTGAACATTGTTATAATGCAATATGTCTATTTTGAAGTAAGACATCACAATATTTCATTTCTACTTATTTGAATTGTTTACTACAGGAATTCTTTACTTAGGGAGATGCAAATGGTAATAATCATGAAGATAGTTAATATTAAACTGACCACTTTTTAAATGAAATACTATCCAATGTATGCCATTATTACTAAGTTAATCACTATCACATTTATCGTAGTAGCTGAAGGGGAAGGATGTTAGCAGGGTTGGTAACACTGTAGCCTCCCACATGTGGGACCTGGGTTTAAATCTCTGCCATGATTCTATGTGTGTGGAGTTAATAGTGATGCATTCTTCTTATATGGTGCTTTTCAAGATCTCAAAGATAAAAAGTTTGCATCTCCTCTCCATGTTGTTGTGGGGTTTCTCCCCGCAGTTCGAACCCTTGCCGTTATCAAACTGCCCGTGTGTGAATAGTGTGAAATGGTGCCCTGCGGTGCGTTGCACCCTGCCATGTGCCCATAGGCTCTAATCCCCACAAAATGGATGGGTAGGTGGATGGATTGACTGCTGGTGAAATTGCTTAAAGATTGACCATGACTCGCTTGAATTAGGTCTCTGCCTAATTCCATGAAGTACCTGTTTTTGTGAAAGTATAAACAGGTCGGACACAAATATTAAAAGTAAAGGCAGGCATTAAAAATACATTTTGTGTAGTTACCTTTCAGTTTTAAGATACGAAATGGGAAATATTGGGTGGCGCTTTTTGTATTTTTCACCCTTTCGTTCAATATTGTAGCAAGACAGATGCATCCAAGGCGTTTGGCCAGTTAGCTAGCAATCGACAAAGAAAGCTTTGTAAGTTCATAACATTAGTGCAAAGGTTCCAGAGAAGTTGTTAACATCATAATATGAATCATTATGATCTTTTACATTGATACTGCTTACAAATTCAAAGTATTTCATGTAATGGATTGCATGGATGATTTTAGCTGGAAGAGACTGGTGCCGGCCTCTATATTATTTGAAGTTGAGCCAAACCACTCAAACTCAAAACTCTTCAATGGCTGTTATGTAATATTGTAGATTACTACTAATACATAGGCTATAATTGATGGCTGATATGGTTGTAGAGGTTGATGTAGCTTAATATTTTTTAAGTATTCTGCTGTAAATCCAGGTCAGCACCAATGTGCTGTTACAATTATCAAGTTAAATATCTGATGCTTATCTGAAACACAGGTTACTCTTCACCATGAGTGCAGGTTTTCTCCCTCTTTTTAACTGCTATTTTCTGAGAATGGTAAAACCATTCTATTTTTTTTTTTTTTTTTTGCAATACTTGTTTCATTTGAGTGTTCATTTGAGTTTACAACTACTGAATTAAAGAAATCTCATCTCTTCCTGCTTCACAGAACAATGGTGGAGACCTGACATATCCAATCAAGACAAATAATGTTTGATAATTGTACATACCTTTTCTTTCTTGTAGTACCCATTATGCTCCTAGTGTTAGTGTTTCCTTTTAATATTGTTTCCTGAAATGCCACCGTATTTTCCATCAATGCTGCATGTTCATGTTAATTTGTTTCCTGAAATGTTACGTTTTCATGTGATATTATTCTGTTTTCTGAAACAGTGTGCCATGAAATGCATGGTACAAAAATTATATTGCTCCTGGGTATGTAATCAATATTCTAAAAAATAATGAAAAGTAATTTTTGATTGCTTTGGCTACCCCGTTAGAGGGAAAAATAATATCATACTTTTGCCAGTTCATGAATTCTCTCTTAATTATCATTGCAATGGCTGACACCTCATTTCCTGTTCACTCCAAGCAGGATTAGGCAGAAAGTCCATTTTGTTTCATCTGTGATTGCTTTGTAACCATATCACCATAAACATGATTTTTAACACCCTAGGGATATGGTGCAAATATGCCACATTTTATTCAAAGCGCCGTAAAATGTTTTATACAAGTTCCCTGAATGATTTTGAAGACAGAACTGAACTGCGCAAAATTTGATGTCATGAGGCATCTTCTATACCATGACGCCCAGAGCAGTTGATAAAAAATCCAACAATGAGAGCTATGATGTTCACTCTGACAGCCTGTGTCTTTTTCAATCCCCCCTATCTTCCTAAGCTCCTAATGCAACACATTGGGGAGAAAAAAAAAAAGAGACCATCGCAAGGTCGAGCACACCGGGGTTCTCTTTGATGGGATGCGGAGCACCAGTGACCACAGAGCTTACCTCCCCACCTGGAGGTCAGAAGGAGTCTGCTCTGCGGGTCTTGCAAGACTCATCAGCACAGAGGCAGTCGTGCTGGGCGGGGGGGCAGGTGACGTGCTACAGATGCACCTGAGCAGAATTGCCAGCTGCGGCCATCGATCCGCAGTCCAGACTGGCCCCCAAAAATATCACCTCTCCCATTATGAGGCTGCAGGGGAGTCTTTTATTGCTTTATTGCTTATATTGCAGCAGGATCACTTTGATCAGGTTAAAAAAGCACATGCAGCGTTCCTCTATGGTGCCCAGAAATGAAATATGGTAGAAAAGACACTTGGAATGGGAGCAGTCTACCTCAGTCTCAGGGAAAACATGCTTAAATGGCAGATTTGGAAGGCAAACATCTCAAACAAGCATGCATAAACATACGCATGTATGCCCACGGCAGAGTACAATTACATGTTCTCCTGATTCCCTGCATTGAAGTCACCTTGAATACCATAAAATAAGAGTAGTATATTAATATACTCGCCCTGACATTTATAAAGAGGCAGAGGAGCCACTTTTGTTGATTTGAACGGCTTAAATTTGCCTTGTGTTACAGGTGCTGAGAGGTTCAAAACAGATGAGCGTTTTTGACAGATCACAAATAATAGCGCCCATCAAAGACAAACATAAGGAACAAAGATAAGGCTCACAAGGGGTCGTGCTGTTCCTTTCCCTAGAGATTTCAATAAAAGTGTGGAAATACAACTCATGAAAACATTTCTGCAGCTGATATTAAATTGCATTATGGTTACTTATCATAGGAAGTTTCTTAGATCAGGTCTTCTGGCGTGAGCCTTCAATTATTGAGTAGCAACCAGAAAGACATCGGAATTCAAGGGAGGGACTAATTAGCTCACTAATTTTACCTGGGACTATTTAGGAAAAGCACACATGCATTATTGAAAGTGCAGGGGAAAGTGTGACTGCTTCAGTGTGGCATGTGCTTATCGCCGTACTTGCTATGACACACAAAAATGGAAAATACTTCCTAGAAGTACGGAATTGAGTTTAGCTTATAACATATTTCGCTATTTAAGTAGGGCACCTGCAGCAAAATAAACTGACGTGCAAAAGGTGTTTTTTTTTTTATTCCTTCTTGCTTTGTTTGAAGAAGTCTGACACGGAAATGTGCGTGATTGTATCCACAGGCCTATTTTTGACACAACTCAACAATCCCGTCTTTGCAGCAAATTCCATGCAGGCTAGCACATAGTTTGTGTTGCTGCCAGGGAAGAGCAGGGGTTTCGGGAAGGGATCAGTTCCCGGGAAAGACATAGCAGGGCTTGAAGCGGGGGATATGAGGAGCGACAGCAGGAGAACCGAGAGGAGCTGACAGGTACGCTCCGGCAGTGGAACGCTTTCATTTCCGTCTCTCAGCCAGGTCCCCTTGCCCTATTGATCACTCCCGGCAGATGAGGAGCGATCGTGCTCGAACATCGTTTCTCGAATGCATGCCCACCTCCCTGTAAGGAGCTAGGCGTGCACACGGTTCACAATGAGGCTCCGGCGTCGGGACAGTACCCCTGCTTTCATCCGCAGTACCAGCGCCGTGGCCCATATCCAGGACAGCAGCTGGAGAGTCACAGATACAGATTACACCCCCCCCCCCCACCAAAGTCACATGACTGACAGCAGAGCAAATGGGGAAAAAAATGTTACACAGAGGTTTTACTGAATATTAATCTGCTTGGGACAAATGTCCAGGCAGTGCTTGCCATGTTTTCATACTTTTCTCTGTTCATTTAACTGTCATATTTCTTTTTTATCATTACCAGTGATCATAGTGATTATCACCCGTTTCATTTTTCGTATCAGTAAAAAAAAAAAAAAATCGCCTGTGTCAAGATCCCATTATTTGACGTGCCTTTCTGCCTTTGAAAACTACAATCCATCATTCTGAGTACTGCGAGCATCCATCTTCCCCACTACAGGGTCACTGTGGGGGAGGGGGGGGGACTGGTGTGTAGGACACAGGGTAGGTGTACACCTTGGGCAGGATGCTAGTCTGTGGGATGCGAGGCTGGAAACAGGGCGACTTTGAGATGCCAGTTAACTTATATATATAATGCATGTCAAAAAATCCTCACGATACACAAAGACCACTGCAAACTCCACTAAGAGACAAGGCCCTGGATTGAGCCTCATCCTAGGAAGCCCCCAATCCTAGGAATATGAGGCAGCAATCCTCTGAACCGCCATGCTTCGATCACATGCTGTACTATTCAGTTAATGAGTGTTGATTTACTTTCATTGACCTCTGCTACACTCACATGCAGTCTATAAGTTTGTATGAATCAAGATCAAAGGTTTTAAGTCCGAGGGCGATTTTCTATTACTTTGTAAAAGCCAGTGACAATTTAAGAAGGGAGGATGCTTACATACGATGTATTATGGGAATCAGGGTAAAGATATACTTTTTAGGTAAAGGTTCGCTGAGAGGGCAGAGTAGGAACAGTGGGGGGTAACTCTCAGGCGTTTGGGAAGAGACAGGAGAGAAAGCACCCTGGTGAGCATTTCTCCATGCACAATCTCTTTTTCCTCCTGTACCTTTGATCTAATTCCCAGCTCAGTCGCAGATATGTGAGAGGGTTGTAAGGGCATCTCTTTGGGTTGCCTAGCTACCTTGTTCAACAGACAAGTTGTTTCATGACAGCAATAGGCCAAATACAGCGGTAGCCAATCGCAACTAATGAATTCCCTTTAACATCACTTACATATCCATCCAGAATAATGAATGAAACACGTACCTAGAATATATAGCCAGCGGGAGACAGGACGAAAGCACAGGGCTGAATTGGAGAAATCTGACATTTTCACATGCCAGATCCATACTGATTACACTCATCAATGGTGCTCCAGAGCTCCTCATTCCAGAATGATAAGCCTGTTTAGGAGAAACAGCTGAAGATAACTGAGACTGACTGGGAAACACAAAAACTCATCTATTACTGTAAATAACTGGATTTGTATTGTTTTGCTGTTTCAGTGCCAAATGACGTTCTCTGGGTTTACTTTCATTCCTTTTAACTATTGTTTCTATTCTCTTTTATGGGATCTTGCCTCTTCTATCAACTTCTGTATTTTCTTAATAAAATGCCTTTGTTTGAAATTACTCCACACCTGTATTCAATATGATACAAGGGAGAAAAATCTTACAACACTGAATCATAGTTGCTTTAACACTTTTAAATTATGTGACCCCCCTGACCAATATAATGCCTACTGCCATTATGAACCAATACGAAAAGCTAGTCATACTTATACATTAAACAGCAAATGATTGTACTTGATTGTAACTTTGTCCAAAGATTAAAAAAAAATGAACATAAAATTAATTTCCCACAGGGCCTCATAAAATCTGCAGAAACATTTTTTATGAATACGACATAATATGTTGATATGTGTGTAATTAGAAAAGTATATCCTAGACATATTGTATATGCAATGAATGAACAATATATTATGCATAACCTCAGGCCATTTACTGGGAGAAGGATTTAGTGAAAAGTTTCAGTCACCACTTTAAGATGAATGACGCCAATTAACAGGAAAAGATATCATGTCAAAGTCAGTTTTAACACTGAATATGTGAGGGACGCTGCTTCCATACAGAACCACACAATACTCTGGTACGTCACATTAACACAGTCACTGACCCTACGCCGATTACTCAGGGACACATCTTACCGCTTATCTATTTGGTCCTGACAGGCTGCCGCACGTAAACAGAGACAGAATTTACAAATCACTCGAGGTCGGGAATGTATCATAACTATATGAAAGCTGCATTAAACGATCAGAGCCTTGGTGCCACATCCAACATATTTCAGCTTTTCAGTCCAATTAACCTGCCTTGTGAGAAGCTGTGGTCTTAATCATCCCCCATCTGTTATATCTGTGTCAACACTATTACTTTCCTCTTGCTCCCCCCCCCCCCCCCCCCCACAGACAAGCAGCCATCAATCTGATTCATAGCCATGTCACTCTCAGTTGCTCTCACATTAGCTCCCTATACTATACTAAATATAATCTTAATGAGATGCTAATTCATTAGCAGGTGTGTTGGGGGGGGGGATGTAAAATAATATGCGTGAATATAGCACATTACGGTTCACATCGAAGAGTAATGTATACAAGAATGGCTGACTCCCTGGGGGGCGGCGTGTTTCAGCTATAGGCTTGCTCTACGGCGGTGCTGTTTGTTAGCCCATTTCTACTTATGGATGCATGAGTAAATGTGTAGATCTTTGTTAATTTACAGTAGTTACTTAGGAGGCCCTATTATCCAGGAGCAGTGACTGGAAATGAGTAACGATGCTCCAGTACTAATGGCTATATATAAAAGTGTGTGTGTGTGTGTGTGTGTGAGTGTGTGTGTGTGCTTATTAGTGAAATGCATATGTTTGCTGCTTGCCTAGGTCTATAAACCATGAAAGCCCAGTCATTTAACTGGATATGAGTACTAAATTAGACCTCTACTGTTTTAATGCCCCACAATTAATCTAATTCTGATGCATGTCATGTATAACTGTACTTAAATCTGCTTAATTGCCAGTGCTTCCCCTGCATTTAGATTAACACGTATCTGAATGTCAGTGCAATAAGTTTCTGGTCAGCATCAACTCTGTCAGTTAATGATTATAATATTTTTAATGGTAAAAATTGAGATAATTTTATACTTTGTGTTGTTTTGTGTTAATGAAGAATAAAATCTTCTCCAAATAATCTTCTCCCACTCAAACCATGGGAACCAGTAACCAGATGGCTTCAGTGTGATGTTCTTGGAGCCGAACGGAGTTTCATAACGAGATCTCTATAACGAGAACCCATATTTAAACAGAGATACCTCACAGTGGGGTTACTCTGTCTCATCTCCCCTTTCAAGAATAACACCCTTCTTTGCATCTGAGATGCATCTGTATATGTTGCTGCTGGGACCGTCAGTGTCCTCACGACACCAGCAGCGGTATAGTTGAGGGAATTTGCCATTGAGGTGAGGGGAAAAGGTCACACAGACACTCGATGCATCAGCTGCGTTTGAGGCTAATGACCGGACATTTGGTTTGACCCCTGAAACCAGGTCATCATGTGTATGCAGTGCTTTGTCGATTCTGAAAATTAGACCCTAGTTCGGGCTAGACGTAGAATGTAGAGACTATAGCCAATATTACAGTAGAAATATTTGTATTTTGAAGGAAATACATTACAAGCACCAACTTAAGACGTTGTATTTTTATGTTATTACTTGCTACATACAATTTTATGCTTAATATATCAATGCTGCAGTTAAAAGAACTATGTCATATGAGACCATCCCATAAGTCCAGGCAATAGAAAGTGTCAGGAGGACAAACAGCACCAGGATATCGTCACTGATTTCCTTAACATACAAGGCAGTTTTCAAGAAAATCAGCTTTGCGAATTCAAGCTGACAGTTGTTTAATTTTCATAGAATAATATAACAGCCCCTTAACTCTGACCAGGATGATTAATTAGATGATCAGTGGATAATACACCTATTATTAACCTAGCATAATTTGTAGTTTTATTGAACAGTACAAATTGATCCAGTTTTGATTTTGTTTGCATTGCTGGAAAGGTTTTATTTCTGCTTTATGGTGGTTTTCCTGCACTGGCCCTGTACCTATATAGAAGATAAAATGTAAAAAGCAAACTGAATCACATTTATTATGTATGTTTCCCAATATAAAATCTAATACTACTAAAATTCACTTTTGAAAATGGTGATGCATCTACAGATCTCCGCCTGAATCTTCTATGATGTAAATGCCACTTCAAATCACCTTGGTAACAGTGCATTGATGCTCTGTCATTTCATCCTTTCCATTGCAATTTCCAAAGGCAGATATCTAAAGGCCATGCATGTCAGCTTTAAGATGTGTCTGCATTTACAGCACTGGGGATCAAAAATAATATCACAGAATCATGGTGAAACAATGGCTCACAAGGAGACACCAGAAAAGTTAACTTTGGAAATGGGCCACAGCCAAAATGGTTAGTTCTGCTCTGCTCTGGACACTGGGTGTGTGCGTTTCCACCACCAAGTGCAGGAACTCCTGCTGGGGCCTCGCTCACTGCTGCACACTGGAGCTCAGTGTTGCCTGTGGGCCTCTCAGAAGCTGATCCCAGCACTCGCTCCAGGCCCTTGCATATGGCTGAAGTGGAGTGCACTGGAGAGGTAGGCCTCATCAGGCTCAGCTGCTGGAAACTAAGCAGCCAGCTGAGAGGTTTGAAATATTCACAGGCTCCCAGGCAGAATTCACTGTAGGCCACCTGTGTCCACCTAGCTACCCGGCTGCCAGCTCCTACCACTGCTTCTTGTATGTCGCCAAGCCAATTGTTACCCATAATGCCTCTGGAGAGGCGGCTTCACTGGTGTCTCTGATGTTTCAACCACAGCAGAGTACAGAGTTGGCTCTCTGTACAAGACGGATTCTCTATGTTTTGGAATTCAACCACTCCCTCTTCCTACCCCTGCCCCCCCCCCCCCACACACACACACACACACACACACCCTTCTCAGTCCTTCTCCACCAGTTTACAAATGCAGGAAGTTAATTATGGCTCAGAGTCAGTCATCATAACAGGCTCCACTGAACAGCCAGATTGCAGTGCAACTTCAGCGTTGATAAGGGTTAGGATGAAATAACAGGAACGCTGAAGCATCCGTCTCTCAGACACACAGCCGACTGCTGCCGTGGCACATTTCCTGCCATTTGCGGATGCTGCACACACATTACAACCACTTTATTTCGTAAATGTGCCTGTAACCTGACTAATTTTTAAGAAATGGCGATAGAAAAATGGCAAGCACAGAGTGGAAAGTGTATAAAAATTGAAGCGCTCTCAGAAACGAATGTTTGGTCGCCAAGTGCTGTGACGATGATTTAAGCTGTCGCCCAAGGCGCTGTAGACAGTCACGTGTCCAGCTTCACCAGGTGTGTGAACCCTGACACATAGTGAAGAGCCACCTGCCTTAGAATGGAATACAAGCTAATGGACATCCATGTTCTTTTGGAGCTGTCAGGTGCCTCAAATCAGGAACCATTTTCGGTCTGATTCGCATCCTTGCTAGCCCCACCCCTTACTGCACAGAATCTAGAATGAAAATGGCCACCATGAGGCTTTAAGGGGATTCTGCAGTGACCCAGGCATAGACCATGTCCGATAGTTTAAGCTGCAGCTGAAACCTGAGCTGCATTATCGGCCCCAGAGGGACGGTTTCAATCGGGCGGAATGTCCCAGCTGGACTCTGCATAACTGCCTCTTACAGACTTGTCAGGTGACCACGGGTGTGCAGGCTGCCCAGAGTGCGCGATGTACTGCACCACTGATCGCGGCTAGCTCTCCCGCACCGAGCCGCAAGAACTACCGCGTGTAAAGAAACCTTTATCAAAAGAAGGGTTATCCCTCTGTTGCGGGCCTTATTTCCGGTGAGCAAATCACTGAGGACAGCCGAGAGTATTAGGGAAGTAAAGATGGCTGGAGCGTGTCAGAAGGCAAATATTTCTTTAATCAAGAAGGATCGCCCAAAATAACCTTTTGTCAATTTAATTTGAGATCTTCTATTGACTGTATAGAGCTCCACTTAGGAGATGAATTTTGAAAAAGCGTGCCCTGCTCACGTAGATGACTTTCCGAAAGGACAAGCCAAACAAATCGCACCGATACTTCAGGTAAACCCGTACCACTTCTAAATTAACTCACCATTCATTTTTAATTTGCTTTGATTCATTTTAACAGCCACTTGGCCCTGGAGTCTTTGCAGTATGCTGCTTCCATGTCACACACATATTCAGATTCTTAAATTGACTCTGGGGAGCAAAAGGAAGCTGTCACCTGATATCAGTTTCTTGTTTTGCCACATGCATTAGTGGAGTCACAGAACTGCCTTCTAGATTCACCTTCTGGTTTTGAGTCCAACCTGGTCATAGTGAAGCCCTTGCAGATGGCCTCCTAGAGGTGCCGCACCCCTTCCTCATATATACTTGTCTCTGCGGGTATCATCTGCTCTTTTGAGACCAGTCCCAGTCTCTCAAGCTCTGAACAAAGTTCATGAAACTGGGTGAGTGCTGCCCCCTAGTGGTCAATAGCACCAATAAAGGCCTCTGATAACTAGATGATTATGATTAAAAAAAAAGGTGACAATGCAAATGCCAGATCAGGGAGAATGGAATGGGGGTTCGATTTCAAAATCTCACAGCGTAGCTCATTCTTCTATTTGTTTGTATATCTGCACATAAACAATTAGACACAAGCTGTGTAATACAAAGTCACGAAAAAAATGAAAGGGAAACAGTGAAAGGAAAAGCTACTCTTGACTTTTGAAAGTAGGCCACTTATGATCAGGAAATTGCACTAAGGCCGATTAGAGCTTTCACATTCACAGCCTCTGTAATGAGCTTATGAATTATGAGTATTTCAGAGAAAACATAATGGATTTGCATTCAGAATGAGCCGACAGACGCTCTAAAATAATAGATGACTTTTGCAGTTATGGGTACCAATTATGGAAATGTCACATAATTTTACATTTTCTCTTTGGTTGTAGGACTACTTAACACAAAATATGAGCCAGAATAGTTATGTTAGAAGAAATATACCACATGATGATTATAATGGTATAATCATAAAATTTATTTCCATCCGCATGCTGACATTAACGTCAATATTCAGCTCCATGACAAACTACAAGCTGCCAAATCCCTCCACAGTGTTGCCTTCTAGCTATGCAGACCTTTGCAGGAACGTCACAGCTGCTGCGACAGGCTCCGCTGTCACACACTCAGTTCCCTATGATTACGTGTGAAAACATTTTTTTATTTGACTGCTACCATCATATTCTGAGGTTCAGAGCTTTTCTGACACTTCTGTAAGTTATGAGATCTGTTGACGTTTTGTATTGTAAGACCCTATTAAGCTAAGAACTTTGAGACAAAGAAAGGTGTTTCACAAGATTAATATGGCATTTCATACTGAATACTTACCAGGCATCTTTAAAACACATGTACAATAATCATAACCAAAAAGTAATACAGTGGTACCTTGGAACACAAACTTAATTCGTTCAAGAAGGCTGGTCGAGTTGCGATTTGGTCGAGATCCAAGTCGAATATCCCAATAAGAAATAATATATATGAATTTAAACCATTCCAGACCCACAAATGATTGCCTATCTGTATACCTATCTACCTAACGATGAAAAGCATTAAAAATCAATATAAAACTAATACACACATGAAAAAGCACACATGCAAAAGCAATAGAAATTAAATGACAATCGTATACTCCGAAGCGAGAGCAGAGACACGTGCGCATCTTAAAGTCACGCTATAATTTAATCCTTTTTAAATTTTACATTTACTCTCCCTACTTTAACTCTTTGGTTTTCTGCTATCATTACTCACGTTCTTAGGGGCCATAATTGCTGTATCACTAAATGTACTGTAGATAAAGCACAAAAACATCACACTGAACAAAGCTTTCGCACGTCGAACTCGCTCGAGAGGTACCGCGATTCTGAGAGCGATTCATAGGCATCAGCATGCGGGTAGGTCCGTCTGCCCTTGTTTCTGACCATCAGAGACGCGTCTCGATCTGTGCAAGTTTTAGCAGGTCTGTTTTGTTTTTCGATGGAGTTGCGGCTTGATTTTTCTCGATCGACTCGTTCGGGTTCCGAATTGGTAGAACTGAACGCATCTTGACCCATACTAGTTTTAGATTTCGGTAGAGATACAAGTCGCGAAAAATTCAACAGACTCGTTCGACGTCCGAGTTGGTCGAGTTAAGAGGCGTTCGAGTTCCAAGGTTCCACTGTACATAAGATACAGTAATTTAATGTGCATGTATTGAAATTACCTGCATGCATATTTATAAAACATCTCAAACTCCTATACTGCTAAATTATGTTTAAGTTGGGAAAAGTCAAAATTACTATTTCATTCTGTTATATAAATGATACATATATCTGGTAGGATCAGATCAGTGTTACAATAGAATGCGTAAAGGCAATAAATTCATATTGTGTCATGGAAATAATATATGTTGATGAAATACCAGTGTATGCACTGGCTGCAGTATCCTTGTCCCCTCACCATAATATAGACTCATTAAATTACACCAATAAATCAAAGAATTTTCATGTTATTTTTTTTATTGGCAAATAGTAAACCAGCCTAAGAAAGAAATTTGAATAGAATAAATTCTGTGAGTCAAACATGAAAGTTCACATCTGCAAGAGGGTGTCTCCAAAGTTAAACAAGACTGCATATAAAAGTCATATGTTGAATTTGGTGAAATTGGAAACTGCAGAGGAAACTTTGTAAATTCTGTCAAAATTATCCATCCATCCATTTTTTTTCCGCTTATCCAGGGATGGGTCACAGGGGCAGCAGGGATGTCCACCAATACCAAGGAGTTTCCAGGCCAACCGAGAGATATAATCTCTCCAACATGTCCTGGGTCTGCTCTGGGGTCTTCTCCCTGAAACACCTCCACAGGGAGCCATTCAGGAGTTATCCTATGTAGATGGCCGAACCCCCTCAACTGGCTCTTTTCGCTCTACTTTAAGCCACTCCCAAATGTCTAAGCTCCTCACCCTATCTCTCAGGCTGAGTACAGACACCCTATGAAGGATTCTCATTTCTGCCGCTTGTATCCATAATCTTATCCACTCACTTGGTTACTATCCAAAGCTTGTAGCCATACTGTAGGTGAGGGTAGGAACATGGATCGACTGGTAAATCGAAAGTTTTGCTCAGTTCTCTCCTCACCACAACAAAACGGAACAGTGTCCACATTACTGCCGACTCTGCACTGATCAGCCTGTCGATTTTCCACTCCCTTCTTCCCTCACTCATGAACAAGACCCCAAGATACTTAAACTCCTCCACTTGAGGCAGTAACTCATCCCCCACCAGGAGACGGCAATCCACCCTTTTCCGGTGGAGAACCATGGCCTCAGATTGAAGGTGTTGATCCTCATCCCGGCTGCCTTAGACCCAGTGCCTGCTGCAGGTCACAGCCCGATGAAGCCAACAAGACCACATCATCTGCAAAAAGCAAAGACGTGATCCTGAGGCCACCAAACCGGACCCCCTCCGCCCCTTGGCTATACCTAGAAATTATGTCCATAAATGTTATAAACAGAATCGGTGACAAAGGGCAGCTTTGGTGGAGTCCAACAACCACTGGGAACGAGTCTGACTTACTACTGGCATTTCAAACCAAACTCTCACTCCAACTATACAGGGACCTGATGGCTCAGAACAGCATTACCCCATA
Source organism: Hyperopisus bebe (assembly GCA_026777045.1). Taxonomy (NCBI): domain Eukaryota; kingdom Metazoa; phylum Chordata; class Actinopteri; order Osteoglossiformes; family Mormyridae; genus Hyperopisus; species Hyperopisus bebe. Next base: position 15,107,838 of record JAODJW010000040.1, read on the forward strand.
ACCCATATTCTTTACTGCTGAAGCACCCTCCACCAGGACCTCCCAAGGGACACGATAGTATGCCACAAAATACATGTAGCCTGGTTGGACAAACTCCCATGAACCCTCTAGTATCCATGGGAGGGTGAAGAGCTTGTTAAGTGTTCCGTGACCAGGATGGAATCCGCATTGTTCCTCCTGTATCCGAGGT
>JAODJW010000040.1:15108127-15140733 GCA_026777045.1 Hyperopisus bebe
TGGAACACACCCTCTGGTCCCCTTTCCTAAGGATTGGGACTTTCATCCCAGTCTGCCAATCCAAAGGTTCTGTCCCCAACCTCCACGCCATGTTGAAGAGGCGTGTCAGCCAAGACAGCCCAACCACCTCAAGAGCTTTCAAGAATCAGTGGTATTCAGGAGGTCATTGAAATACTCCTTCCGCTGCCTGACTCTTTCCCCATTTGAGGTCAACAGCATGGGTTCTCCATGGTCTCCCCAAACTCCTCCCACACCCAAGTTCTTGCTTCAGTAACTGCCAAAGCCATTTTCTGCTTGGCCTGCTGGTACCTGTCAACTGCTTCAGGAGTCCTGCAAGGTAACCAAGCTCAGAAGGCCTCCTTCTTCAGCCTGACAGCTTCCTTTACTGTTGGTGTCCACTACCAGGTCACCACAACAGGCACCGACAACCTTATGGCTACAGCTCCGCACAGCCACTTCTGCAATGGAGTCCCAGAACATTGTCCATTCAGGTTCAATGTCCCCTGACCCCCTTCGGGATGCAGGAGAAGTTCTGCCGGAGGTGCAAGTTGAAGATCTCCTGGACAAAGGCCTCTGTCAGGCGCTCCCAGCACACCCCAACTATGCATTTGGGTCTACCAGGTCTATCCGGCATCTTCCCCCCACCATTGGATCCCACTCACCACCAGGTTGTGATGAGTTAACAGCTCAGTTCCTCTCTTCACCCGAGCATCCAAAACATGCAGACACGGATCCGATGATACGATTGCAAAATCGATCATTGAACTGCAGCTTAGGGTGCTCTGGTGCCAGGCGTACTGATGAACACCCTTATGTTCGAACATGGTGTTCTTTATGGACAAACTGTCATTAACACAGGATTCCAATAACAGAACACCACTTGGGTTCAGATTGGACAGGCTGTTCCTCCCAGTCACACCCTTCCAGGTGTCACTGTTATTCATATACTTTGCCAAAAATTTTAGAAACACTGAAATATAACACTGAAACACACAAGCAAACCCTGTTAATCTGCTTCTCTGACAGAATATTAATTATCCTCTTTGCACCTAAGTACCCTAACCCTTTTCTATTCCCACGTTAAGTCATAAATCATCTCGGCTGACAGATGTTTCTTATTGCTAAAGTGTTTCATGCATTAACTGTGTGCACATCAAGTGTCAAGCAAATACAAAGCCACACAAACACGTGAACCATTTATAAACGACTCAATGAGTCGAATCACTTGATTTATATCATTTCCCCAGTGCCCCATTATGGAGGTACTATCCACAGTCTAGCTATCATGTGCTTGTAAAATTAGCATAGAAGTGCACAGTAAAAATAGACCTGTTCATTTCAAGCAGACAATGTTCAGTTCAGCTTCAATCTGTTGATGAGCAGTGATAAAAGAGTTGGAAAGAGCTCAGGGTTTTTAAAGTGCTGTATTACGAATAGAATGTACTACTTTGTAGCAAAAATAGCATCAGCATATTCAAGTTCCATTTAAACATTTCAATGAAATATCAATGAAATTAATTTCTGAAGGAACTGATAACACTCATTTTGTGATACAGAATTCTAAGGAATGAAACATTGCTGAGCTCCTGCAATGTTGTAACTGCTGCTTTTTAACGATCTGCCTGTATAATGATCTGTCAGTGCTACTTTACAAAGGTGCTTTAATAATCTATTGTCATCATTCGTACAGTGTTGAGCAATCTGTCTTTAATTCAAACTTCAGGTTTAGGACGTCTGGCCAAATTTCTTGGCACTCAAGTAAAATCATGACAATGAACGTAGCACATAAGTGAATTTTCACTGAGAAACATTTCAAACCTTATCTGTTTTAAAGGCAATCACACAGTCGTCTTCCTTATATTTGTAATTGTTTCTGTCTCTTTCTTTGCTGTTCCACTGTTATGTTGAACACAGGGATGCCCATTCTGCTCACATTATGGAAATGCAATGATAACAAATAAGACAAAAAGTAACAAATAAAAGAGATTGGTTTGAATGTGTGGTCTGTGCAGATTTAATGAGAGAAAAATGGTGTTTTAACTTGCCAAATATTTGCACCACACTCCACTGGCTTGGGACTTGACTCTAGACCTCGCATCATAGACACAAGGCTTGACTTGGAACGCGATTGGAACATCGTTAAGATGGCTTACTGAAATCTCCGCACTGTCCAGATGGCACCATTATCCCATTGTCTTGCTTGCAGTGGCCTGTGTGTTCACCGTTTGCAAAAGGCTGCACCATGCAGACTGGTTCAAGTAAGTTTCCATGAAGATTTGGTCTGTTTGCCTCTTAGAAACCACTTAATAAGCAACCAGCTGAAGTGTCACTCACTAATATGAAAATGTGCTCATTTGAATGTGAGAGATTTCTGGTTGCTTCATGGGTGAAATATCACCAACTATTTCACATGTCTTGGCGATACAACAAAGCATGAACCGTTTCAATTTAAAAATGCAATTGAATTGATTCAGATGAATGGTGCTCCATAAAAGCAAGCAGAAGTATTCAGCTGGTTTGGTAATTAAGTGGTTCATATTAACCAAACACACCAAGTCGTCATGGAAACAAAATGCTGCTTGCTTGAAGCAGATTGTGCTTCGAAGCTCTAATGAAACGGCACAGGGGATGGGAAGCATGAAAATAAGCCCCTTGGTAGCATCTGAATCTCATTATTATTCAGCAAGATGATGAATGGAAAAAATTGTGTGAATGTAACATTTTTTCATCTTATATATGAAGAACAGCCATATCAAAACAGAAATATTAATACAAGTACGTAAACTAATGGCAGAACTGCTATTTTCATATCAGCCATAAGCTGAAATGCCTTGCAGCAGGGCTGTGGTTTGTGGTCATTTCTAACACACTTTCCCTATTGGACATTCCCACTGAAAACACCATAAATATCTTTGTTCACAAGATGATCTCATTGAAAACGAGTCTCTCGTCTGTCTGCAAACCGCATCATAGCTAGGCAGACCTGTTACATCCCACTCTTAGTTAACACAAACCTGCTAAAAACAATCCAGCCTCTGCATTTAAATGCATGAATAACTGAAATGGAAAAAAAAATCCTGTAAGACCAGTGATTAAAATCCAGTTCTTTCCAATTAAATAAGATGATATTGGCCCACCTCCAGAATGTGTACATATAAAAGAGATCCTTGCACATTGGTAATACTTAAAAATAAAGCCTGGCACTAGCAATAAATCTAATTCCACAGCACACATTTCATCATGTTTCCATTTCTTTTTTATTGTGAAATCAAACTTTTTGATAATAAATCATCCCTGTGCAACACAGGCGTTGCAGGCGGATTGTTTGGTGCTGAGCTCCTGCCTGCATGATCAAAGCGCTGCAGAAAACGTGAGGAATATTTAGCTTGCTGTTGTAAATGTGTCCGCCACTGATTACAGTAGCTGCGACATCAATGTGCCGCTTGCAGAGTCGTCGCGGTATGAGGAAAACAGGAGAAGCACTCGCAGGAGAAATTAGCTGTTGATCGGCAGATGAATCAGAGAGTGAGTCAGTAAATTAATGCTCATGCACATGATGTGTGACTGAAATTGTCTCTGGCTGAAACTCCTCCCTAATTATAAAGTACACATATGTGAAAATTCAGTGTATTCCCTCATTCCTAATGTAACATATGAAGAAAGCCAGATTCTGAAATTAATATCTGAAGAATCTCCTGAAAGATGTCTTTTTAACAGTGTTTTGTCAGATACAAAAAGTATATATGAGTCTGTGATATTTCTTCATGTATGAATTTACATTTGAAATTGCTTGCATATAGAAAAAAAGTGACAGCTTTACTAGTGCATTTAACTGTCAATCTGGAGTGATGCAAATGCGTTTTATTGCATATTGAAGCTTATTTAATGCATGTAGCATAACGGCTGAAAAACATTATGATTAGATTTATGTTAATATTTTAATAATTTGATAAGAAAAAGGACCTCACTGTCTACTTTCCATTATGCCATTGGATGAACTTGGTGAAAGATTTTGCAACTGATCACTGCTTTATAGTTAATCCGAAGGGCACTGGGACAGTGATCTACTGCAGCTGTTTAAACCTTCATTAGCAGCACTGAACCTCTTTCATGTTGCCTGTTTAGTACCAAAAAAATTGATCAAACATCTCTGGATCAACTTTATGCTTTTAATTCAGCCATTCAACAGCCATTAAGATCGGTCAATGTGCATTTTATACACAATGATTACTACAAAAACATGGAATAAATGGAACGTCAGCTACAAGGCCTTGTAATGGCAGCATTTACTTTTTTGACAAATTTCATTAAGAAAATGCCTTTACACCCATGTCTTTTTTGAAAAAATAGTCAGTGACATAATGTACTGCTCACTGACAAAACAGATGAGAATACAGTGGATGCTAGAACCACCCCCCATTATACTTAACACCAGGGACCTATCATCGCAACAGATGTTAAAAGCTTTTGTGGCATTTTCCTGCTTTCTGCAGAAAAAACTTTCACTTAAAATAAATCCACTGGGCACCGGCAGAATTCAGCCACTCGTTTTCAGCCAACATCATGGATGAAAAATTATTATATTAGATAACAATCTTTCTCTTGCCTCTGAACAGCTGAAAAGATAGATAGCTGGGTGCCCTTCCGTGCCCTTCACCTGCCAAGTATGGTTTTAGTGCATCTCCTGCATAGTTTCTGACACTACTAAATTGGACAGAACATTTTCACACACAAGACCCAGAGGAGTCAAGCTGAAGATTTATCTACTGCCTGCTGCACATACCAATAATGTGAGGCAGTGAAAAGCCAGTTAACGGTTACTCTGTCGCACAATTCGGCAGATAGTGGCATAATTTGTGGACTAAATCAAGTGGTAAAAACATAAATGAACAGGTAGATGAATCGATGAACAAACAAATGAATAAATCAATAAACAATTGATCGAACAAACGAATAAACAAACAAATATTTTAGTTATACAGTTTTGGCCCAGGGGGACGCGGTAATGGAGGCGGCGGCACCTGGATTTCTTGCAGCTGGAGGTGGTCTACATTACTGTCATGTGATTTTTAAATATAACTTCTGCTCCTTGAGGTAAAGCAAAAGCTTTATAATAATGCAGAACTAACACACATCCCATCCAGGATGTACTGTCATGGCTGTGCATGGCACAGATGGAAAAATGGTGACAATCCACAGAGCAGCTCACACAAAGAGGGGTTTATTAATGAAACAGAACAGAACGAAGCAGAAACAAAAAATAAAGGGACCATACAGGTCAAAAACAAAACAGGAAAATAGGAATTAACTAAAAAGTAACCACAAAATAACATACTAGGAGACAGCAAAATACTGGGAGCATAACCACAGCTACTAACACAGAGTAACAGTAACAATGACTGACCAAGAAAACGAAGTCAGACGCTTAAATACACAGAGAAATAAGGATTAACAAGGAGCAGGTGTGGACCATAACAAAATCAACCAATCAAGGCACAGAACAACAAGCAAGAGGTGGAATAAATTACAAGCACAGGAACTAGGGATCACTGACAAACACTGAGGGCTAACATTAGGAAAGACAAGGAACTTAGCAGAGAACAAGCAGAACAGAATTAAACCAGGCACAAGCAGGGTAAACCTTAAACAGGGACACCAAGATAAACAATAATAGACACTAAGGAAACAGAAAACCAATAAATATTAAAGGATAGGTAAGACTGGCCTCCAGCCTACCTCAAACTCATGACCAGAGGGTTTCAGTGTCTGAGGCTGTAAACTCAACCTATTGAGCTACGTGGCAACCTGGGGAGCTAAGAAACAGAACAGGGGCTGCTGGGCTGCAAGACAGAGAGGGGGGAACCAAAATGGTACAAGACACATAGGACAGGGTCCAGGCACTGATCCTGACATGGACCCCTTCCATGTGCCCTATGCTACCTGTGATGAGTTCCTGGTCGTTCCACCAGGAAGCTGAGGTCCGAAGTTTGATAGATGGATGCAGCCCAGCTCAATTTTGGCATTCTACTCAGTAAGGTGAAGAGGTAAATGTTTTTTTTTTTTTGTTCTCATTAATTTAGCTGATTTTCCATTTTGAAATCATTTCAAATACCTCTCTGTGTATTGTCCAATTTCTATTAGCATTAAGAATTGAGCTTTGTATATTCAAACTCATAATTTTTTTATAATCATTTTAAGCCTGACTTGTAACGTTAGTTCTTGGAAGAAAATAAACCTTAATGCACATAATAGTATTAACAACAGATGATATAAACCAAAATACCAATAGTACACACCGCAGGCAAACTCAGCTATTTCAAAGGCTAAGTTTTGGCAGCAAATATTTATATAACAATCATTTATGACTTTGATGGATAAACCCCATGATATTTATGAGTATTGTTATTTACAACTTGCCTTAGGTTCAGATTTAATGAATGATATGGCATAATGACAGATATACCAGGAAAAAATAATCATTCCACAATTTAGTACAGTATGTATTCCATGCAACAGACCTGCCAGAAAAAAATGCATCAGCATTTTTTTTTTGAAAATTATATCAGAAATGTAATATAGGTTTGCTTGTAAGAGACAAGCTTCGTTCAACAGAATGAATGACAGCACGTCAGGAAAGCAAGGCTGAGTCAACATCCTGAGCTCACTCGATATATTAACTTATTCTCATTTATTCCGTCTCATACTCTGTCCACACCTTGTCCAAATGCAGCTGTAAAGGCATCTTTCATTAAGTCACCAGTAATGGAATGTTTGAAGTCATTGGCTTTAAAGTTGGCCTTTAGTAAGGCAGCATATTGCAAGTAGTTGGAAAGAAAATAAGGGGAGCAGAGAGCAGATTTAAGTATTTAAGGAACCTGCATCTCAGAAAGGCCACCGTTTATAATCTTGAGTACATTTTTCCTTGGGATCTAGCTGGAACTTCCACTATCAGTAATAAAGTTCAGATTTGAAAGGTCAGCAGGGTAGGACTAGGTGTCCAGAAGGTTGTGACAGAATAATCCTATCGGTGTTGAGTGAGGTCCTTAAATCCAACTGCTCCACAGGTACTGGCTGACCTGCTGTCTGTCTCCATGCTGTCCTCACCTGCAGGTTATTTTGGACAAACCCATCTGCTAAATAAATGCAATGTAATGGTCACAGATTTAAATGACAAACAGTGCTACAATGTACACAATAAAAACTAAAGGATTTCTGAACCACATTTTCCATCCATCCATCTTCTAACAGCTTATCCTGCTCGAGGTCAGAGGTCTAACCCTGGCAGCAACAGGAAACGAGGCAAGGATACTTCCCAGGCAGAATACGGATCCATCACAGGACACACAAGCATGCACAATACACACACACACACACTACAAGCAATTCAGCACCAATTAGCCTAACCACATCTTTAGATTGTACCTCCACACACAAGTAGAACATAGAAACTCCACACACGACAGGGGAAGGAACCCCCCCCCAGCTGCTAAAATGCCTTACATACATACAGTATTTCTCTTTTTTTCATACAAAGAACGGATGATTTCGACGTAGCTTCAAAAACAGCTTTTCTGCCATATAAATCCCGGCTCACAACAGAACTGTCAGACAACAAACAAGAGGAGAATGGTGATTACAGCCGTAGAGATGTTTTGGACTTAACACACTAGGCTAAGTTTCCCCAATTCCGGTCCTGGAGCAGTTTGCGACAGAGTTTGCAGATTTCCCTGCTCAAACACACCTACAAACCTGGTGATTGGCTGGTGAGCTGAATAAGGTGTGTCTGAGAAGGGAAACCTGCAAACTGTGTTGCAAATTAGCCCCCCAGGATGAGAATTGGGGAACTTTGCACTAGGCACATGCTAAAAACATCAGTACTGTACACAGCTGTCTCCCCACCTGAGGGTCAGGTGACATTGTCAGGTGACATCGCGGCTTTATTATAGCGAGCAGAAGGGTTCACACTTGCCTGTTTTGTTAGATATGTGCTACTAAAAACAGTAGGCAAGAAGGCAGGTTAGAGAGCAAAACAACCAAACTTAATATGCGACTTGTTTTAGCATTAGCATTAGCTAATTTTCTGTCACCCCATCCGCGGACTATTTTTCACAGTTGATCAGAGTGACATTTTACAAAACAATGAGGAATGGATCAACCAAATAGCAAAGTGCTGCCACAGACATACACTAGGAGTGTAACAGTACACGAAAATCACGGTTCGGTATGTACTTTGGTTTTTAAGTCATGATGGTGCAGTACGTTTTTGGTATAATGGAGGAAAAAAAACATAAATTGCTTCTTTTTTTCTTTATTAAACAGTGCGACTGTCTTTCTTAAATAAAAAGTCTGTCAATACTGCTGCTACCTACTAATAAAAAACATTTAGAAAATTAACTGCACCTGATATGTGCTGTATTCACATTAGCAGCATCATATTCGAACTGTGCAACACAAATATTGTCACAAAAAATACAAAAGCATAACAAATTAAATATCCGTTATGGTGCAACTTATTTAAAAAATACCTGTGCTATACTTGTATTCACATTAACAGCTTGCAGCTTCGTATTAGGCGGCACACGCACACGTGTAGTGGCACGACATCATCTGTCCCTTTTCAAATGTTGCTCGGGGGAAACACAGAAACACACAAAGGTTCCACATTTGCTGCATTTGTTCAGTACATATGAGTACCTAACAGAAAGACCCGAAAACGATGTTTGAAAAAATTCAGGACGAATACATGTACCGATACACTCCTAACATACACAGAGGAACATGAGAGAACACTTTTAACTGTTCACATCATTCATCCATTCACAACTGAAATAAATAATGACAGTATTCGTACTTAGGAATTCTTCAGTTTCTGTGTAGCCCATCTTGCTATGAAACATATACATGTGAGTGCAGCTTATGACCAGATCGCAGGGTCAGCCCTGCGGCATTTTTTTGAGTACAAGGGCTTTGCTCGATGGCCCAAAGGTGACGTGTCTCGTCCAGAGAATTTGGACCAGCAACCCAGTGATCACAGTCACAGATGCATAACTTGCAAAATCACACTGTGTTCATGACAGCTAACTCCTCATTAGCCTTCTCTTATAAGAAATACCTGTAGGTATTGTGCTATGATTTAAAGTTTTACTCCAAGTTTTACACTCAAATCCAGCCAAAATGACAACGACGGGTGGTGCAGATTGTTAAACATCGGGGGCTGGGGGGGGCTGCCACTAAGGGCCTCACTGAATGGGATAGTCTTCAAAGTATGGTAGCTATGAAAACTGGTTAAAACAAGGCCTTGAGTAATGAAAGGAAGAATAAAAGCAGAATAAAGTATTTGCCAATTGACTCAAGCCACTGAAATCATTGAAAACCATTGTTATTGCTGTAATCCACTGGTTACGGCCATGAGCTGAGTCTTATTTGTATATTCTGGAAGAGGTAAAACAAAGCAAACTCAGGGCATTTAGGAGGATGAGCCAAATGTGACTGTACCTCCTCACTGAAGGGTTTGTCCCTCTCTTGCAGTTGGGTGAGAGACAGTGGAAATGGCCAGAGCCCAGGAAAACGCAAGAGAGAATCTGGGCAAAGCTCAGAGCAGAGAGTCTGGAGCATTGAATTGCAGCTGGCTGCATTGCAGCCACAGTGCCACCTGCAGGGACTGGGGTTTAGCCTCATTAGCGCACGGTGTGTGGGAGGATTTCTGGCGCCGGAGTTCGCCGCAGAGCCTGCTTAGGTCGAAGCTGCCAAGTCAAAGACAAGACAAGCTGGCACGCAGGACTGAACTGTCCTCAGGCTCACCGCAGCCTTCAGAATAGAATGGAGGAATCTTTTACAGTGTAATAATACATGCAGCTGTTTGCTGAGGACATGGGAACAAAATAATCATAAAAGACGTTTAAATAATACTGATGTTGACACAGCGATCATTTATACGGCCACATGTTAGTCATCAAACATAAAGACATGAGGTGAATTCATTAGGCTTGCCAGCTTTGGTCAGCTGGCTGACGTGGGATTTTCAATTCGAGACAATGCACACGCATTCACATGTATGTAACTGTTCTATCACCTTGCAAATAATCCATGGGTTTGCAAACTCCCTCGACGCTTTTGATGTAGGTAATTTTAAATTTGTAACGGAATAATATAGATTTGCCGTAAGATTTCTTCATTCTTGACTTGCCAGCCCCGGTTCAGTCCTGCTTGCCTGACTGGCACCCATTCTTATCTCTACTTCTGTTAATTGTTTGAATTGAATTTTGAGAGGTTAAACCACATAAAGTGAAATTCAAAATTCCATCAACAGAGCAAGTAGCCTGTATTGTGGTAAATAAAAAATGCACTCTATAAACTTGGACACAAATTGCTCAAATAATCACGTTTTCTGTCGGATTACCGTGTTGAAATTTTTACTCAGGGAAAACTTTTGGCCACTTAAATAATTGTGTGCGTGTGTTTAATAGATGTATAAATGGATTAGTAAGCGTATCCATTAGAGCGCATTGGACAGAGTTTGATTAATTGCGCTGTACATTGCATGGGCTGAATGGGCCCTCCTCCTAAGCGGTCAACGCGGGGAATTAAATAAAGCATTCCTGAGAAAATCTCCGAGAGACATAACAACTCAGAGGCTTTGGGACGAGATTAGAATAACTCACCAACAATACAATAACAGCATTCAATTTGACATTTTGAGTAAATTGTTAATACTTAATTAACGGCTGTTTACTTAGTTTTTCTACGCGCTGGTTTTTCCCTTGCCACATTACGTGAGCCAGACTTATGTTACTAGTGAGTTATATAAAATGTATTTTTAAATCCAGTTTGCTATGATGATCCTCGTTAACAAAGGATAATTGCGCAAAACTGATATTTAGGGGATCTCGGAGCTAGTCCATTATCTCACGTCGCTTTTTTTTTACATTCTCTCGATAGTGTGGAAATGCTGAAGTTTGCGGCTTGTATTCTCTTCCTCTCCGTGGTTGACTCGAGGTTAACGCGAAAAAGGCAAACGCACTGCCCGGAGGTCTGCGACTCTTCTACCTGTCCTCCCAGCCCGGAGTCGTGCTATTACGGCGTCGCGAAGGACCACTGCGGCTGCTGCCAGGTCTGCGCGTCCGGGGAGGGCGACGTTTGCGGCGATCGCGGAGCCGGGCAGTGCGGCGACGGCATGGTCTGCCGGTACCCTAAGAGCAGCAAGCGAAAGCACCGGGGATCCTGCGTGTGCAGGTCCGAGGAACCCGTGTGCGGGAGCGACTGGAGGACGTACCCCAGTGTCTGCCGCCTGAGAGCCGAAAACAGGAGGGCTGACCTGAAGGGGACCCCCCGAGTGATCCTGATCCAGCGGGGGAGCTGCGACTCTGGTGAGCCGCTCTCAGGTTGCATTGCAGTCCCCTCATACTAATATAACAGCAAAAATTGTAGCCTACGTGTTCAAGCTCATTCGCGCTAAAAGACTTTTAACTAAGGAGTTTATACCTCTTAGTCACTTTATGCAACTGCATTAAAACAGGAGCATATCTATTTAAATGGAGAAAAGTTTGCTCTTCCTTACTGCCTGTTTCGGGAAACTTTGTGGCTTCTGATTTTGTAGCCTTTATAATAAGTATAGGAACAAGAGCAGCCAAACTACAAACGTTTACACTACTTCCTGCACTCCCGTTAGATGGACAAGGGTGGGTCATCTAGATTTAACTATACGATAAATTGATTAATACAGCTATTTTGTGTTAAATCTAGTTCCAATTCGGTAGGACCACATTTCAAGTTTTGTCTTTTTTAAGTGGTAAAATGAGCTATATTTTTGCATATGTCCGGTGCATATGTACGGTATAAATAAGAAGCTGTTGTACGGTACTACCTTGAATAATTCTTAACCAAAGTAGGTTTAAACGTGTTATAAACCCAGTAATTGGTCCTTATGGGTGTTGTTAAAATGATTTGATATGATTGTTTTTTTTTCTTGTTAAATTTTTTATGTACCTTCCTCTAATGTGCGGGTCATTCCCAGACACGTCAGTATCATCTAAGTGCTGTTATCGGAGTACCAAGATTTATGGGAAACCTCGTTCAGGCTCTAGGCTGGCGACCCTATGCTGGATAAGCAGTGGGAAGATGGACGGGTGTATGTGCTGAAGTTATGTGTAAGTTCACGAACATGAAGCTCACATAAAAATAGCTGAGGAGCAGTAAAAATAAATAAAGTTTTAAAATGCCCATAGAAGGCAGCCGGCATTTTAGAATGGTACGTTTTATAAAGTGTGCTTGTTCTATAATAGTGAAATGGCACAGGAAAGAAAAACTTGTAATCCTTATTGTTTAATATTATGACATTAAACACCTTGCTAATTCATTAAATGTCAAAACAGACCGCTAAATGTTTCTGTTCTGAAAGGGAAGGGAGGGGTAAATACTTCAGAACTACAGGGTAGTACTGTAGCCTTAGCGTGTGTGTTGATTAAGTCTTAAGCAGGGATTCCTGTAGATTTGGAAGCTGCAGGATGCTCACCTATTTGTATTACCTGGCAAATTGAAACTGAAAGTAGGTAGAGACCCTCTGTATGGTATAATATTATGCCAGTGTTTTATTAAGTAAGCAGCGATTAGGCCTTCACTGCGCCACACTTTGCTGCTGAAGTAGCCCAGCTGCGGGTCTGTACTTGCTCACCCTGGAGAAAAATACCACTGCTTGAGGTGTAAATTTTTTGGTAACGTAATTTATTTCCCTTTTGGACTCTACTGTCCAAAATGCTATGTGCTTTAACACTTTTGACTTTTAAGGCAGTTTATAATCATTCATATAATGGGATTCTAAAACAGTAATTCTTAGTTTCAAAATACTCTGCTAGAAGACACAGTCTGTTAACACCTAGCAGAACCTCTTCCATTATATGTTTTGTTAAATATAGTGTATTTTAAGATGTAAGTACAAAATGCATCCATCTTCCAATGACCTATCGTGGAAAATGGGGGTCCTGAAGTCTGCCCCACAGAGCACGAGGCAGGGAAGCACTCTGGGCTAGAAGCCAGTCCGTCATAGGCACACAAAATGGGCAATTTGCCGTTAGTAGTTATCCTAACTGAATGTCCTTGGACTATAGGAAACCGACACAGCATTGGGAGGGCATGCAAACTCTGCACACACAAGGTGCCGGAGGGATTTGAACCACCAACCCATGAGGAGGGAGTTATCAGTGCTAGACACTATGCCACCCAGTAACATACAAAATCCAATAAAAAAGTCACTTAGGAATTAAATCAGTATTTCCATTTCTTTTTCAGATAAACTGGAAGCACAGATTTCAAAAATCCTTTGGCTCAAGCATAGAGTTTTCCTGTAGTCACTTCCTGCAATAACAGACTCATAAAAAAAACTACCAGCACTACATTTGACATTCAGTCAATTTTGGTTTGCTGAAATAATTTACGATAGATATGCATCACCTAACATCTGGCTTTTTCCAGGTAAAAACGTTCTAGATAATTTCCTCTGCATGTTGGTGGTTTGTGCTCACAGAGTCTCAGACATTCCACCCACGGGAGCAGGGAGGCAATCAAGTCCCCGAGTAACGTAACATTATTCCTTTCTGCTTGAAATGAAACTGTATCACGTACACTAGAGACACATATACACAATGTTTGCTTCTGTTGTGTTTCCCAGCTTATTTGTTTGTGGCCCTTGACTTCCAACAAACACGGCTCAGCTAAATGAATGACTTTTGGCTTTCCTTTCGTTTGCAACTATGTGAGTGAATACGAGCTGCCTTACCACCTAAAGCAGGGCTGCTTGACTGACTCCAAGTGGGAGCCACACGTTTTTTTCTCATGTCTAAGAAAGACGTAACTTGTGTTGGAGACCAGAGAGCAGGAAAGTGCATGGCAGCCAGCCTGAGTACACTTACGTTTTGGCGTTTTCGCTAATTATGATTGTCTGTTAACAGCCAAAAGTGTGAAACAGATCAGAGTAACTGATGTATTATACAAGCCTGATAACCTAATTGATCATCCATACAATTTTTCTTTTAATTAGCTGGTTAGAACCAAACAAAGGACCAGTAAAAAGCACCTGGACGGCCAGGTCCAGCCCTGGGACAGCTAATTGACCAACCCTAGTATAAAATATGGCTTATATTGTTTTGTCAGACCCTACAAACCTATTTGGGTATAGCAGTGTTTCCCAACCCGGTCCTCGGGGACCCACAGACAGTCCACATTTTTGCTCCCTCCCAGCTCCCTGCCAGACAGTCCACATTTTTGCTCCCTCCCAGCTCCCTGCCAGACAGTCCACATTTTTGCTCCCTCCCAGCTCCCACAGACTGTCTGTGAATCCCCGAGGACCGGATTGGAAAACACTGGGTTAATAAGTAACTATTATACTACCCCCCCCCCCCCATAGATGAAGATGGATGGATGCTTAGAGAGTTTTGAACGCTAAACGTAAATCCATTTCTTACTTGACACTGTAAATGGTGAGAAGGTTATCAGAGGAGATTTTATCAATTTTTACAGAAGTCATGCAAATATATATATTTTTTTTTTTTACAAAGCATTTATTTGCATAAAATGGAAAAAAATAATGCTAATGCATTGTTCCAAATCCCTCTGTTTATTTAAGTTCTATTAAATTTTTAATTCTGGAACAATAAAATACAGGATGAAGGCCTTGATCTATATCAGCAGCGACTAGTAGGATGGTGATATGCTTTATTTAAGCGCTGTCGTTTACATGAAATTCCCAAAGAAAGACTAAAAGGTTCAAAACTCCTAAACTTGAGCAGAGTGATTTGCAACTTGCATAATTACAGTGATTATAGCAGTTGACATTCAGTCATTAGAGACCCCGGCCTTTTCATTCACCGAAAAGTTGCAAGTGATGCGTATGCAACAAGGAATGTTGGAAGGACTGCTGCACAGCTGATGGGGTACAACTCTCAAGAAAACACGTCCCTGGCAGCAGGATCTATTAAATCGGCACAGCACCGTGGATCTGGGCATTGGTAATGGGAAAAGATCCACCTTCCCGTCTTGACGTGTGGAGAGAGGCTCCTCGTAGCTTCCAGTAATGCCGGTCTTTGCATAACTTGCTAGCCGCATTGTGGCTGAACATCATTACCTTCACGATATTGAAAAGTGAAACTGAAGTTCGGAAGTGCTTGGCAGCACATTCTGGCAGAAAAAGCAATTAAAGAATCTACAGTAAGTACAATACAGTATTGCAGTGTTCTAAGATGTCACCTCACAGGGCCGTGTTTATAAGTATACATCATTAACCTGCTTTTCCTGAATCCCAGTAACATTATGAGGCAGATGCATTAAATGTGAAGTCTGGACAACAAAAATTACAAGGAAAACAGGAACGGCTGTGATTTGTCTTTGGACCTTTTGCTTCGCAAAGTTTGTGAACAGAAGCCGCACAGATTGTGTTGCTTGTTTGCTGAGTCACACGTACGGTATTCGTCACTCCCAGCCGACTGCAAAAGCCCCCTGAGATTTCAAATAAACCACCTGCCAATAAGGTCCATATGTTTTAACATTAACCTGTGCGACCCATTATCATGTGATTTCTAGTAGGTAGTAAAAGAGAGGAGAGGAAAAAAAAAAAAAGCCATTTAGAGAAAATTAAGGGAGTCAGCTTTGACAGATAGGCCTTTTACAGCTCCATGGTTTCCAGTTCAATGAGAAGCATCAGTCATTCCTCAGTATTAATTTCGGCACCATTGACTGACAGCCCACATGGTCATTTGTGTCCAGTCATACAAAGGGGCAGGAAGTCTTAAAAAATGTATTACATATAAAAGAAATACAATTTCAGTAGCAGGGTTATAAAATATAGAGCTACAGACATGCTCTTCTTGTTTTATGTAACAGCACAAGTATAATATGGTTTTATCCACAACTGTGTTGCACATCCAGAAATTGTTTAGCAATAAATTCATTTCTGTGTTGTTATATCTGCTGTATTAGTGTTGGACTTTTCTCTCTTGTCAAAGTTTGTTACTGAAAGCAGTAACAGATTATAGAGTTTAGTGCCATAGCAATAAGAAATTATATTCAAACAATCTTAGAAGTATTCCTAGTCCTAGACAATATGTGTGTGTGTGTGTGTGTGTGTGTGTGTGCGTGTATATATATACACGCACACACACACAGGTTTGTCTAATTATATCAAAAACCCAAATCCCAACATGACGACCTTAACCCCTAATCAGCCCTAAACTTAACCCTAAGTAACTAAACAAAAATATGAGACTTTTGCCATTTTTACTTTTTTGATTGCATTCACAGATCGTTGTGTCCCCACAAAGTAATATAAACCTAATCTGCACACACACATTATATTGTTATGTATCACACAATCCAGTCATTTGATTAAAGCAGCCAGATCTTCCAATCAGGTTATCAAAATCAGCATCTGGTCAATTGCAACAGAATCACGTTGCATAAAAAATACAAAACACGATATATATTTTCCTCACTAAAAATGTTTCTGAATGCAAAACAGTGTTGCATTTGTGAAGCAGAGATGGAGAAGATGTTACTGAAATCACAGACATTTTCATATACTTTTCTGTAGCACTTCCAGCAAAAATATAGTTAAAAGATCTGTTGATAGTCATCATAACAGCAACACCTTTCCCTATAGTTTGAATGTCTAAGTAGACAGACATGAAAAAAACATTATTTTAACCATCTTGGCATTTGCATGTCTGAGAAAATGAGGGTACATCTATAGTATATAGTCAGAGCAGAAACGCAGTGTAGGCTATGAATATATTATGTCAATAAGTGAACAGAACATTAAGTGAAACAGTAGTTTTCAGGTCTGCTCTCGCTCACACAACAATCACAAAAAAAGTATACAGAGATTGCCGTATGTTATTTATAATAATAATAGTACGTATTACAATAGAGCACACGCTTCTTAACCTTTCTTTAAATATAATTGAAATTTATAATGAATTGAAATCAAACATTCTGTTATTGATGACCATTCAAAAGGGATATCAAAGGGAAAGCCGATGTAGAAAGATAGGGCCTGCAGTAGTGACACAGGTGGTGTGGACAAATACACGGATCCATGCCGCAGCAGTAAAGCAGTAATGCAGGTGATGTGGACAAATGCACAGATCCACACCACCCACAGCAGTTCAGCAATACCTCCACGACAGACACATCACGTAGCCTGTGTGTTCTGGGCCTTATTGCCTGCCCTCACTATTCAGTGAAGAAATAGGAAATGAGTAATATTGAATGCAGTAAATTTGAACTCCATTACTGAACACAAGCATGCGTCTGAAATCATAACACGCACGCCATCCCACAGCGCATCCTAGCGACCGCGTGCGCATATCACCTCAAAGCCTTCAACACAGTGCTAATCTAGGACCTTAAACGGTGGTAGAGCGTTACAAACACATCCATCATATCTTGACAGAGGAGCCTAGAGGGACACTAATCATGGGTATTCATGGTGAGATCTCCCCCATGTCAGTCTCAGGGGCACTGACAAGAAACAACACCTCTCGATGTGTCGGGCCTTTGCGAGAAATCCGTACAGCAGCGCTGGTATTCCGATGGAGTGAAGGCTGCATCATAGCAACACTCAGTGCGAATCAGTACACGTTCGAAGCCAGTGAAAATATTTTTATTATATTGCAGGTTTGTTTTTCTTTTATTCCAGTCTCTTCTAGGCCTTTTATATGAGGTGTTTACACACAAAATCCGCCTGTTTCAAGTCACCGCATGAAAACGCTACAACCGATTAAAAAGACAAAGCATGTTCAAGTGTCACTGAAAATCCAAAAAGTGCAGTGAAGAAATAATGCCGCCCCCGCCCGTAGAAAAGAAACTGAAGTATGAACTGTAGAATGCATATATGACCCCCTCCAAGAAGAGAACATAAATCCACAGTGTGTGGACTGTCTGTAAAGTTCACTGCACCTGCTTCTGCCACCTAGCCTGGGGAAAGGCAGGGCTTTGGGGCCCGGAGACAAGCTGGCACGGTCTTAAAGAGAGGCACCTGCAATCAATTTGACCAGGAAAAACAAATCTGACAGGCTAACCTCCAGCTGCCATGGAGATGAGGTTCTCACACTGTGTCTTTCTTCAGGGTATCTAGACACGCAGCCTTTACATTCCCAGCCCGAATTTCTACTGCATATTATGAAATAACTTTGTCAGATTCTTTGTCAGATTTTTTTAGTTATGCCTGAAATTTAAAAGAGCCTCAAATAATCAAGATCCCGAATACTTTAATCTGTATGAACATGAAGAGCCTTTGGTGATTCGTAGATCTGTCTTTCGGTGTTTATGAGCGCTGGCCTAACACACACTATTGCATGTTCTAGCTCTTGCCCATAGTGTGTGATTGTGTCTGAATGCGTGACAGGCGTCTTGTTCAGGATGTCCTCTGCCTCATGCCTCGTGCTTGCTGGAATGGACTCCAGGGTCGCCAGGACTTTGTATTAGATATGGGCTCTTGGTAGTGTTTCCCAATCCAGTCCTCATGGAACCACAGCCGGTCCATGTTTTTCCTGCCCCCAAGCTCCCTGCCAGACAGTCCACATTTTTGATCTAGGAAGGAGCAAAAACGTGGACTGTCTGCGGACCCCTGAGGACCGGATTGAGAAACGTTGGCTTATAGAAGATGGATGGATCGGCTCATCAGCACTCTCTGTATTCTCAGGACCACACAATCCTGGAAGTATGCGCTATAAGTTCAACTTCATCGCAGACGTGGTGGACAAGATCGCTCCTGCGGTGGTCCATTTGGAGCTCTTCCTCAGGTGAAGCGACCACATTACACACTTGTTACCCCATCCTGATGAATATCGTTACTAATGGTTCGTAATCGAGACAGAGCTGCATTTATAAATGAATAAATGCGCACGTTTTAGCTAGAGATGCACTGATATCGATATTCAGATCAGTATCGGCGCTGATCCAGACCTATTTGATGGATCAGGTATCGGTCATGCGTGACCAATCCACGTCCTATACGTACTTATTTAGTTTTTGCAATCAATCGCACGACAGCTCCTTCCCATTTTACATGTGTTTTTGCGGCATTCAAATTGAACGCTATCACTGCCCCTCAGTCTTTTTTGTACTCAGTGGGTGTGAGTACAGTGATCGACTTCCACTTGCTGTGACGTCATGCGCATACCCTTCGCAGTACGAGGAGCATAAGATAAGACGTGCAATCTATGTACAATAAAATTCTGAGGTGAGAATAGCGTTTAATGGACAATTCCATTTAACAAAGCGCACGCAACTGCGAGACAAAAGAAAGCAATGGATGATTTGGGAGTCACTAACTTAATTGGACTGTTTTGCGAACTCTCTGCACCTTGTGATACAAGAGGGGCTGCCATCGCAAAAGTGTAACTGCGCTGACGCTAATGGAAGAAAAACCGTGTTAAAATTTCAAGCATTCGCCACTTGTGTATACTTGCTTTGAAGATATTCATATTAAACTGCAAATGCCTCAGAAACACTCAAAACAAACGAGGTGGAACAGTACGTTATGTATGTTTGTAGTAGCCTAATAAAATATTTTTGTCATACATTTTTTCCATCTGTATTTACTAGCTAAAACTAACTAAAAATTTATATATAAAGTATAACAAAGTAAAAAGAGTTCTTGTATCGGAATCTGTATCGGCAGTTGTGTATCAGAATCGGATCGGAACTGAAAAAATGTGGATCGCCCATCTCTAATTTTAGCAGCTCTCTGCGGTGATCCCGGTCAGCTTCGACTCTCAGTTTTCGTCCTCTCTCCGCTTTTCTAATGTTTCCATATTTTCGATAATACATGTTGTCATTTCTGAGTTTTATATAAAAGGCAGCCTTAGTGAAGAAACGGCATTTTGAGACTTTAAGACTGGGGGTGTGTGATGTGCCGAGGGCCTTCTTTCACTCCGCCCCTGTTATTACCGTCACGTTAAGCCTCGTACGGAATTGGCTTCTCTTTCTTTTCCCTCATCCTGTAGAACACTTTACTGTCATGCCCAACCTGCATCCTCATCATTCTTCTTGCTTTCTTTTTTCCCTGATGTGTTTCTTTCGGTTAAACCCACCTCGATTTCCTTAGTCCTTCCTCACATCACCATCCCCCATGTTAAAAACCATAAAAAAAAAAGAAAAAAAATGCGTTCAGTGGTTATGGAGCAGTTTGCCTCTGCACCGGGGAGAAATATTCCTGAGTGCCATTCTGTAGATTTACAGACATCTCAATGGAATGTACTCAGTGTAATCTTGTTTTTAACCCATGCTGTTGTAGATTGGCGATCATGATCTGGTTGTACAGCCCAGCTTGTGTAGAGCAGAGGGAATTCCTGGTTTCCTCTGTGATTAGTCGCCTAGGTTAAGCAGTGACAAAGCACTCCAAACATTAACACTACCACTACTGCATCCGAACATTAGCGCTAGTCCCGCACCATACAGTGTACTAAAATTTGCCATGTGTTATTTGCCACGTGTGTCTTCGGAATGTTTTTAGTGATCAAGTGTTGTCATTCTTCCGTGGCTCCCACTGTTTACACTGACCTATCGGGCTACGCAGATTCCTGGATGTCATCCACTTTGAGAGATTTTAGCAAGGTGACCAGTCTTGGAAAAAATCTCTACTGTTTAAAATATTCTTGATTTTTTTGGCTTTTTGACACTTTCTAGGCATCAACAAATCACTAAAGTTTCTAAAGTTCTTCTGAAATTGCATTTGATCAAGGCTCTGATGGTCAGCAACTCAGAGAGTTAAATTTGTACTGGGTAGGGCTGCCCGCAAAAACAGGGCTGATTGCAATGTGTGTAGAAACTGGTGAAAATCATTACTTTTTCAGAGAACTGCCTATTGGAGCATGATTGTTGACACGACTGACATGCCTAAAAAGTATTTTTATTTTCACTCCCAGGATGCCATTCTCCAAGCAGGAGATCCCAGTATCCAGTGGCTCTGGGTTCATTGTGTCCGAAGACGGCTGGATCGTCACCAATGCCCACGTCCTCTCCAATAAACAGCGCATCAAAGTGGGATTGAAAAGTGGCGCCCAGTATGATGCCAGTGTCAAGGACGTGGACCAGAAGTTAGACATAGCGCTCATTAAAATCGAGTCAGATGTAAGAGCCCTAGGGTGCTTTGGCTGCCATTTAATGCCTTCAGGCTCGTTGGTCTTTTTGTTTTACATCAGCTGAGTCCCATTGGCTTACTATCAATAACCTCCATCAGACAACCCAAAAAGAGTATTATTCTCAACAAAAAAGTCCAGCGGATGTTCCAGTAGCAGACCAGTGACTAGAATCAAATTGCCCTGCATGACACAGTCATTTCCAAGACTGATTTTCACTGGAGTGATTATTTCTTCTGGAAGAAACAACATAAAGATTGCCACTGAGCTCTTTTAAGAACTTCTGGGCTTTTCCTAGTTAAAAAAACATGCAGATCATTTAGCATTAGATAACCAGCTATTAATAGTCAGGTTTTTTATTTCTACAAAACTCTTCTATCCAACATATCTTTTTTCTTACCACAAATCCACTTGGAAAATAAAAAAAAATACATCTTCTAACTACATAATTTGGTCGGGGCCCAAAGCCTAACGCTGCACAGAGCATAAGGCTGGCATACACCTTGGACGAGATGCCAGTCCTTTGCAGGGCTCACATGCACGTACGATGGGCAATGTAGAGACATTAGACTGACTGCATGTGTTTGGATTGTTTGAGGAAAGTAGAATACCTAAAGGAAACTCACGACATCTGAACGTCCAAATTCCACACATAGAAACTGGGATTTGAACCCCCAGCCATGGGGGTGTAAATTTAATTAATTTCACTGATTTATTCATTTCAATTACCAGCGTGATTTTTTATTAATTTAATGCAAATATGTGCATGAACTGTAATAAATTGTAATTGTGTACAAGATAAAAGGTGCATCGTTACAATGGCATACAGTAGCAGAGCAGAGATATTGTGTTTTTAGCAGGTCGTGAGAGCTGTTAATCCCTACAGCTGCAATGCAGAGTCACCTTAGGTCTGCTGGAGTGTGAAACAGTGGTGCAGTGAATATTTCACACCTCCGGCGCAAACAATTCACACTTTAGGCACTGGGCTACAGTAGACGGCAACAGTCAAGATAACAGCCTTAGAGTGACATTCGAACTTATCCAGGGGATATTTATATGTGCTGACAGATGACAAGACAAAAGTGGTGGCGAATCTTTAAGGGCTTCACAGATCGCGTGCGGTTGGAGGCATTACGAAAGCGATCGTCAAGATCTCACATGCCCCAAAAATACTCAAGGCCCGCAGGTTCGAGCTCCTTCGCGGGCAGAAGGCACATGCTTGACGTAGAAAGTAGTGAGTCACCTTGAGACAAGGCCGCCAGGTTGGCTAAACTTCATTCTGTTCGCGTTGCATTTCAGAATTCCTTGCCTGTGCTGCTCTTGGGCCGCTCGTCGGATCTGCGGCCCGGAGAATTCGTGGTTGCAGTGGGCAGCCCCTTCTCCCTGCAGAATACCGTCACGACAGGAATCATCAGCACCACACAGCGGGGAGGTCATGAGTTGGGCCTCAAGGATTCTGACATGGAGTACATCCAGACTGATGCCATCATTAACGTGAATATTTATAGCCTGTCACACCTCTTTGCTGTCCAGCTTTAGCTATAATGATCAGCAGCTTTATCACTTTGTAGCTTTGAAATATTATAAATATATATTTTAAAATATTTATTGCAATCGTCATATTTCCTCTTTTTTACAGTATGGAAACTCAGGAGGTCCACTGGTTAACTTGGTGAGTAATTTAAGCGTTATATCTAAAGTAGCAAAAAATAATAGTACCTCAATTAGAAAAAATTATAAATTTTAGCTAACAGTTTAAGGTCTCCATTAGTCTCACATGCATTTGCTTTTCATGATCGTATGTCAGCTTTCTGGCATCATGCAAACCTATATAAGCCAAATCATTCTGACCACATTTAACTCCAATTACATATTTTTTGTGACGCTGATAGCACAACAAACCAGCAAACAGAAGTTCAGGTGCAAGCTTCGAATGAACAGCCCATGCAAAACCTGGAAGATGATTCCCCCATACCCTCGTCTTCCTCTTATTGATGATTAAAAAAAAAAAAAGCTAAATTCACATCGACGTGTTTTTCTGCTGCAAATTATTAACAGGAGGGCAACCAATTGCTGCAGCCTAAGTATGCCAAGAAGACATTTAGCCGGGCTTCCCATTGTTACATATTTGCACAGGGAGAGCTGTTTAGGGATTGTGCTGTTTACTGAGACGCCAGTTCACTTTGGTGCCAGATGCTGTTGCTGCTGTTCCCTCAGGTTCCAAGCTCTTACCCTGAGGCATCCCTCCAACTGAAAGGTTTTTTTTTTCTGATCATCAAATGCAAGCTGTTCATTTAGTTTATGTTTTACTTGGACACACTTTAGTTTATTCAGCTTGAGCTTACATTTATTCCTCAGCAACGGGTGGGTCTAAATTAATATTAAAAACAGAGGCTCGCACTGCATCACAGGTATCTGACAATGAGATCTCTGGGCTGAATCCAAGCAAGCTGTTGAGCAGGGCCTTTGTTGCTGGCCTTCTGTGCACTGAAGCATTCGCCTTCCGAATTGTTTCAAGGATGGTGAAGTCATCGGCATTAACACGCTGAAGGTCACGGCAGGAATATCATTCGCGATTCCTTCGGACAGAATACGGCAGTTCCTCGCAGAATCGTACGACCGCCAAATGAAAGGTTTGTGGGATCTCTGCCATATTGTCGTTTTTTCAAGCGAGACGGCGTCGCTTCAGTGAGAGCTTTCAGCTTAATGAAGTCATGCGTGCCCCTAGGAAAAACACTCCCAAAGAAGAAGTACATGGGAGTAAGAATGCTTCAGCTCTCACCTGGGTAAGTTTCTTCCAAAAGGGGAGCATCCGCACATCCTCCTCAATCTGATCATGCGCCTAGATAAAAGGCAATCACTGAACAGTTACCAGCGGGATTGGAGTGACCTTTCATCTTTTGGAGTGATGATGGAGTATAAAACGCACAGTAACGTGTTAAGGGCGTCTCTCTCACCTCAGTCTGATCAGAGATCTGAAGGACCGCGACAGGGACTTTCCGGATGTCAGCTCAGGTGTGTACGTCTATGAAGTGATCCCTGGAACAGCTGCAGCCAGGTAACACACATTTTCATACCCACATATATCCTGTACCTCGTGCCTGTATCAGGAGAGTAAATTCTCATCTTAGAAGGAATGCTTGGCCAGCAAATGTATTACCCATTATCTAATTACATTCATTAATTTCATGTTAATATTAGGTAGGATGGGATTTTAGGTGGGAGGTAGAGTGGCTTAGTGGGTAACACTGATACTGCGGGTCTCAAGGGCTGGAGGTCTACGTCTTGCCTCTGCACTGTGACTGTGCGTCGAGTTTTTCAGTCGTGTATTTTGTGTCCACATGTTGTGCAGGTTCAGTCCAGGTTCTTTGGTTTCCTTCCACAGTCCGATGAGATTAGGTTGGTGTCTTTAAATTGCCAGTGTGTGTGGAAGCTTGTGTTCTGTATGGATCTTGTGCCCTCTTGCCTGAGTGATTATAAGATCAGTAGATGGATGTTGTGTGTGTGTGTTTCTGTGTGTGTATGGATTTGTGGGAATAATAGTATTTGTCCATACCATGAGTGTGTGTGCTGTGATAAACTGGTATCACCTCCAAAATTTTGCACCTGCCTTATATCTTGCACTCTCAGGAACAGGCTTCCTGAACAGGATAAGGGGTTTGGGGATGGGTGCATATTTTTATAGGTGTCAGTAAATTTGTATGTGTTTTCTATCTTCTGAATCTTTTAGCAATTAAAATAACTGTGCATAACCCTCGACAGTTTCTTTCTGCAAAAAACGCAACTCGTTTTTCGAAAGCTATATCCGAAAAGCTAATCTAGTGCGATGTGCCAGCAGTTGGCCTAAGTTGAAAGCCTCGGGAAATACGGCCGGCAGCCTACCAGGGTGCTCCGCGGCAGACCTCCTCCTGCCTCCTTCTTCTCCCCAAAAGCACTCGCGATGCCGAGTTAACTAGGTCTGGAAGCGACTCATTTACAGGGACTCTACTCACAAACCCCCGGAGTTCTCAAGGCCGCTGATGAGTCTCTGCACCCCCGACCCACACAGGCCTCATTTCCAGTCATTTTTCTCCAGCTTCCACAAAGAGGAAGGACGCGGCGGCGTTCACGAAGCCTCAGTGGTTTCACTGTAATTTCTTTTCACTTAATTCAGTGAGACTGGCGGCTCCCAAAGCCATTGAGTTACGAAGCCGTGAGCAACAGGCCCAACTAATCCTATCATAATCCAGAGCTCTGAGAAGCACTCGGAGATGACTGGCTAGATGTTTTTCCTATATCTCGCAAGTACACTTTCATAGCTGGGGTTCGATTTTATGTTTTGCTCCAAAACTAAAACACCACAGAGACTCACACTAAAAGCAACTTCCTCTCTTGACCCCCTGCATCCCCCGACATTCTCTGGTTCTGTTCACATCTGGGTCTCCGATAAAGGCTCAGTCTGGTCCAAAGGCATATTTCTGGCCACTGTTTCTTTCATCAGGTGAAGCGGAGAAGTCATCCACATGAAATGGAATGTGAGTGGGGAAGGAGGACCGTGTATCGCGGGAACGACTGAACCGCTGCCATCGTTCTGTGATCCACAGCTCCGGCATCAAGGACCGGGACGTGATCGTCAGCATCAACACTGAGCCCATCCACACCACAGAGGATGTCAGTCGGGCTGTCCAGTCCAGTGAAACACTTTCTGTGGTGGTACGTCGGCTGGACAAGGAAGTGACGCTCACGGTGATCCCTGAGGAAATAGACTAGAAATGACTCTAACCAGGTATCCAATAGAATGTACCACCAATCTCTATCACACCTGCCACACCATAACAAAACCCCTATAGCACCATTCATAGTGGGAGGCAAAACCGATCCTTCCTCAATGCTCGTTATGAGATACAAAGGTTTTTCTAAGCATATGCATTCTCAAGAAGTTCTACTTTAATCACTTTTGACCAGAACTTTATTCAAAATATAATTTCTATGTACCTAAATGCCTTTTTGTCCTGATATACACACACACACAAAACAGAAGCACAAAAACTTTACATACCTAAATGGTGGTGCCCGAAAACAAATTTTTAAAAAATATTTAAATATTCTCACTGAGTAAGATTAAAGCACTTGGTTGTAATGGAGAATATGAGTAGCTGAGATATAAAAAATGGATCATAGACCTTTAAGAGATGTTATGTTCTGTCATTAAACAAATACAGCATGTTGAGGCTGGGCAAATTCTACACCTCCCATATCATCAAATAAGTAAAGATAATTTAAAACACATGGGGTTTTGCCTCTAGGAGCTTCACACAACTGTGTAACAGTTCCAGCAAATCTAATGTTTTTAAAACACAAAAGTTCTAAAAGGAAGGTAGGATACGAGGATCTAATCTCCAAACCCCCAGGAACCCCCTGTAATAGAATAATCGCAAAGCCCACAAAGTGAACACTGAACTTTTACATATATTTGTTTATTCACACCAACAGTGTCACATGTGAATCTATAAGCCCAACGAGTGCAGCACATATCAAACAAACCTTATAAAGAGAGAGAGAGAGAACACTGCTCCACATACCATGCTGCCTCACACACACTCAGATTCAGCCAAAACAAAAGAATGCATTTTGAAATCAAAGCAGCAAGGTAAACTTTAATTGCTCTAAAAAGCAATTCTGTGGCATACCAAAAAAATAATTTACACAAATCCGGGGTGTCCTTACCGCATTGTATATAATCTGTATATAATTAATGTCAGGAGCATTTTATAGCATATGGTTACTGTACAAAGATCTTTTGTTGTGTAGACTTTGGGACAGTATATATAGAACAATATTCCTTTATTCCTCCTACAGTTCACAGGTAATTAAAGGACAGAATTTAAGTACGGTGTCTACCATGGAGGTTAAGATTTATTTTAGATCATTAAATCAATTTTTTAAATGATACAAACCAACAAATATCCAAGTACATTTACAGCCAAAAAAGCTGATCGTGAAAACTACAATACAATGCACATTAAATTTACAGAATAACCAAAGACATCAGCTTCCTTTCCTCATCTTTGTTTGGTGGTTTAAAAGATACTTGCTCCTGTCAAATATGGAACACACACTGATAAAATTAGAAATACAATATGGAATTAAATGTACAAGTAAATTTCTCCATACAACCGGGAGAAGGATGGAATCACCAACAGGTAAAGTATGCGCAGACATTTAGAATAGCAAAAACCATCTCAAAATCAGCGTGCACGTCAGAGTGCTCAGACGTCCTTGTGAGCCCTTTTACTTTGGTCAGTGTGGTTGGCACAAACATGACATGCGTTTTTCAGTTGTATGGTCTGTTTCTCTGGAAAGCCAGTCATCAAACAAGAGTGTGCTTCTGCATTCTGTTGGAGCACCTAAGAGACAAACTTCTGTGTGTGGTTGTATATTCAAAGCAGAATATCAGAATCTGCCCTCATTCAGTTCAGAATATCGGTTCATGTTTTTCAATCAATCAATTCATTTCTCATATCTGACC
This sequence comes from Hyperopisus bebe, assembly GCA_026777045.1. Taxonomy (NCBI): domain Eukaryota; kingdom Metazoa; phylum Chordata; class Actinopteri; order Osteoglossiformes; family Mormyridae; genus Hyperopisus; species Hyperopisus bebe. The sequence continues at coordinate 15,135,764 of JAODJW010000040.1, forward strand.
CCATTGCATCCCAATCCAGGAACGCGACATATTACTGTCCACATAGAGCATTCCAGAATGCACTGGAGCTTAACACACTTGGCCCACCAACACTACATATCTAACAAAATGAAATGACCGATTTTAACTTAAGTGAACGGTGCCTGTAAACACCATTCGCCTCCAGGTCTCTCTCTCAGTAGAAAGTGCACCAGTTGCTGCCATCGCTGGGCATTAGTCCCCCAGTGATGAGCAGAATTAAATCCACAAACCACCAGATGCCCAGCCCTCCCAGGGTGAGCAGTTTGCCCACAGCTGTGCCAGTGTGGCCGAGGCAGAAGCGGTCTACGCCGAAACACCCAAGGAAGAACGAGTACAACAGCGTGGTGATGAAGTAGTGTCCTGTGTACCTGAAACAGCAGAGGAAGCCCATGAGAAATGAAAGCAGCTTAAGAAGGTCGAGATCGATGCAGCACGGAGATACACACTGACATATCACAGCTGGCAGCACAGGGCAGGTCAACTGAGACGCAATCCTTAACAGATATACCAGTGGTGCTTTGCTAACATAAACCTCAAAGAGAGCATTGGCCACTCTTTTTCCAGAAAGTTACCATCTAAAATATCTTTTCCAACTTGTACTAAATGTGTATGGAAAGTGGACAGAAAATTTAGCGCATAACATTTTCTCGGAACTGTTCAATATCAGTGCTTTCCATGTACACCTCAGACTGACTGTAGATAATAGCGTTCCTAGGAATCCCAGGTGCTGATGAGGAGATGAGCAGAATTCTCACTGGGAGCCATATTAAAACAGCCGACTACATACTGTGCCTTACATAGCAAGGGATGGAAACAGAACATTAGAGTGCCAGGCTTGAAATAATGAAAATATTCCTTTTACTGCTTCCAACATAAAGTCTGTTGTGAAACTTGAGTATGAATAAGATACTGTACTGAAACTTACTGAATGTTGCATTGAATTTCTAAAACCTAAATATGCATTTATAAATCACTTTCATTTAGCACTTCTATAATCAGCAGTCGACAACACAAACACATTTCCAATTAAAGACAAAAACATACATGTAAAGAACAGCAGCAATAACCCACAAAATGATGGCACCTATAATCTACCACAGTGGAGCCCAGCACCCTGCCCCTGGGAATCTGCCACCCTGCAGGTTAGCTGCAGCCCTAATTTAACACACCTGATACAGATAATCAGGCCCTCCAGTTACATAGGTGCTTAATTAGGGCTGTACCTCAGCTCTGCAGGGTGGTAGATATGTAGGAGCAGGAATAAGCAGCCATGATCATCCACTTATTAAATCTTCCAAAACAAAAAGAACTTATGCCACTGCCCTTATTAAAGACACGGACAGCAATCATACACCAATTTCCAAACATTGTAAAATAATGCAACTCTCAACAGATGTTGATTGTGTGCTTACATCGTTGCTTACCGAGCATTTCTGACATTAAAGCAGCTGTAAGCTGAAACCTATATTACTGCTACATATAGCAAAAGCTCTCTGCATCTTACTAAACTGCTGCACCCCCCACTAGCCCAGAAAACCTTTTGTTTCTTTAATAACTGAATTACATTGGTAAGATTCACAATTCACAGCCAGTTAGTTTCAGTTTTAATGTTCCATTATTTTTTAACTCCAGCCGCAATTATTCTAACAGTAGCCCACACAAGAAAGCTCAGTCTCTGTGCTTTTTAATGAGCCCCACTGAATGACTTCAAATGAATCCTGGGAAAGTCCACAGGCACCAGGAGCAAAACCATAATTCATTTAGAAATATTGCCCCCTGGTGGCAAAAGAATATTTTACAGAAATTATTTGGCTCAAATTGGCTAGGCTCCATCAAACTGTAGGTCAAGATTTTAATTCATCCCATAGATAAATTTACAGATATTTAATTAAATGTAAATGAATGGGAGAAAAAAACAACGATTACTAATAACACACTGAAGACAGCCCCCAAATCCTCAGGCGCTGTAGCTACCATTTAACTAGCTGGCATCTTAGCATGAAACAACCATGTTATTTGTATAAAGAGTGATACATTTGACTTACTTAATGCAAGGCTCGTTCCCTCTCAAAAAATCTCGAGGTCCAGCGCACTCAATACCATCCAGAGCGATGCAAAGCACTCGAGTGTGGTTCACATCTTTATACGCCTGGCCTCCAAACTGCAATGAAAACAAACATCACAATAAATACAATTATTGTGGTGCACAGTGGGCCCTTATGAACTGATGATGTTGGGGGGGGGGGTGGTGGTGAAATATGTCAGTAAGGAGCATGTGTTTAGTGTTGACAGTTATAACAAAGATCTAGTACCTGGATTTTCAGGACAAAGATATGCAACCCTTTTACAACAAATAAGCTTTTAAAAGCATGTCAATGCAGATGAAATATACCACCACATCACTGCAAATTTGTTATATATCAAACATATTTCTACTGCCTATCATCCCAAGAGGTCCACTTAGTAAGCCATTACATTATATTAGCAGACATTTCTGTCCAAAGCAACATGAAAGCGAGGACCAGATTGTAGAGTCAGACGATCCCTGAAGCAACTGTTTCAAGATTTTTGTTCAAAGGTCCAAAGATGAAATCACTCTACCAGAGTGTCCTAACCCGCAGAATCGCATACTGCCCCGAATCCTGAGTAATTCACCTGACCCCCTCCCCCACAGATAAAGAGGCCACCTGTCAGACTGCTGTTCATTGATTTCAGTTCTACCATTCAACACCACCACCCCTCGGAAGCTGACTCTGCTGGAACTTCAACACCTTCCTTCGCAACTGGATCCCGAACTTCCTGACAGAAAGACGCCAGACAGTCTGCAAGGGTAGGACTATTTCCAGCAGCTCAACGCTGGGCACTGGCGCCCCCTAGTGCTCTGTGCTCAGCCTACTTCTGTTCACCCCACTGACTCACGACACTACCGCAAGAGGTACAGCTCAAACAGCGTCGTCAAGTTTGCTGACAACACAACAGTGGTGGGTCTCATCCGCAACGCTGATGAGTCAGTGCAGAGTGGAGGTGGAGCAGCTGGCTCCTACACCAGTCTGCCATCTGTCCCTTAGTGTGGAGAAAACAAAAGAGAGGACTGTTGACCCACTTATATGCTTCAGGAAGACCCATACTGTCCACAGTCCACTGCACATTGAGGGTTCCATGGCAGAGAGGGTCGTGAGCAACAAATTGCCTGATGTACGTCTGGAAGATGACCTTACCTGGCCCCTTGACACCATCGCATCAGCCAAGGGAGTGCACTAGCCAGCTGTCTGGTACATCTTCCTCAAACCCTGTACCCGCAACACCTCCCCCTTCTCATGGACTCTGTGCCACCCTTTCATCTGTCAGAAGCTACCAGAGCAACCAACCCAGCTCACCAAGTCTTTGTAACAGCTTCTTCCCTGAAGCTGTCAGGACCCTCAATTCCTTGCTGGCCACCCTCTCCACCGCCTGTAGCCTACTATTGTCTTAATGCATTCTGTCGCAGATTTGCAACTATATTTATGGTTTATGATACACTTATCTGCTCACACATCTGGTAAACATCCATTTCTACACTTTGAGTTTGAAATGTAATTTTTAAATGTATTTTGTGTTGCCACACTATGTGCAGTCTGTAGTCTTAAGTTGAACCCCCTGTTTTGTGAATTGTGCCGTGTGTTACTCCATATATCCATGGACATGCACCCCCTTTCTGACTGTATGTGGCACCAATGACCTGAAGGGAACATCACCTCACACCACTGTGCACATCTGTATGTAAAAAAGCTAAATAAATTTGAAATAAAATATGCAAAAAATAGCCATACAACATTCTAAGTGTCGTAACTATTTCTCAACCATACTACTGGTGTTCACCTCATAGTATTATACATAACGAGTGCTGTGGTTAAACGCATTCAAATACCATTAAGGTTCTGGGTAAAAATCACTTGCCTTCACACAACCGTGACCCTGTCCCTGAAGTGCCGTCGAGTTGCCCAGGAGGTCCGCAGGCTCCTGACAGTTTACGAACTCATCTGGTCTGTTCACAAACAGTCGAAACCACGCATTTTTACATACACATAAATAATCTGAAAATCAAAAATACATTCATACTCGTCCATGCTATCTAATTGTGTGGTAGTGATCGTATCAAATTATAATTGTTCAGTAATAATTAAATTTGGTTACGGGAAATTGTATTAATGGGGGGAAGAAAAAACTTACAAGTAGCTACAAAGAACAACTGGTGACGGAGGATTATACACGAGGGAGTCGTTCCCTACTGGTACGGCAAGCGTCCCGTTAAACGGCTCATCGATAGCACTCGTCACCAACCGATTTTCAGGCGTAATGGACGCATTTTGAGACTGGATACCTTCCAAACATTGCAATAGCAATACCGTCAGAAGTAAGAGCACCTGTCCACACAGCAAAACGTAGCTCACCGAAACCCGAAACATATTTCCTTCACATGAATGACTAAACTAGTAAAGCTAGTAACATCCAATGACTATTCATGGTGTACAGCAAGCAGCTAATAAATACCAATGCGGGTCTATTATGTGCATATATTTTCTTTGGCTACCTAGATAAACGAAAATTCAGGCACTTATAACGATCGGATAGTGCAGCGGCTAAATATTAGAATTTAGCAACGCGAGTAATAAATTTGCCTAGGACATACGTAAACCAAGCCAAAACATTATCCGAGACGGATTTCACTCCAAAGTCTTCCGTGTTCTACCGTGAACCGGATATGACGATTGAACTATCCGGCGTCACGTACCGGAAGCTCCCGAACAGTGTCGCTGCTGTGCACCATTATTTTACATTTACGTTACCATTTGGTTCTGCTGTGCGATGTTGCATTTTATCTTGCAATCTTGCAGTTTGTTTAATTGTCCTTTTCCCTTCGCTCATGAAGGACATTAGAGAATTAAATGCGTCTTTTAAAATGTTATATA
>JAODJW010000040.1:15143776-15190187 GCA_026777045.1 Hyperopisus bebe
TTGAACAGCTGACCTACAGGTTATCCCGAAAACCTGCATACACACCGGCCCTTTGCGGATAAGATTGGCCACCCCTGACCTAAAGTATCCGTACACTCCTTCATTGTTAGACATTATATTTAACAGATTTCTATAAATTCAAGGAATGGGTTAAAATTTGAGTGTAACCTGTAAAAGATATCTCCTACAGTTTCGGACTCCGCAATTCTTTAACACTACTGTTCAAGTTAATAAATGCAAATAAAACTAGGATTTCTCTCAATATTGGACGTAGTATTGTTTAGATCAAATCCATCTTGAAATAATAATATGTAATAACCTGGCAAAGGGTCATTGGAGTCACACTTTACCTTAACAGGGCCTCGCAGCTCTTGGATTTTGCTAGAGATCGCCTTGATCCAGGCATGCATATCCTCCGGAGTGTCCGTCTGAAACACACACAGACGTATTTACTGTTCATGTGCCAAAAACAGGCAGCAGCCACTTTTCAACACGAAGCATATAAATGGGTCAAAATGGAATAGCAGGTAATGGTAAACCAGCTGGGCTGGGAGTGCTGTGGTACCCATAAACAATCTAATCAATCCAGCAAATAGACCCAGCTGCACAAATCGTTTATGTTATGTACTCTTATGTTGGCGCATCAGATGAGAGAATCTATAAATTTATATCTAAACAAGTGTCACTAAAGGGACTGAAAAACTGATTTTAAACTCAAGTGGTGACTTGAGCCTCATCACTACCCACAGCTGCAGAAGTAGTTTCCAGGGGTGTTTGCCAAGCTGCAGTGGCAGCTACTGATAACTAGGTGGCGATAAAGGATTAACACAATAAGATTCGCTACAAGCTTTTATAGTCTGATAGAACTAATAAAAATTGGACATTTTCTAAAATTATGTTGTTTCGACATGTTTCTCCGGTCATTCACTGTGTAACACTAAAACCACTCCATTCAGTTCTTTAATGCTGTCAGCACAGAGATAATTAAAGTTCTTCTTAATGCTTGGTTAATGAAAATAAAGCCAGTCTCACCACCACACACTATATAAGGACCTATAACTACCCACACTCCCCAGGGAACCCTCAGCATGTCATATTTTTTCCGCTATTTTTCTGATCAAGAAAGAAAAACATGCAGGTTATTCGATAAAAAAAAAAAAAACATCAGCAGCATCACACATGGGTGATAAAGCATTTCGAAAAAAATAAATCCAGTCCTGTCGTAAACACAGATGGAAGGAAGCTCAGCGATGTAAACAGGACCTGCGGACCGTGAGCATAAACACAGGTGCAGGGCAGGACGTACGCCTCGCGGAGGAATGGCGTGGCTGCTCAAGGAAGACGTGGCTCCCGCTTGTGATGCCCTGCCTTACTTATTGACAGAAGAGAGGGAGGGGCCCCTCTATTCACAAACCGACCCTTCATATTTGCCTGTGTTGATCAATGACCAAACCGCATCAGTCTGCAGATAATCACGTTCTGTCAAGATTTTCTTTCCACTGAGATAAATGGTATTTTTACAGCGTGGGAACAATGTTTACTGTATCTACCTAGTATGCGATCTTGTCAGATCAGTTTTCCCCAGTAAAAGAATAAAAGCAATACATATATATCACATCATAAAAATATAACTTTAAAATATGACAGAGATAGCATGATTCACACTGAATTTATTCCCCTTTAATAATCAGACTACTTGGCTGGCTTGCCGACAGTAATTTTTTTTCTACATCTAAAGTGCAATTTCCAACATATGGAAAAGAGGGCAGCAAAGATTAAAGAATGAAAATATTTGTGGCATTTGTCCCACAACGGCATTTCAAGAAGTGAGAATAAAAGTAAAGTACAACATTCATAGCATATTCTTTCATGTTAATGATTTACCCAATAAAGAGAAACATATACAGACTTACCTGTATGTAGAAAATTCTAGCACTTGTGATGATTTCAAACAGGTTATCTCGCAATAGCAGCTCCCTAAGAAACGTTATAGTAAAAACTGTGTTAATAAAAGAATTACCCACGTGCAACCAACTTCCTTACAATACATTAAAGTGCAAAGACTACAAGGTGTATCTTACCCTGATTTGACAAAACATTCATGGACTTTCAGGATGTCTTTCAAAGGAATGGCTCTAAGGGGCTCTTTGTCCTGCCAGACACAAATATATTGACACTCATACTTCACTTTAATAATTTGATAAAAAAAAATCTTCCTACTTTATCTAAGTAATATCCAGTTGTATGCTTTTTTAAAATTGTCGTTTATAAATATGTATACAGAAAAACTTTACAAATATAAAATACAAAAAAAAATATGCACAAAATAGCTGGATATATCTTTTTGCACTACTGCAATAGACAAGAAGAAAGTGTAACAAGGAGAGAAAGGAAGGCTCATTAACCGCCCCAGCACTGAGATTTGTGACGAGGGACTTTCACAGTACAGAGTGGGTGATGGGGGTCTTTTCATAAAGCTGGTTGCAGAGGTGGAAAGATGTAAAAGGTTTCACTGGCCGGATTTTCATCAGTGCATCTGCCTTTAACTTTAACCCTGGGGTTTGAACAATGCGAGTTAACTGTGTGAAATGCATTGTGAAGTACTAACTGCAATGAGAAGTTTGCCACCATGGCAGCTTGAAGAGATAAACGCTCAATCTTGCAGCTATGGTTTCTCAAGATCGTTACGAACGACGTTGCAACAAGTGTGTCAAAACTAAATCAAAACCACAATTCAAATGCAGCAACGTTCGCTGTCACATCCTTCCTGCAGAACTACACAGATTGCCGTTTCAATAAAGGGAATGGCAGAAAATGCCAACGTCCATAATATTTTTTTATGTCTATGTGAGGTCACAAAATCCTTCAAGAGACACATGTGACATGGTAGTGCTTCTGCTGGGATACCGAAGTGCAACTCTTGGGAGCACTGTGCTGTTAGTTAGTAGTGACCTATGCAGGAATCTCACCGTGTCACACTTGTAATAACTGACAGAGCTATCATCCAGAGTGAAGAACCTTCGCTTCCAGCTCTTCCTCTGAAAGAATAATGAAGCATCACATTATAGTATCTGACACGGGGAAAAATTGCATCTTCTAAAACGTAAAAAAAACACTCTGCTTTTTTGCGTGACTTTTCTCTTGGGTTAGCACGTGGTTCGTAGGGCAGCTGTCGCACACTCACCACATTCCCCTGTTTGACGCAAAAGCCCCATCTCACGACACCTGGCTTGGTGACAGCCACCGAGCTTGGTAGTCCCCGGACATGGGTACGAAGGCTGGCGTCACCAGGGTCATTGTCCTCTCCTTCATTCTGCAGACACAGCAACTCTGTCACGTACAACCATTAAACTCACGCCCAAATACAGACACATACCCAAGAACAAGGATGTACACGAAACATACAGTCATTCACTTACATAAAATCCTCTGCCTCAGACTCCTATTACCACATAACTTCACCTAGCTGTGCTGTAACCGACTGCACTCATCTTTGGGCTGAATACTTGAAGTAGCTGATTACTAGCTGATTACTGTATTGCTGAATTTACTTTAATTTATTTAGCAGATGCTTCTGTTCAAGGCAGCATGCGAATGAGGATGTGGGTGAGAGAGAGCAGGGTCAGCCTGCAACCCTTGAGAAGCCACAGGGTTTGACCACACAACCTTCCAGACTCAGGCACAGATTATGGACTGCTGACACATCCCCAAATAAATGAAGTAGTTGGGTACTGTAACTCACTGCACTCATTAGAGGTTTGGTCTGAATATTTGAATTATCTGGGTACTGTAACTCACTGCACTCATCTGAGGTTTGGTCTGAATACTTTATCGGGATATTGTAAGTTCGGACTGAATATTTGAATTATCTGGGTACGAAAACATACTGCACTCATCCTAGCTTTGGTCTGAATATGTGAATTATCTGGGTACTGTAACCCACTGCACTCATCTGAGGTTTGAACAGAATACTTGAATTATCTGTAACCAACTGCACTCGTGATTTAATAGCCACATTTTCAAACTTCTCGAAGGTCTTTGAAACTTTCATTTGAGGCTGAGATGAAGGTCTTGAGTGGTTACAGAGTGCAGTAAAATCTGATGGGAAGGCAGACAAGCATTACTATAGCGTACTTTGGGGAGATGGGTGGGGGGGGTGACCGAGCTCACAAGGTATTAGAGGCTCCTCCCAGGGTTAACCACATACATAGTAACTTGGTAGGAAAAAAAAACCATACATGGTAATGAACACACAGAAAATGTACATTCTGCAAATTTGCAGCCTGAACCAAAGGGTTGCACAATGGAACATCAGTGAGTGAGATTTACCCAGATGTGCAACGAGAGGGGATGCTGCGGATCTGTAAAAGCAAACGTAAAAGCAAAAGCGTACTGAGACCTTGAAGGAGAAGCACCGCAGGGGACAATGGTGCCAGAGGCAGGAAGTGGTACCAGCGCAGAGCAGACAGCCGAGAGGGCTGTCACTGCTGCCTGGACCAGCCTCGCACTCTACAACTTCATCAGTTTTGTTCTTCTCCTCTTTTAGTGCTTCAGTTAACTAAACCCAATGACTCCATGAAAAGTGTGGCATCCTATATCTCGTCTCTCATCTGAAGTTAGAAAACATATTATACCCCTGGGTAGCCTGGGCAGTTTTGTCACTAGAAAGAAAACCAAAATCTGAGCTTGAAAAGAAGTTCTGAAGATTTTGCTTGTGAGTACTGATTACCAAGCAAGCAAATCCTATGGGAAAGTAAGTGAGTACGGTTACTGTGAGTCATAGTACCTGGTTGATAGGAGTGTGTACCACTACTCCACCGATAATCTCAGTCTTGTAGGCCTGCTGCCTCTTTGGCTGGTGCTCTGCCGTTGACTTGGGAACCTCCGACTTTGGCTGGGCATTGTTTATTTTTGGGACCTGAAGAAGATAAGTGGTGATTAGCTATAATCTGGCTGCCGTCCTTTTGGATTTGTGTGCAAAGCTCAAAATGGCTCTTTAGGCAAAGACATTGACATTGCAGCCACTGGCAACAGATACTTTGGTTATAGAATTCAAAGTGTCAAATGGCACCCAACCACAACACCTACAGAATGTCAGCTCCTAAAAAATGGTCAGGCTGCTTCATCTCGCATCTTCTGGGTGCCAAGTGGTTACCTCAGTTCCTGACTCTCCTTTGTAATATACTCAAACATTCAAACTAAGAAATGCTGTTTCCACAGATTTGTGCTGCATATCATCATTACCCTTTATAGTACAACATATACATCAACAAATACGTAGATGTTACTTCAGAAAAAGACAGTGTGGTTTTTGCATTGAGGAAGTTGATTTTTTTCCCCCTCAGTAGTGAGGCAAGTTGCTACAGATAATAATTTCAGCTAAATTAATGGGGGAAAATGTAAAATGCAACCAACATAAGAACTACACAAATGGCCTGCCTTTAAATATGTGTTATGCTTACATGCAGAAGAACTAACATGTAACATGTAAGGCAAAGCTGTAGAATACCAGTGGGATTAATGTTTCCCTGGGGAGGGAGGGGGCTAGAAAGGCCAGCAGAGAGTTTCCACTTTACCTCCACCTTCAACACACAGTGGGTATAGAGGAAGTGCCTGAAAGCACATACATCAGCACTTCCTGTTGCACCGCAGATGGGAAAGCATTCAAACTGAAAGCTCTCAATTTACAAAAAAAAACAGGTGCTGGTTATTTAATATCAAATAACCAATAAACAATGCTGTGCCCGTATGTTATGTAAAAAAGTCAGATCCAGCTGAGAAAACAAAACTCAAGACATGACACAGCGCATCTTGTGTTTTTATTATTCAGCCAAACTGCTGCTTGGCTTCAGCTTTTGGAATATTTAGACGTTGTATCTATTTTGGATTCAGGTTGCTAGGGTGCTACCACTGTTAGTCAAAAAGCACTTCAATTTAGTAAAACATTTAAATTAGAAAATATGTCCTGATAAACTTGTTGCACGTTTATCCAATCCAAGCAGAACCTGTTTAATAAAATCATCCTGTTTAGCAAGGTGAGGACATTCTGCAGGCATGCTCTAAATACTTGCACACTGTTAAGTTTAATGATGCAAAAATCTATTATAAGACTGCAGTACTGCATCACTTTAATTCCAAAAGTAGCCTGTATGATTTGTAATTAATATAACAAAATAGGTTTCAGATATACAACAATTTTAAGCGCATTATAATATAAACACAACTATTCAAAACTGATACAAATAACTGATGCAGTTACTTTAACAAATAAGACATACAGCACATACATATTGAATGTTTTCTGCACTTATGAAATTGTCATCCTTGACAACTTAACAACATATACATTGTTTTAACAGATGCACAATACAGTCAATATTATTAAGCTCATATTTTAAAATGCCACTTTTTCTTCATAAACCCCATTCTTATCCTGCCCTAAATCCCCTAACTTTGCATGCATCTCTCACTCAGAGTTTCAGAGAAAGTTATCAAGACTGTGACACACACTCGGCGGACAGTGAGGACAGTGTGCACAGCGAGTGAGGACAGTGTGCACAGTGCGGGAGGACAGTGAGGACAGTGCACACAGTGCGTGAGGACAGTGTGCACAGTGCGGGAGGACAGTGTGCACAGTGCGGGAGGACAGTGTGCACAGTGCGGACAGTGCGGGAGGACAGCATGCACAGTGCAGGAGGACAGTGTGCACAGTGCGGGAGGACAGTGAGGACAGTGTGCACAGTGCGTGAGGACAGTGAGGACAGTGTGCACAGTGCGTGAGGACAGTGTGCACAGTGCGTGAGGACAGTGTGCACAGTGCATGAGGACACGACACCGATGTCCTCGAAGTTAGTGTCAGCGATGACAGGATGCCTGGCCCAAATGCTGGTGTTTGGCTGAGTCTCTATTATGGGCAAGAACCAGAGCAGACAAATCATCTGGTCCGACCATACGGCAGTATACAGAATATCTCACTCAGAATGCAACTCGCACCTACTAGCTTATAGACCATAAATGGGATAAAGGGATATAGGTTCTTTTATAATGACCTCAGTGACACACGTCAAACGATAGCTTAAAATATACTTCCTGGGTATATCAACTCGATCATCCAGCTAGACAAGCAGACTGTTTGAGAGGAAAGGAAAACAGACCGGATCTGAACAACTGATGAAACAATTCTTTATTATACCTCAACACCTTCCTGGAGTATAAAGCAGGGCTGTCAGAGTCTAGAAAGGCTGACAGGTGTGTCCCAAACGTGCAGTTCACTCAATTCTCACACCCCTCCCTTAAGAACAATAAGGCTATAGGCTAGCCTGTAAGTCCACATACCTGTTCAGTGTGCAAACAAGCAAACCATAAAATCTGGATCCCCAAGTCATCTCAGCTGGCAGACTAAGGTTACACCCAGGCATAAACTGTTTAAATCAATCATAGACACCATTTTTAACTGCACTATACTAAAGTATTGGGACACACCTCCCAATCAATTAATTTAGGTGCTGCATTCAGACCCATTGCCACAGGTAATCAAAATCAAGCACCTAAGCATGCAATGAAGTTTACAAACATTTGTGAAAGAATGGGTAATTCAGAAGAGGTCGGTGAATCCAAGCGTGGTACTGTCATAGGATGACACTAAGGCTGTGACTGTCGATTTTATCAAGGGGGGTGACTAAGTCTAGCTATTTATTAAATAAAGCAAATGGCGATTAATCCACAGTAAACTAGTAACACTGTACTCCATGGATCACACACAGTAACACAGTCACCATTGATTATTACCTATGTCTTTTTCTCATTTTTTCCTCCTCTTCTTATTTTTCTTCTCTAGACACCGGAGGCCTTTGGTCTTTTTAACATAATTAAGTTTCTAATTCAGAAAGACATTATCGTATTGCGCACTATCAGCGTCACTTAAAGAAGCCGCCAGCACACAATATGGAATGAAGGCCAAAGCAAAAAATGGGCCTATCGTTTCTTTAATAAGACTTATTTAATTACGGCTTATTTAATACGCTTTTTAATGATTTTGAAATAATAGTGTAAAACACTATTCGTAAATAAATTTAGTACAAGTTAAAAGTTGTCATTTTTCCCACTTCCCTTTCTATCTTTAGGGGCAGCTGGGCCCCCGCTTTGAATGGACGCCCCCCCAGCATTTGCCTTTGATGCCTTTGCCCAGCCCTGCTGACCTTGCATTATTGGGTCAGTCCATCAAATCCAAATGTCTTCTTTTAAGATGTATTTGTATTGCAGTTATTCTGTGGTGATATAAGTTCTGCTTCGCAATACTGACAGACGACTGCATTTTCAGTTTTAATACCAAGTGCTTCCACAGAACTGATGTTGTTGTCCTCTATTTGGATCCTCATCCTATATGTACCGTATTCTCTCTGCCGAATTGCAAGGAACATTTGGATCGATACTTTTTAATAATAAGATAATCAAGTTTAATCAAGTAATTTTTTGCAGTAAGTGAGTTCGTTTTTTTCCCTGACATATATTCCACGTTCTTTTTCAGGTGAGGTTGTTTCTCAGAGGTTGGGCTAGGTCCTTAGCAGACAAAGACAGTTTGGATAATTCTATGCTTCCAACTTTGGGGAAGGCCCTTTTCTGTTCCAATATGACCGTGCCCCAGTCCACAAAGCAAGGTCATTGAAGATATGGTTGACTGAGTTTGGTGTACAGGAACTTGAGGGCTCCACAGAGCCCAGACCTGAACCCCATCAAACACCTTTGGGATGAAACAGAACTGCGATTGTGAGTCAGACCTTCGTGTCCAACATCAGTGCCTGACCTCACATGGCCTTCTGCATCAATGGGTAAAAATTCCTACAGACACACTCCAAAAATCTTATGGAAAGCCTTCCCAGAGGAGTGGCAGCTGTTATAGCTGCAAAGGGGGCACCAGCTCCATATTGATGCCTATGTTTTTAGAATGGGACGTCATAAAAGTTCCTGTAGGTATAATGGCTGGGTGTCCCAATACATCTGTCCATATAGTGTACCTTGTTCCCATCTCTTTGAAACTGATTTATACCCCATTTGTTCATCCTGCATGTACCCATGTATCACCTCTCATGGTATCCCTGTCTTTACCCACCTGCTTAATATATAATATAATATATAATATGTGTGTGTGTGCGTGTGTGTGTCTGTGTCTGTGTATGTGTGTGTCTGTGTGCGTGTGTGTATCTGTGTATGTGTGTGTCTATGTGTGTGTCTGTATATGTGTGTGTCTGTGTGTGTGCGTGTGTCTGTGTATGTGTGTGTGCGTGTGTGTGTGTGTGTCTGTGTGTGTCTGTGTGTGTGTGTGCGTGCGTGTGTGTGTCTGTGTATGTGTGTGTCTGTGTGTGTGTGTGCGTGTGTGTGTGTCTGTGTATGTGTGTGTCTGTGTGTGTCTGTGTATGTGTGTGTCTGTGTGTGTGTGTGTGTGTCTGTGTATGTGTGTGTCTGTGTGTGTCTGTGTGTGTGTGTCTGTGTATGTGTGTGTGTGTGTGTCTGTGTGCGTGTGTCTGTATATGTGTGTGTCTGTGTGTGTGTGTGTGTCTGTATTCCAAGACGTGAAATTAGTTGCCGTAAAACAGCAAAACTACAGGCACCATCAATTATTAACTGTTGGTATAAAGTTATCAACACTTCTAGGAAAACACTAGATAGAATAAACGTGATTATCTGCAACAACACTACTGCATAAAGTATATTTATTAAGCTAGGATAGGTTTATGGACTACATAAAATGTTAAGGTTTCCAAGGGAACATATATGTACTTGGCGACTGAATTCCTGGCATTCGACTGCACCAGTTGTTCCAAGGTTTGTGCAAATCATTCGTCTCTGGTCAGCTAGCCTCTCTGTACCCTCCTTGAATTACACAGAAGTTATAAGTAATGCACAGGAAGGCAGCTAAATTGAAAAAACAATAATGTTAAAATTCAGAAGTGGAACCCACTGCTAAATCTTTTTGGTTGCCATGACATCCTCTCTTCTGATACCACACTGGCAGCCTCAGCCTGACTTCCTGTAGTTTAACTGTCATTCTGCTGAAGCCGTTGGAGGGTCGCTTCAGCTGACGGAGCCAGACTGAGTGAGTGAGCATGGAGAACACTTCTCCAAATGCTCATATTAGGGGTTCATGGCATTCCACGAGGCACGGGGGGGGGATGGCGTGACAGCGACGTGCAGTGCACACCATGTGCCCCTCCAGGGGGCACCTTCCTCTTTTCTCTCCTTGGCTAAAATTGGCATACATTTCAGCATGAGGAAGTGGGTGGGGCACAAAGAACGAATGTCGGACAGTCTGCCATTCAGCCTGCCTTCAAAGAACGGCAATATATCAGGAAGGCAGCGGTCCCAACCGTAGTTACACCCTGGACTGACAACCTCAGACGCCACGTCGTGCAAGGGCTGATCCACGTGCACTGTCACAACGTGCCATGGTCACAAGGGAAGTATCAGCACAGCATCCACTTCCTCATGCATGTCCCGTAACATATATAACACGCTGGGTGCATGGCGTGCAAGATCTGGTGCTTTTCAGATACTTGCAGGTACTTGATTCTGAAAACACGGGTTTGCTTTCATCATCTGTTGCTCAGGAAGTAACAAAATTAAAAGAAAAAAATTAGTATGAATTTAGCATGCTTAATATCACGTCTAATCTTAAGGGAAAACACAGACAGGTTTACAGCATATGAGTAATGGGGAGGCCTTAACGTTACTCTCTTTCTGAAATCTATTCTACACTGGAGACCATGGAAATAAGCCATCAGTAGACAGATGCACAAGTGTTTCAGCAGGTTCATCATCACTATCCCCTAATACACCAGTCAGACGGCATTTTCTTCACATGTACCACCTCAAACAAAGCTTGTACAAATATATCACTGCAATTTCTCAAACAAGGCAGAATACAGTCTGATTGACAAGCACACTAATTTGTGATAAAAGAAGTTGCAAATAAAAACTATTTTTAAAGTGCTGTCAACAGCCACTAGGAAGTAATATAAAAATTGTCTTTCTATAATAATCCTGAAACTGTCAAAAGCAAAAAAAAAAAAAAAACAGAACTAAGGGAGAAAGCTGCTTGATCTTCCTGCATTTCTGAGTGGCTGCCTCCACATCTCTCTGCTGGTCTAAGTATCAGAAATAATTCTCTATGTACCTTTGCCTTGTTAAGATGAAACCTCGCTATGCTACTCTGGAACAAAGGTTGATCGTAGGCAGTACAGGCAGAGAACGAGACAAACTGACCACACAAAGAACATTGCTCTCTTGGTGTATGCCCAGCAACTACAACGTTCCGCTTATATGATTTTAATTAGGCTTCACCTGCTCCGTTTTGGCATTCTGGGCTGTGGCTTATCGGTTGCTTATATTCCAGAAACACTTGTTTAGTTTACATAGACATTAGCTAGCTGAGCACACAGTCGCTTAATAATATCAACAAGTAAAATCAACAAAAAAAAAATGTTGAAGAGACTCACGGTGATCTTAGTGGCATTATTTAAGGCAATCACCCACTCCTTCAAATCAGCAAGATCATTGGCTTGTAGGAAGTATCGACGGGATAAGGCATTGATGACTGTAGGGGGGAAGGGCAACGTTAGCATTTTCACATACACACAAATGTGCTGCAAAAAAGTCAGTATGCTTGGGCATCAGCTGACTCTAGTGTCTGTGGGTTCTTGCCGGTTTTTTCTTTTTACATAAGAACCAACAAAGAGAAGAAAGGCTTCAGCTATATAATTTGCAGTTATGGTTGCTTCTCTTTCATAAGAATGAAGCCACATTAGGACAAAATGACATCAAAATACAATATGGGACATACTGATCACACAACCCAGTCAACAGCCCTTCACAAATTTGCAGCATTTGGTAATGTGTATTATTTACAACTGTCAGGTAAATAAATTGATAATAACATGCCAATTGTAATAAATGAGAAAGAGCCCTACAGGAATGTTTATTTTCCGGGAAATCTGCTGGCTGTAGTGCATGGAACATATAAATGGAGGACGTCTAAATTCAAAAAATTGCTGGGTCTCGTCATGAGGGCAGATATCTGTGGCAAGAGTCGTCAGCATAAAAGAGACGCTATGGAAAATGGAAGCAAAAGCCCCGTGCGTTTTGGTTTATAGTCTGCAAGCGGGCCTAGCATGTTCCGGTGAGGGATGCCGTACACAGGCAGTGCACACCCACGGAGGCCACACCCTCAGCAGAAAGCGATAACAGCCCTTTCCAGATGCCACCACTTACCGAAGCAGAATTCTGCTTTTGGTTTCTGTTTGGCTGTAGCCTCGCTGACCTGCCACAAGGCCAGGAAGAGAAATATGGTCATGAAGGCAAAAAAAACCACATCAAGCTTTTGAAGAAACAGTTATGTATATATATATATTTGTGTACCAGCTATGCTACGCTATTTGTACACGTCTTTATTATTTTGAAGCCAATACCAACTGTACATATACATGTGAACTAGCTAAATTTTTTATTTAATTACTTTATAAATACATATTAGTGGAAACATTTATTAGGGATCTTTGAACAGGACAGCATGAACAGGGCTTTACCTTGGAGATGTACGTTAGAGGAAGGCTACCCACAGCATTCGCTCCAGAGGGCAAGTTCTGAAAACAAATTTACATCCAAGGAAAATTACTTGCCAGAGAATTAAACCAACCATTTTTAGAGGAGATTTTAAACAGAATTTTCAAGAGGCTAACATGAAGCACCATTATGAAGTCAGGAAAGGTTATATATCAAAATCTGTAGACCTTCAGTTAATAGTTTCCTTTAATACAGAGCAAGAATTGTAAGTAACGTAACACTTTACCTATTAATTACCTAAAAGATGCACATATAATTGCAGTACACACAAAATGTTAAAACGCATTATACTGTAACAAGACATAATATTTGTTTCCCAAGATGTTACAAAGTTATGTTTAAAAGTTTATGAAGTGCTGATTCTTTCTGATAAAAAACATACAGCCAAAGGAACATAAAGACACAGCTACACACTGACTTTAGCTACACACTGACTTTAGCTACACACTGACTTGAATCAGATGTATTATTATAAACTGCAATTTAAACATATTTTTACAACTGTATAATCACAGGCTTTCAAATTCTTTTAGAAAACTTTTTCCATACCATTGTAAATGTAAAGCAATCCTTAAGACAAGATGGCACGGGGTATATAAAGTATATGAACACTGTAAGTTCCTTCTAAAAGGAACATCTGAAATGATGCATGATAGTACCTCTGATGTCATGGGTAGCACTGTGGATTGTACCAAATCCACTTCAGACATACTCACCAAGCTACTAAAAAGTGATTCTACTGCTATTTACTTAGCTCTGGGTGTCAGTTCTACTCTTTAATTATCACCATACTTCTGCAGTCCTCTCCTGGTTGCTGCTGGACCCTACCACCCCTCCATCTCACCAAAGGAATCAGCTTCCGCACCTACCTGCCCAGACATCAGCTTCTGTAATTCCACTGGACCTTACACATTGATACCTGGACTATACAATCCTCTGGCTTGCTGTCTGAGAGCACTGGGCAGGGATAATGTAAAGCGCTTCATGACGTCGTAATGTCTATATAAAAATAAACTGGTTGACTGATTGAGCACAGTCCACTTTGAAACAAGTGGGCAGAAGCTCCTATAGGTCAGAGGCATCTTGAAGTCCTTATCAGCCGCAGGATATGCTGGGTTGTTTAGTCAGCAAGTTACTTTTCCTTTGCGCATATAATGGACGTGTTTCAGTGTCCTGACCAGTATAAGTTCCACATCATCCACATCTGGTCAAAACAGATCACTCTCATCCCAAGACCACAGAGAGTGGCTCATTCTGGGGGATCCCCAGACATTGCTAAAGCAGCTGGGAGATTATATCTCCAGCATCTCCTGGGTCTTCTCCAAGGCTTCCGCTCAGTGAGACATGCCCAGAACAGCTCCCTTTGAAGCCAGGTGGCATCCGATCCAGATGCCTGAATCACCTCAGCTGACTCCTCCCAATTCAAGGAGGCAGCATCTCCATTTAAAGGACTAATGACTCGTGTTATGACGCTTTGCATGTTATCAGAAGAACCACTGATTCAAATCCTGTGTAGTGATGCTTTCATTGTGCCCTTCAGCAAGGCCCCTAAACCCAACTCCTTTAGGGGTGCTGGACACTAACCAGCCTTGTGCTCTGACCCCACAACTTGCTCTCACCAAGTTGCATGATGGGATACATGGAGAGCATGATGGGATACATGAAAACTACCCAATTCCCCAACAGGGATAAATAAATAATCACTAATATATTGATGTTTCTGTGGATTACTAAGCTGGTTCCCTGCTACGGAAGCAAGCCCGACATTCCTGTAGAGAAACCTCATTTCAGCCGCTCATCTTCAGGACCCTGCAGCTCATACGTGAGGACAGGGATGTAGACTGACCGACAGACCGCCATCTCATCTGACAGCTTAGGCCCTGCTTCACCTCTACATATGTCCTGTCTTAGTGTGTCTTGCTGATGAGAGTCGTTGTACATAGAAGAGAAAATATAACTATGTGAAATCATCCTCACACTCTGATATTTGAACATATAATAGAATATTATATATCACATATAGGGCCGTGGTGCAGTGGTTAGCCTGTTGCCTCACACCTCTGGGACCTGGGTTTGAGTCTCTGCCTGGGTCACATGTGTGTGGAGTTTGCATGTTCTCCCCGTGTCGTTGTGGGGTTTCCTCCGGGTACTCCAGTGTCCCCCCACAGTCCAAAGACTGTGGCTGATTGGAGTTCCTGAATTGCCCAAAGGTGGGTGCCCATTGCTGCCGGGATAGACTCTGGACCCCCCGCGACCCAGTAGGATAAGCGGGTTGGAAAATGGATGGATGGATGGATGAATGGATATTACATACAATAGAAAAATGCCAAATATCAAATGTATCTTGCAAGGGCAAAAGTTTGGTTGCAGTACTGGTGAGGAAAACAAAACAGCTCCAAACACACACAGCCCCCCACAATATTGCCAGGGACATGTCCCTATAATCCATGCCCTAATCTACACCCTTGGTATCTTGCAAGCACTAAGATAAGAAAATTAAGATTTTTGGTAATGCATAATTTGTCGGTTGCGTTAAACTATTGCAGTCTTGCGAATCAAACGATGGCATTGGTGGGTTCAGTTATTTTCTTATTTAAGCAAACCATTTCCCCAAATACAAGGGGGTTGCTCTAATTTACTTCTATTAGCATTAAATCGGTTCTTAGATACTAGCATTCATAGGATCTGCATAGGACTTGTTACATCTTTGGTACATTATGAACAGGAATTAACATTTAAAGATATATTACTGTGATTTGCCAAAATTCACCTTATGCAATATAAATCTTCTTATTTTTTGTTGGAACACAGATGAGAAAAGTATACAAGCAGAAAGCATTCATGAATTTTAATAGGCTTCAGCTCAACTTCGATATTTATATACCAAACGTAATTACACAACACTCTAAAATTAGAATGTAACTAAACAGATGTTTGATTATAATCACAAAATTAAAGGAAATACATGCTATTTGGTAGGGAATAAAGATGCCATATGTGAGTACAGATTAAACGTCTCTAGAGCAATTAAATATAAAGACTAGGACTATGATGCAAGACTGGATATAAAAATTACATTGTGTTTATTTATTCTTATTGGAATTTTTTGTGTTTGTAGCTGTGCTGTTTTTTGTCAGGGATTGTTGTGGAAATATAGCACAAACGCATTTCCACATATCAAGTGATGAGATAAGGGGTTGCTCACCCCTGACAGACTCCTCTTTCTCTTCAAAGTCTGTGAAATAAACTTCCAGGAAGACTGTCCCTAATTCACACGCAGTGATAGCATCGCCACCATTATCCTGTGATAAGAGGTAAATTCACCGAATAGCGTCGATGAGTATGCATGAGTCAACATGGCATAGAGGTTTCAGATACAATGGCTGAGCATAATGAATACCTCAATATGGTTGTTTGATATGGCTATGAACTGCCTTTGAGCAACTCCAGATCCAGTGTGTTAACATGCAGCGTATATTACTATATTCCCATGCAGTGTATATTACTATATTCCTATGCAGTGTATATTACTATATTCCCGTTTCATTATAATAGAAGTATTAGTAAATACTTATCATCAAGTAGATTCAAGGGCATAGGTCCTTCCATAATATTCGTAGAGACATGTCCCTACTGTCCGCACCCAAGTCTACGCCCTTGAGTAGACACTGTGTAGCTAAACTCTACATAAAAAGTAAAACATCAGTACCCATAAAAGAGAGTTCATTTTATCATCTGGTACATTGGCCATGGGTATGTGAGCAGGCAAAATGCTCCCCCCTAAGAAAAATTTACCATGGGGGGGCTCCAATGTCCAGGGCCAATTGTAAATCCATGTCTAGTCCTGGTATACGGACAAACTTCGTAAGGTTTATCTGTGTTTGTGGCAAAATGTTGTGACAGAAAAATAACACTGTAGGCTACAAATCACGATCATGGTAAAAACTGCACTTTGATCAAAAAGGCTATCAAATTTCGTGGTACCCCTGAAAACACGTTACGGACTGACATCCCATCCAGGGTGACTTGATAGTGTTGATGGGCTGATGCACATTTTTTCAGTTTCGATCTGATTCTGATACACAACTGCCAATACCAACACAGCTGTTCCACTTCATTTGTGCATCTTGTTTTAAGTGTTTTTGCTGCATTTTACAGTTCAATTTGAATTTCTTCCAAGCAAGGATACACAAGTGGCGAATGCTGAAAACGCCCTACAATGTTACTCCCACCAGTAACAGCGTCTCTTACACTTCATTGCGACAGCAGCCCCTACTGCATCACAAGCGGTAGCGAGTGCGCAAAACAGCCCAGGCTAGCAACTCCCAAATCATCCATTGCTTTTTTCACATTACACGCGGTGTCATGCAATTGATTGTACAAATAGATTTAACATGAAATAGGAGCGATCTTTTTAGAGACTGCCAAAAATGAAATGGGTAAGTATCAAACGTGCATCGATCACATACGACCAATCCCTGATCCGGGAAAAAGGTCTGGATCGGAGCTAATATTCAGACCCCAGTCGGTGATATTCTGAAGTTTCATTACACTATCTGAATAAGAAAATGGACACTCAGGGCACCCGACTCTAAGCAAATGTGAAATGCACATATGAACATTCAAAAACAGATTACAATTTGCCCATACAGAAATCTGCAAACCCATGAACTCAAAATGCAGAACCAACGTCTCGCTATTTCGGCAATGGCCTATTTCCTTAGCTATCATCAAGATTAAACAGTAATTATCTGAGTACTGGACATCAAGAATCTGAATTAAAATCACCTGGCTTGCTTTTGTTAAAAGATACTATAGCCGGTAAAACTGAATATCAAATATGAGGCTAACTCTATCATGGTGAATCAAGAAGGTCTTTCTAAGACGTTCCAAGATTAAAGTAGAATTTTATGAGCTGAGTTCGTTGCACCATGTAGGGCTGCACAATAAATCATAAAAACCCAAGATCTCAGTTCATACCTATATACCGTCTCATTTCTAAATTACAATGGTTCTTCCGGATTGTATCACATCAGCTGGATAAAAACAAGCACTCCTACTTTTCCCCAGAGAGTCTCAAGCGTCCCATAATTCTGCATTCTCTTTAAAGGGCACTTTTCCACTGCACCAAGTACCCTACTTTTGGTACCTTATGAAATTACCAAAAGTATGGTACTTCAAGGTGTTGGTTTTCCCCTGATGTAAAATCTGGTACTAGTGCTGCATGACATCACAACACAAGGCAAGGTTTTTTGTACCATTTTGAAAAAGGGCTGTAGTATATTAAAGGGCTGGATGATGTGTGTTATTAATACTAACATTGCATGTTGTGCGCATGCAATTCTTACAATGTTAGCCAGCTAGATATAGATCAGGCTTCTTCTTACATTTAGTTCGGTACAGACATTATAGCGCAGGGAGTTTAGGTTTCGCTAAAACATTTTTACTCTGTCACAGGAAAAAAAAATTAGTACGTTTTGCAATTTTAATTATTATTCCATCAAGATTATCAAGTATATGTTTAAAGTTTACCTCCACTGCCTCATCCAAAACATGAACTGTGCTTGTGTTCTGCCAGATAATAATTTTTACCATCGCTGTTTAAATCACTCCTAGACAGGTTTGAGACATTTATGTTGAACTCCTTTTTTTGTTTTATAAATAGCCCAATATTTATTACAACGAAATCATATTGCGATACTTAGAAATTTTCCAATACCGTCCTGTCCTACTATACTGATCTCTGGTTCTTCTGACTAGATCGCAGTTAAAGCTTGGGTCATTTCATTAGTCAACGCATCCATTATTATTATTATTTTATTTTAGTTTTTTTTACCCCATTTATTGTTGTTTTCTGAGTTCGCAACAGTTGTCAAGACAGGGATTGCATTGCGTTTCAAAGGCAATTGTCGATTCAGTCCCACTTCAAAGTACCGAGGTGCCAAATAGTACCCCACTGGCATTTTTGGTACTGGAACTTTTGGTACGCCTGCTTTGGTTACCCTAATTGAATGGCCCATTGACGGTTTCCTTTTTGTGGTCAGAAGTTGGTCCTGGATCAATCATGTGTTTGGCACAATCATGTTTTGTTGTTTCCTTTTGCAGTTGAATGAGTGCAATAAATGTTTAAATTTGAGAAAAAAATCATTACAGAAAATCATGATCTCAGTTCTAAGCAAAAAGAAATAATAAATATAATTTACATTTTTTTCAGAATCGTACAGCCCTAGCTCCAAGTTCACATACGTGAATATTTGCTCAGCACCCTGGGAATCTTGTATGTGCCAAGACTTCACAGGTTCCAGGGAAAGGAAACATACACTTGTAAGCAAATTTACACTTAATCTTTTCA
Source organism: Hyperopisus bebe (assembly GCA_026777045.1). NCBI lineage: Eukaryota > Metazoa > Chordata > Actinopteri > Osteoglossiformes > Mormyridae > Hyperopisus > Hyperopisus bebe. Next base: position 15,162,744 of record JAODJW010000040.1, read on the forward strand.
TTTATATAATATGATCTTTTGAATGTTTTACTAGTATATTTAATATAGTATATTTTTGGCTTGTGTGTTTTTGCTATAAGGTACCTTGAATGATATGGAGGTAAATCTGAGTTATGTAAAATTTGCGGAATGGGTTATTTACGTCAACTGTGGACTGCCTGTACATAGTCAAAAAATAACGACACAGTGACTTTAAATTCCTTTAATAGTTCAAGACTCAAAATCTTTTAAAAATTTCAAAAGGTCAACTCTGAGCCCCAAGAAAATTGCATTCAGGCTTAAGGGGGACAGTTCATGAATATTTTAATTTTGGTTAAATAAATGGATCTCGATGGCATTCGAGTATAAATAATATTCTTTTACTCATGACTTATTAGAAAGGATATGAAGGCGTTGTAAGGAAAAAAGACTAGTAATTCCTATACGCTGCAGTGTTTTACATTTCTTAAAATATTTAATGCAATGAAAACCTTCATAACTGTTTCCAGGCTAGAATGTCTCTACCACCTGTGCAGCATATAGGTTCGTTTGAATTACTATGTACCTAACCAGCTCACCATTAGATAAATCAGCAGATAAGCACATAAAAATTCCAGTGAATTCCCCATCCACCTCTGGAACTGCTCTGGTCCAGCACAGCTTTTCTCAGGACTTACTCACAGCTACCCCATTCTTCTTGACTGTCTGATACTGAGCACTGGAAAATAGTTATCTTGTCCAGCCCCACCCCCCCTATGAGCTGGTACACATCGTGTCATTAGGTCATTGGTGTTGCTCCTTAGTCAGCACTAAAGTGATTTCTTGTCACGGTCTACTACAATATATTTCAAGCATAAGCAAATGCACTTTCTTAATCTGCTACATAAATATAAATGAACATTTATTTTTCATTGATAAAAAATATGGCTCATGAGCAAAATGGCATTAACCTGATCAGTGTGCTATTTTCTACCATGGAGTAGTTGGCTATGTGGGGGGTGGGGGGGTAATAAAAGTTGTCAGTTGGGGGGGGGGTTGGGGCCCCTTTCAAGTCCGTGCATTAAAGTGCCCATAAATTTAGGAAGGACAAAATAAAACATTAGTCCCACTAAACCCCTGAGTCTCAGGAGTGCGTCTTTAGCCTCTGTAATGTTCCTTTACTTTTGGTTTGAAGCACATTTTGTATTTTGCCACTTTGACTTCTGATTGGACATTTAGTTTTTCACTGAAAAAAATATTATAAAATTCTAAGTTAGTACTGACCTTGTTTTTTGTCTATAGAGTTAATGTGTGTGTGTGTGTGTGTGTGTGTGTGTGTGTGTGTGTGTGTGTGTGTGTGTTTGCATAGATCACATTTGAGGACCAATTTGTCCCCAGAGTGTAGTAAAACCTAAAATTTCCCTACTTTTGGGGACATCTTTTGAGGTCCCCGTTTGGATTGTAAGTCATTGTAATATAGAAAGATTTCATTGGCCCATTATTTCAACATTGGCTATTTGTAGTATTTGTAGCGTCACAGTCACGACCCGTGGATAGAAAACTCAAGCAAAGTTCAGGTTACAAGAAGTGTGCAAAAACAGTGTTAAAAAGTTTTTGCAAATGTCCACTTATGCTGCTTGGCTACTGCACACAATTCCCATGCTGTACAAACAGAGAAACATCATGTATTTAGCATATACTGTGACCACACTTCCTGTACAAAAGAATTACAATTTGGAACACAGACAACTTATTTTATGTTCACTCACACTGCTGACGGAGCAGAAACAGAAGAAAAATCCAACAAGCCAGATAAAATCACAAAGGAAACATAAGACAGAACTACTTTGTAGGTAGATAAAAGTAGATGTAAATTACACAGCCTTTCATGCAAGAAATGCTTAACTGTTTAATATGTTGTATGGATGTAATTAATGATATATTAGCTATATAAAAACATAAACCTTATAATGGAAGCTAATGTTATTTAATTAAGCAACCTACATATTCAAAAGAGAAGAACAATTACGAATGAAGCAACACTTGGTAGTTTGTGGGGCCTCAACCAAAGACCAGTACAGCTATCTTTTGGCCATCTGCCTCATATCTAGCAGGTATCTAGGATCTTCTCAGACTGACGCCAGACACACTACAGCTGAATGGAGTTGTTTTGGGGATAAGAAAATGAAAAAAAAAACATCTGTATTTCGAAGCCAGAAAGGCTGACAGACCCTGACGCTGTACGGCCGGCCTACCTGGGGGTTATCCATGTACCAGACCAGGAGGTTGTTCTGGGTGTCCAGAATGAAGTACCGCCGCTGGAACTTGTTGCTGTTCTCATTCTCTTCGATGTCCAAGAAGCCGCAGCTACGGTTCTGTCGATCCACATAAGGCATTCCCGGAGCTCTCTTTCATTACCCTGTTTCGGCAAACAACCGAGGAGAAACGGCTGCCTTACTCAGACGGGAGAAATTTCTCTCTCTCTCTCTCTCTCTCTCTCTCTCTCTCTCTCACACACACACACACGCACACACACACACACACAAGTATGAACTCATATCTGCGCACAAAATCAAGCAATGACCTAACCATTGAAGCCACAAGTCATCGATGCTTATCCATTAATACTTCATTCATCTGACTGGAAAATTACAGTGTTGAGTCTTTTTGTAAAAAAAAAAATAATAATAATAATTTTCTAGGGTATCTGCATGCAGGCACATAATCGCAGGCTAGATATGAAGCATTAGCTCAGCTCCATTCACAGAAAAAGCTAAGTATCCTGATCTTCGCATGCAGGTCCCATCTCTGCTGCTCTAGGCCAGAGAGATGGAGCAGCTGCTGAACTTCTGACCGTCTATCTAAGCTGCAGTCAGAGGTGGACATCCCAGGTCCAGAAAGTAAAAATCCAGACCAAGATTTTGTTTCCACCAACCAGTTGGATTATTACTTTCTGGACCTGAAATGTCTTCCTCTGGCTGCAGTTCATGGCTGGGCCATGAAATGGGCACCAAGAAGCCACCTGGCCCATCACTGTACGTTAACACAAAGAAAAAGAAAAAAAAACTCCAGTAAAACAGATCCATCACTTTCAAAATCCTGATCTGCTTTCAGCCTTGCACAACAGCCCGCCGTTCATATCACACTGGTCTTTTGCTCATGGGGAGCCCAGGCATCTGCCAAAAAAATGGGATGAGAAGTGGGACGTACAGGGGTTTTTTTCTGAAAGCCATTGATTATACGCTGCGATGCATGATGTGGCAAGATCCCAGCAGACCCCCCCCCCCATCCCCCCGAAACCAGCCGCAGTTTGCAACCGTCAGCACCGACGACAGACTGAACGGTCCACGGGACGACAAAGGGCCTCCCTTATCCATTTAGCTACAGCGATACTACCAGTGCAAAATCTGACCCCGCTTTCGGGTTTGTGGGATGCAGGCGGCTGCCCAAAGGCACAGCGTCATGATTAGCATATGAGGAACAGATACTCTGCTGAAAAGCAGCCACGATGCCCAACGCGAGGATTCCACCCTGCGGCAGTGCAGCATTCACACAGCCCCCACAGAACCTCTCTGGGGCGGCCGAATCACGCGCAGCCAGGGTCATTTTACAGAGATTGTGGTCTTAGTCCGCATTACGTCACGAGCCAGCACCAGCCGAAAGCTTTGCTACAATGGAACACGACCGGCGCGACTCTGGGGACACGGGCGGGTTTCAGTCGGCCTGGGGTTCTGGGGCGGCCAGCCCAAGCGCCACTTACAGAGGCGTACGGTGCAGGAATATCCAGCAGAGACAGAACCAGCACCACTCCAGCTGGCTGTCACTCCTCAGCATGAATCCACATGGCCTGCAGTGTGTAAAATGACAACAAGCTGGCCGGGATGTGAAATGAAAGAGCACATGATGGCAAGGGGAAGGCAGACCCTCCAAATGAAAGGACGCTTTTCATCATCATAGCACTTATTACCATTAATATTCTACTAATACATTAAAAGGCTACATGCATCTATTTTTAAAAGGAAACTCTTTTTTTTAAGAATAAGTGACCTCTTTAAGGGTATTCGCATATCCTGAATTTCAGGCAAAACAAAAACTGATAGTTGTTGAGCATTTCAGGTCCAGAAACCAGAAATCCAGACCAAGATTTTGTTTCTGCCAACCAGTTGAGTACTTTGTGGCTGAGTCTTTATGCTGAACTGGTTGGTAGAAACAAAATCTTGGTCTGGATTTTTAGCTTTTGGACCTGAAATGCCCAGCACTGGTTGTCAATCACCAAAGTGACCACAAATTGGAAATTTAAGGGGAAAAATGACACAGCAAAATAAAGAACAATAGATGTTCAATATGTAGTTTCAGAGTAGTGTTTTGTTGTGTAGGTAATGCATAAACACACAGGATAGCTGACTCATTAAGTATAGGGTCAGTCCTAACATCTGGTTATTGTGATTAGGGACAGTCCAGAAAGACACGCACAATCTACTATAAATACTCTTTCCAGTCAGCAAATCCAACAGGAGTCAACAGCAAAGTCACAGAAGAAGTTTTTTAATGGTTAACCGTGTGGGATGCGGCAGGATTATGACGCACTCTGTGAACTCCTGCCAGTAACAAAGGAATCTAAAATACACTATTTTCACGTCACCAAAGATAATAACACATGTGGCTTGCTGACCACACACATTCTATAGTCACATAAGAATGAGGACACTGATAGATAATTTCATTAACGGTTCCATCAAATTCCATCCAGTTAAAACTACTTACAAGTTCTGATCTGTTACCACATGTAAATTCTTTCTGAAGTGTATTTAGCAGCTGTAAAAATAAATGACCGTTAGTCATATTCCGCTAGTCAAATTAATGCTCTCTACAGAGGAAAGCTTGGCTGGTCACATGGAATCCCATATTAAGCCAGTGATGAAGTTAAGGCACATACACAGAAGAGCCTCATTCAGGACATCCCCTTGATTTGTGTAATGTGTCGGGTCCCTAATCACATCTGCGACGGGCAGTAAGAGCGATGAGGCAGTTAGCTTCTCTCTGCTAGGCAATGGCACTGCCTTCCACTAATATGAAAGGGACCATTATAGGAATCGCACAGCAGTGCCATTCCACATGTGTGTGTGTTTGTGCGTGTGTGTGTGCGTGTGTGTGTCTGTGTGTGTGTGAGAGAGAGAGAGAGCTCATCCAGGGAACCATCACCACACTCCGCATACACAGGCACGGTGAATACTCCAGTAAACAAAGACACTCCGCACTGGTCAGAATCAGAATCCAATCAGAAATTTAACCTGCAGGATGTGACGCTATTCCAGGGGCAGACAAGCATAATGCTACCTGGTGTTCAGCTTCTTAACATGTGTCAGCTGTAAGAACAATTGGTTGTAATGAACATAATTATATAACATTACATTAAACTGCCAGTTTGAATAAAGATTTGTCAAAATGCATGAATAATTTCAAATACACTGGTCTGTGTTATATAAAGGTGTGGATCATGTGTTGTACTGTAATGTGACAGTATTTTATTCTAGTTTCTAACATCTGTTAAAAAAAATACATAATGCATGCATTCATTTAACTTTATGGTATTAGATTTTGTCTTTACTACTGTCTATATCAGGGGTGTCAAACTCCATTCCTGGGGGGGGGGGCAGTGTAGCTTAGTTCTTTCCCTGTTCCACCACTAATGATTCAGCTCAAGAGCTGTGTGGTAATTAGCACAAGGAGTTGAATCAGGTGTGTTAAATGAGGGGAAACCCAAAAATGTGCAGGGCTCCGGCCCCCCAGGACTGGAGTCTGACACCCCGGGTCTCTGGCTATGATACTGTAAGTAATTCATCCAAGGATCATTAACCTGATTATCTGCGATGAGACTCATCTGTGACCACTGATTGAGAAAAGAAAAACTAAACTGTAAATACCATGTATGTGTTTTTGTTTTGTAGAATTCGCCATGGTGTTGACTCCTGCGTTCAATATTATCACGCCGGACAACAGCTCAAACGCCTCAAAAGAGCTCTTACATGATACGACCAGTGAGTTCCCATGTGACAGTCATGGGTTTCAAAAGAACAACCAGTTTTCAATTTTCAGACACGATGGTCATTTCGGGATTTGAGAAGTAGTGTAATAATACAAGAAGCCTCTACTGGCGCCTCAGTCAGATCATTACAATGAGGCCTCTGTACACGAAAAAGGCAGAGGCCTGCCTCGCATCTTGTATTAAAACCATTACGTGTGGGAACATGTCGCATTCAGTCGGTCGTCTTTTGTCAATAACCACCTTGTCATTAGGAACCTGTTTTCTAATTATTCGCCAGGCTAGTAATTATCTGTTTGGAGAAGCATAATAGTCAACTGACAAAAATAGGCCAGTTTTCAGTTTTTAAATGGCTTTAAAGTGAGAGATTGACACTAATAAAATAAATAAAACACAATGGGACTGGAAGAAAACTAGATTTAAACCGCTTTACAGCATTATGATAATCAAACCAATTATCTAACCGCTTTTAATAACTTCCCCACAATAAGCCAATCTGCAAACACCTTTGTGTCATTGATGGTTTTCAATATGCAACGTTAAGTTGGTTTGGTAAATAGAGTATATAATTTTCAAAGTATTGTTTCATACATTTAAAATACTTAAATGGTTTGCAACTCGTTTTCAATTCCATAAGCATAACAGAGAACTTTAATGCATTAGAAATTATTCAGCAGTAATATAATCACTGAGTGATATATCATATTACACGCAGGCTAGCAGAGTAACGTTTTTGGAAATTAAACCTTCCATAAAACCAGATCTGCACTTGTCAAAGACAAATGCATTCTCCTCAGTTTAAGTTACAATTATTGTCTTATTGCTTCTCAAATAATAATAAAAAAAAATTAATAATTGCTTTCGACACTGGCCCGGATAAACGGTTAGAAGATGGATGAGTGTAATTCAGTAATTCATAGGTCTCCGTTTTTACTTAAAAATAAAAATACATTGCAAATAATACATATCTGAAAAGTGGCCTTTCAAAAACTGAACACTGAAGAGTTCCATAACCAAGAATTACATAATCATATAATTCTTATACAATGTATCATTTTAAAATTAACTCAGTAAGGATTATGTAAATCAGCATGACGTTTCATATAAAAGCACCAATTAAGAATTTCACAATGATACAAAAATAGTGGTTAGACTATACTAGGGTTTAATTCTGGGCCAAGAAAAATAATTAAATTGATCATGCAGCACCGTTCCGTCACACTACGCATCTGCTGAAATATGTAGAGTTATACCATGTAGTTAAAATAGCAGGGAGTCGTAAATTGCTGTAGTGTGGACATCTGGAAGGCTGTCATTTTACCGAAATGCTGCTCCCATAACTTTTCGCAGCTTCAAGTTTCCTGTGTAGCACTTGACCTACCACACCATCCAGACCTCCACTAACTGCAATCCGCAAATACACCTAAAAATAATAGTAACTTACCCGAACAGTAAGTATTTTGTGCTCTCTGGGGAATTCGCTGTCCAAAGTCCAGTAGTTCAGAGAGTTCCAGCGCTATTAAGTAGAGACGTTAACTTTCCATATTATATTAATAAAGGCGGCTGCGCTTATGCTGCTTGTGAACATCGAACGTGCTCGTCCGCGTCTGGTTCGGAGCGCTGAAGCTGTCTTTTTTTCCGGGTAAAGCGATGCCGATTAGAATAAACCAGCCCCGGATATGATCTAGTTATTTTTTTCCAAAAGAGAACCAGAAACTAGTGATGCGCTTGTTATTTATTTCGTGGAAAGAAAACTTTTCAAATTTTCATAACCCGCGCATCTATAGTTTATGTCCCATTTTGACTGATGGCGAGAAAATGTGCCGTTTTGTGAAAGGCTTGCTTACGAATTGATAACATTCAGCAAAGCAGTGTAACATATTTCAAGCATCCGTGGATTTTGCGATCGCTCTTTGATTAAGATTAAAACCAATTAACGGATTAATGTCCAACATGAATATACTACAAGAGGAACTGGAATTTAAACCCACATCTAGTTGAAGTCGCATGAAAATCTTTCACGTCACATTTAGGGCCAGCTGTTTCTGCTTTCGGTTTAGGCGAAATAACTTATGAACGATTTAAATTTAAATCACTCGTGGACACAGAATTTACATTAAAGAAAGACTACATATATAAGTGTGGAAGTACAGGCATGTGCATTATCACTGGCCAAACTAATTTCCTATTTCCGAGTAGCTGATTAAGGCTAAGCATTTTGATAAGATATCTCTTTTGTTCGTAGGTATGACATATTCACAATTTACTGCCTAACCCTTACCGAAACCGTAACAGGTATTATTACGTTATCTATTAATTAATTCCTGCTTTTGTCACAAAAGTTGCCGGCTGTGAGTGTTGCACATGAAGACCCCATTAACCAGCCACACCACTCCTGTGTATTCTGCTTCCATTGCTTTTTTTATTTAATAGAACATATTTTAACAATTTTCATGAAATGCTAATCTGCCAAATTTCATTCACAATTGAAATAACACCTTATTGAATTCATACTCACAGTACACGTAATCGTCAATGGTAATAGATAAAAGCTAGACTCATAACTGAACAGGTCGATCAGGTTTGACTGCACAATAGTGGCCGTACTGTTAGTCTGTTGGTTAATCAGGCAACTTTCTTCACTAGCTATCTCAGTATTATTGGTGACACCCCCTTTCAGATCCAGTTCTGTGTTTTGTTCCCCTCTTAGATTTCCTTGGGAACCAGGTTAAACTGTAATCATATGGTTTTTCATAGTATAATAAAGGAACCCCCTCCCCCTCACAGAAGTATTTCATTTGACAAGATCTACCAGCTAAGCTACTCCTCCATTGTGGCTGCCAACAATGAGAACTGTGATGTTTATGGTATAGAATCGAGTGTGGCTACAGTGTCTTAATGCAGGATATGTATAATGACATAAAGAGTAGAAAAAAAGAACAGACAATGCCATGCACCTTTGAAGTATGACGTCATATTTGGAGTAAAACAATTTCAACCCCTTTCAGATACTGAGATAATGCCTGAGTAAGTGATACTCTGCACGTGTCCAGCACATCCCCAGGAAAAGGGTTAGGCAGTAAAGCCCTACAGAAATCTGTGTTTCGGGGCAGCCAAGAGACCTTCATACAAGATCTGTGATGATGCTTCTGACTGCTAAATGGTTCGGACCTTCTCTGCATGAGTATTCAGTTTTAAACGTTTTCTCATCGTGTTTCATCTGTTTCTCTTTTGACTTCCGGTGGTTTCATTTATTCTGAGGTTACACAAAAAAAAAAATCTGAAGTTTCCACCTCTGTCAAGTCCGCTAATTCCACCCACTCATAATCTACTGCATTGATGTACATCATACAGTACCTTCCACGGGGTGTTTATGTATTCTGGGGTAAACTAATAGCTTTCAACATTTGCTTCTAGATGGTTCAGTTTCCCCAATTACACTGACCAAACAAGTTGCATTCCTGAAATCGCATCAGTAGGAATGAAGACACAGCTAAATGTAGAAGGTAGTTCCTGACAGCGCACTTACCTTTTGTGTTTCCCATCTTTAACACACCTTTTCTGATACAGGTTGAGGAAGCAGTATCTAATTCATTTCCTTGACTGAATACTGTTGGGCTCACCCAAAGTGTCCGCAATCGATTTTTTTTAACTGGCTAAACCAAATACCGATGAATATAACTCAGCCCATACTTGAGCAACAGTTCTGATTCAGTCCTCAGTCCTGTACATTGATCCAGAATTTAAATTTCAACTAAATTTGAATTTGAATGGGCCCATGTGAACCCCCAGACTAGCTTCATTGCTGGCACACTACCCCCCCACCCCCCCACCAACCTTTACCACCACATTCCACTGTGTGTGTGAGGAGGCGAGGGGCGAGATGGTAAAATTTGTGACAGAGGATGGAGGTGGTTTTGGCAGTGGTAAAAGTTTGGTTGGCACCTTCTCAAAAGGTCCTTGCCAAGATCCATCACTGATCACGATTGTGAAGAAATCATGATAAAGAATATTGAACTTTTTTCTGAACAATATGGTTGCTCCTAATATTTCCTCTGAGAGATGTTCTTACTTAGGCCGTGTGAATTTTTTCCATTTCGCTTGGTACCCAACTTGGAGAAGTAGACAAAGCCACCAAGAGACCCAAAAAAAGAATAGTCTATTTTTCTTTAAAGAAAGGCAAAAAGACTCTTACTTACTAGTTTGCCTCAAAGGCGGAGCATATGGTCTTCCAATGCACCCTTGTAGCCTGTCCATACTTTATCTATCCTTCTTCCATATCTGCTTACCAGTTATCCATAACACAGTGTGTTAAGTAGGAGAACACCCTGGACAGGGTGCCAGGGCATCCACATTTTCTTTTCAACTATTTTCCACACACAAGTGAAATTTAGCAAGTGGGTCAACTTATTTATCACTGTTGATGCCCTACAGCATTTAGGCGGCTAGCAAGCCAAGACCCCCCAACCGCCTGACGCCTTTTCCTCCTGCAGAACTTTCACTTACAAATTGACAAATTGTGTCACTCAGTCCCAGGTCACACACTGCCCCGCAGACGAGCAGGACCTCCTTTATCGGCTGCTGTCTTGAGTCTTTCTCATCGTAGGATAGGACTTGACAGGATTGGACAACGTGAACGACTGAGATGGAAAATAATATAGTGAAGAACAGTGAGGGGGGTCCCCCGTCATACATTTTTCCGAGCACATTACATTTTGCCCACCCACATACCCATCAGCACACCTCAATACCTACTAATCTAACCCTGTCTATAACTTTGAAGTCTCAAATCTTATTTATAATGCACTAGCAGGAACCTTGTACATAAATCCTCCAATAGCTGCTCACTGCTAATGTGAAGAGAGTAACAGTACCATGCGAGTGCCTTAGTGCGTAGACCTGCCCGGTCCATCGCATCTCTTCCCTGTGGCCCTAATCCAACTCACCAGTGGTGATCATTTGACAGCCATTTCTTCACCTAAATGTCCAGAATATGGAGCTTTAGATCAGGGGTTGCCATTACAACACAGACCATTCAAGCTGGTCCAAAGGTCCACTGGAACCTCCAAACAAAGACTCTTTCAATAGCCAGTCCATCTAACATTGTTGTAATGTGTCCACTCTTTAACCCACAGTTGGTCAGCCTGAATGATAGATGCACAAGTTCATCACCCAGCCACTGAAGAATGGCACCCCAGGCATGCCTCTATGGATGGGTCCAGGTAGAACAAATCCAGGGAGGGTACCCTCTGTGCTACCAGTATCTTTCAACAGGGTTTTTTTTGTGGGTCATGCTTTATTTGCAAGGAGCACTGAGCTCCGGTCTGTCACAGCAGGTTTTCAATCAGTCCGCACATAAATCAGTTTGAACTCTGCAACTTAGAAGTGTGCAAAACAGTTATACTATGACATCCTATACAGAGCTCTATGCAAATATGTACGTGACTTTCCTTCTGTTTATCAGTTAAAGAGGCACACGGAAGCATGACAGGACAACAGCGTCAACAAAAGCATGTTATTTTTGTTTAATGGAAAAATAACATCAGAGAGATCTACCAAGAGTTTTCATATATTTTATCCAATCAGGCACAGCTATTTTCTCAGTATCTGAAGCCGTTGTTATAGTAACCAATATTCGTATTTGTTTATTTCCCCTCAAGTTATTTATGAAAGAGTCCAAACCAACCATACCCACAAATAAGTAGGGGCTGACTTGCTCATAGCTTCTCGATGAACGGCTTGACCAGTAGGGCTCTTAAAGTCAGGGTGGGGCAGGACTGAACCAAGAGCTCTCTGTGGCTTTCAGGCTTGTGGGGGCCGCTGCAGTTATCGGTGAAGTCACATTTTCCATGGCGTGCCTCATCACAGCAGGTACCAAAGGTGCAGAACTATTCCTGTTTGAAGACACAAATGTGAAATGGGGGGGACTTGAGGCCAGTCTGGACATGAGGATGATTCACTGGATTTGTTAGTCTCCATGTTAGAAAAGAGGTACAGGGGTATGTCAGCTGTGGATGTTCTGGTCCTAAACCTCTGTGATCTCTATATTAAGATGGGAGTTTTATGTAGCCCTGTGTTTTGATCTCGCTTGAATGAATGTTTATCAGGCTAGCAGAGTCTGTGGTGAATGAAGTGTATCGTTTTAACTCAAGCCAATCACAAATTGATAGAATGAAGGAAGTACCATCTGTTTTGTGGTGGCATCTGTTTATTCACTTTTACCAATCGAGTCACGCTAAAGAGTTACTGGTTTGGGGGGCAACCATCTTCAGGGCAAAGCTACTCACTGTCCAAAGAGGAGGAGCACTTCTGCTCTCCAAGCATAGGGGGAGGCGCTGCGCAGTGCGGCCCCCACCCTCTGGAAAGATGCCACTCTTGCTGCTTCAGCACATTCTCCCGGTGCACATGTGGACGGCGTTAGCGGGGTCTGGAGACGCCGGCAGCCGCAAAGCTCTGCTGAATCACCACTTCCCAGCAAGTCAGAGGCAGCGTCCGGCCGGGGATATTAAAAGCACCAGGACTCTCACTGATCCAGGCCTCGTGGACCACATGTTTTGGGGAACAGGGTACGCTGGTGATGGTTTGGGGGAGTTTTTGCTGGCACTGTCCCAGAGAGAAAACACAGGCCGAAACACAGTGCCGCAGCCCCATTCACACCCCCACAGCATATATGAGGCAACAATGCATGGGGGTGCAATACATGCGAGTCGGGGAAGAGTATGAATGAACCTTCAGATGCTGCCACAGAGGAAAAAAGCAAAAGGGACAAATCTGTGCATTTATTTTTGTCCATCCATGAATATAAAGCTATTAACAGATGAATACAATATATGAATTATAAAAGAACAGAATAATTCAATATATCAGCATAGTTGAAACAGCAGAAATGAACCTGCTTTGGGTCCACATTAGATTTTGAAATACAAGATGGCCGGTTCCCTTCCTTGAACTGCAATCTTAGCTTCCTGACTATATTAGAACTATAGGGGATGTGGGGGCGTTTATTCTAATAATGTCACTGATGTTTTTTTTTTTAAGTTTATGAAAAGTTTTGCTACTTCGACGTGGAGCATTATGCTGGCACCTTGTGAGGGATCCGGAGAACTGCACATGAGGGCACCAGCAGCTGCATGCAGCTTTAACCACGGTACATTAGCTTTTGCTGTGGGCTGGGCGCTGCCTCAGATCACCAGGTTTACATGGATGGATGTTATGAGTGGCACTGTCTTCTTGCACTGTCAGCACGTTTCCGAATAGAACCATAAAACGGTCACTGCTGCCCATTATTGGTCATCCACTTGCTTATTCAGTACAGTGTCCTGGGAAGGGGGCACCTGGAGCCAATTCCAGGCAATACAGCACATAAGGTGGGATGCCAGACCAACACGGGGCACATACTACAGATGCCATTGAATCTGTGTGTTTTTGCACAGTTTTGGAAATAGATACATAATGGGGAAAACCTGCACAAATTCCACACCTACAGAGTAGGTGGTGCAATTCAGGCCTGACACCATGTCCCCTTCCCTTGCATGCATTTTCCTAAAGACCCAGAGTAAAGTAAATCAGTCCTTTAAACATAAACTTAATCTGATTCATCTAGTAAATCATTAAACCAATAATTATATGTAAGGTTTTTTTTTTCAAACAGGAGGAAATATCTGCTGAATACAAAATCAGGACTTTATTCATCTTTAGTAATTTCCAAGAAACACAACAACCGATTACATGAGTTATATATTTGTGCCTCTTTTCCAAATCACAGACTCCCTTTATTAAAAGCTGACAGTTAAAACATCTGATTCCACATTTCATAAGGCTTTTTTGTCTAAGTACTAGACACCATGCCACCAGCAGCCAAATGTCACCCCAAAACCCTCCAAAGGCCTTCAATATGAGTCACATAATCAACAAATGTAGTACTTGACTGAACAGCCCCAAGAGACCTTTCAGAACGGGGAAGGCATCAAGAGCCCGCTTCCAGTAATTACCAGGCTGGCACGGGGAGGGAACACTAAACAAAATATGAACAGTCTGCTACAAAAACTTATGGCGTTCCACTAAGATGAGAACCTTTCCATCTTTAATCAGAGACACACTTAGAGCAAGCTAAGGGTGGCAAGAACCACAAGAGCCACAGGAGGAAGCAGGTGTCCTGGGTGCAGTACTGGAGCTCGTTGAGGGTCATTAGAAGGTCTGCTACTAATGCCTCTTTTAGGCTGCACACTGGATTCACAACTTGAATTTAAATCAGCAGATATGCCCAAAGGGTCAAGCATCTCCAAAATGGAGATCTTTCTGGAGGGTGCCTGACCTGGATTTCCTGCTAAGCACTAATATTTATAAGATGGCCTTTTTTGCATAATGTATTAAATGATTTTGCCCTAACAAGTTAATACAGATGTTGACATCAAACTATAAGGACATGCGAGAAAGATCGGCTGATCAGTTTCGAAAGTATTGTGTCATCTTACATCACAACCAATGTGTCATCTTAAATCACAACATATTGTTTGTAGAAAATGATCAAAAACCCGCTTTTCTGAATATGATTCAAGTCTTTTTCAAGTCATCTATTGCCAAAAGGTCACAACACTGTAGATGTGGTCTGCAAGCTACCGTGCCAACCAGGATGCAAGTTACCCCATCGGCACCTTGCGGCACCAAAGGGAAAGTGCGTTTGGCAACATTTCCCTAGAGAATGTAGAAATATCTAGCATGAGCCACTGTTGTCCTTCACCAGGAAGACGGGGTCTCTGTCCCTGCAGATCGCCGTGTGCCACTTTCAGCAGTGCCAAGGTGGAAAATTCTGGCCTCTCGTAAACAAAAAGTGGAGAATCAATCTGTTAAACCTTCCTGAGGCAAAAAGAGCGAGGACAGACCGTGAGGGTGTCTAAGGTGACTGCAACAAAAGGGCCGACTGACTTACCAAATTTCCCTTCTGGATTTCCCGTATCAGTGTTCAAAGGCAGATACACACAGATACTAATTCAGGTCATTATGGAAAATATTTATTACATCTGTGCACGTTCTTTTCGCCCAGTTTACAAGTATTATTGTTAAATGGTCTAGATTAACTGCACACAAAACAATGGAGGAACATTCGACAAACTCGTTATGGAAAGAAAAAAAAAAAACAAAGAAAAAAAGACAGGCAGCAACACAAATGATAACGATGGCTGTGATGTTGCAGGAAGGGGGGGTGGATGTGAGCAGGCAATGGGAAACATTACTTTTGCATGGTGCTTATGACCTGCTTGGGCACACTGAAGACATAGACCACAATGCTCTCTCTCGCTCTCTCTCTCTCTCTCACAAGCAAACTCAAATGGATCTCTAAGTAAAATTTAACATGCATGTGCTGCTGAAAGGATTCAAGATGGAAACAAAAAACGGAATATGGCTGTAGAAAACCTCTCCCAAATTATGGTATTTAGCATGTAAACATACGTGGATTTTTAGTGTCAAGATACAAGGGAGGAAAAAACCCAGACATGTTTAGTTATGACAGGGAATTTGGGGAGTAAAGTCGTTAAATTGATTAAAGACAGTTACTCTGCGCCACAGCTTTGAGATTAACTGAGGAGGGACACAGAGCTAGAAATGATAATAAATACCAAACACATGGTGCACAGGAAGTGCTACCCTGACTAAATATTAAGCGGTTAAGGTACCGGACTGTAACCAAGACTGAGCAGAAGCTTTTACACACGCAGCTTTAGTTTGTCAGGCTGCTTTGTGAAACCGCCTGATGCAGGTATACGACTCATCCAGGTGCAGAGCAAACATTTATCATTTTAAATATAAATTTATTTACATTTCAGTGCCTCAAAAAATAAGCTTCGCAAAAGGCAAACTATATAGATTTCCGTCCTTGTTATATATACACACACAGAGCTTGAATTAGCAGTGATTCAGTTAGAGCTTTCGCCCACTACACAGTAATAGATCCAAAGCCAGCATGTCCTCTGCTCACTGTCCATCACATCCAAAAAACAACCATCTCCCATGTCCCTCCCGGAATTCCAGACCAGTAATTAGGCCATTAAGCCATCCAAAAAAGCAGGGATTTCAAAGGCTGAATGACGTGCAGAACAAAAACAGGCAACTAATTTGAAAACTACAAAATACACGCCACATCTGCACAATAGCTTTAATTAGGGGGTCTGTCCATCTGCTCTTCGTTAAATTATTTCTGCAGATCTTGTGTTTCTGTTCAAATTCAAGTTACTTGTGGAGAATGTTAGGTTCACAGATGACATAGGCTACTGGACCTCATTACTGCTCCGCTTATTTTACAAACAAGGAAAACAATTGTTATTAGGCATATAAAATGACCAACTCCTTAATTCTGGGAAAGCGAAGCCTTGACACAGTTATCTGGCAACATGAGCGTGTTAAGTTGAGATAAGCTGGACCCTGGAGCCACAGGCAGGCTGGAGGGATGACGTGCTGTCAGGGCCGCCGTTCACTCTGGTCTGCCCATCTTGGCAATGAGCTCGTCACAGATCTTGGTGAGTTCCTCAATTTCCTGATTCTAAAAAAGCCAACAATATTTTACTAGTAAAATGTTGAAGGGAAAAATCAGAGACATTTAAAAGTGCAATACAACTCCAAATTAAACATTTAAAAAAGCTAAATAATCCACTTAAAGCACCCAAGAGCAAAAAATTCATCCAACAAGGCTCACGTACCTTCCGCTCCATCCAGTGGGAACGGAACATGAGATTGTACTGTACCTTCTGATGGAGTGCTCTCTCCAAGGACTCCACCTTCATCTGCTCCTTGCGTAGGCTGGCGTGAAGAGCCATGCTCTCCGAGCTGGCCTTCGAACGGACCTGGGCGATCTCCTCGTTGGCCCTAATAGAAAGATGTTCACCTTGTCAAGTCGAGTCGAGAGGCCAATGCCGAACGATGCATATACAGGTAGACAGTGGCACGAAGTGATGATCCCCAGGACCACAAGGTGACATACAATAGCAGTTCGTGGGGGAGGGTTTGCACACTACTACAAAGTACGAAACACAGGACAGTGTGAAACGGGGCGGGGTTGCTGGACACAAGAGTTCATATGCATGCATATACAATCAGTGACAAGTTAAGCACCCAGACGGAGTGGTGGAAATGAAGTGAATCTGCATGTGGTGAAAAGGTCATGTGACTGTATCGCAATGATTATATCATCAGATCAAATGGACAACAGAGTTGGCAGTATGGGCACACTGCTGGTCCCATGTCAGTAGGGTGTGCCCCCCCGCCCCCCCCCAGGGCCTGAATACATGCTGCGATACAGTGCGGAAGGGAGTCGTATAGCCATTGTATCCTCTCCTGCGGCAAGTCAGCCCACAGCTGTTGTAACTGGACCTTGAGATCCTGCCAATTGGCACTGGGTCTAATTCCAACAAAGCTGATCCCACACAAGTTCGACTGGGGAAGGATGGGGGGACCTGGCTGGCTACAGGAGGACCTCATCATGACACAGGCAGTCCATAGACACACTGTGTGTGAACAGGTATTGTCTTATTGAAAAACTGTACCAGGGTGCTGTCTCAGGAGGGGTAAGACATGCGGACGCAGGATGTCACTGATATAGCCGTGCCGTCAGGGTCCCCCGAATCACTACCAGAGATGACCTGAAGTCATACCCTATGGCTCCCCACACAATGATGTCATACCCTACGGTTCCCCACACAATGATGTCATACCCTATGGCTCCCCACACAATGATGCCAGGAGTAACACTGCTGTTTCGCCACAACATTGGCAGGATTGGTCCTCTCCCCTCGGTGTCACCATACACACACACACACACACACACACACACACACGTCATCTGTGGTAATGTAGAACCGAGATTCATTGCTGAACATGGTACAACGCCACTCATCATCAGTTCATGCCTCCCAGTTACAGCACCACTCCAAACGCAGCTGGTGTTAATGGCAGCCTACGCATGGGACAGTGATCCCATAGTCTGGCTGATGCCAGTCGTTGAGACATGGTGCAGGATGACACGGGGTGTTGAGTAGAGTCCAATACCTGTGTTCTGTAATGCTTGGTGCACTATACGACAAACCTCCCTTGGTGTGGTCTGTCTTGGATGACCAGAACCTTCACGACGTGTGTGGGTGCCCTCACGTGCTCGTTGGTTCCAACATCGGGCGACTGTGACATCTCCATGCCCCACATGCTGGGCAGTTGCACGATACGACCAACCGGCCTCATGTAAACCCACAATGCGACCCCTATAAAACTCCGTCAAATGCTGGTAATGCTGTCTAATGCGTCTATGAGGCATCCTCTGTTGATTGGACGTGCCAGCTCCTTGCAAATCTAACCATTCACATATCCATCGCTGGTCCGCATGTGTACCAAATTACATCCAAATCGGACCATTACTTCCGGCTGCTTAACTTCTTTTGTCACCGAGTATAAATGTTGCATTGATTTAACACACATGCTTCCCGATTCTCCTTTGATCATTTAGGCCTCCTGACCAGTAGAAGCGCCATATGCGTAGCTCGAGTCTTACTTGTCTAGCTTTTCCTCAGCATGGATTTTGAGGGTCTGATAGCGCTGCTCTTCCTGTTTCACCCGGGCCAGATACTCCTGTGCACATTTCTTTAGTACCTCTTCATTCTGGGCATAGAATCAAAAGGAAGTCCTTAAGTCACAGGGGCTTGAGTTAACAGCACAAATAAAATCGTCACCGATGCCATAAAATGGCTTTTAGCCTCTTGCCGAGACGCACATACCTTTTTGAAGCCCTCAAGGACGGACTTCATATTCTCGTACCTCCGGAAGAGGTCAGAGAGGGAGCGCTCTACAGAGTTGAGGTCAGCCAGGGCCTGCTCCTTCTCCAGAACCAGCTGCTGGATGGAGGTCTGGGAGCTGACTGCAGCTTGCTGCTTGTCCTCTGTGAGGAAGCCACACAGTCACAAAAGTCTTACCAAGATCCTTATCAGATTCCACTGAGCAGAAGATAAGACAAAATAAATTTTATTGATCCTAGCTGGTGCATGCAGCAGCAAGGAACATGGAGTGCAGGTAAACCCACACAAGGCAAACCAATTCCTAAAAAATGTGCAATTGTATGTGCTAACAGACAACACAGGACTACAGCAAAGATGGGGAACACGGATGATGACAGAGGTACAAATGATAAAATGAGCAAATCAATAACTTACCGATCATCTGTGCAACCGTCTTCTCATATTCTGCAACGATTTTTCTACAAAAGGAACCGGCACAAATTGAGCTCTCACCAGTCAATCCATCTACCATCTGTGCATCTACCCTTCACAGGCCGCTGTCAGCAATCACACGCGTGGAGGAGCAGACCTCATTTCTAGGACCTCTTGTCTGCTCTCTTCATGTTTTCTCTTCCATTCATTGGCCTCTATTTCTTTCGTAATAATCTGTGGCAAAAAAGATAATACAGAAAGACAGGACAGTGTGAAATGGGGGGGGGGGGCTGGACAAAGGACACAAACCGTATTATCTTCCTCCCCCTTACACCTGTTAACCATGTGACATCGTTCCTGAGACCCAGCTGATTTCACGCATTGTGGATGGTTCCCCTTCCAGGTACAAAAGGCCCCACAGAGAGACAGAGTGACTGGTTACCTCCTCCCGAATCAGAGTGAGGACAGCTTCTTTGTCAGCCTCACTGAGACAGATTTTATCCAGAACTGGAGTTCCTTTGTCTTGACTCTCACTTCCAGCCAGCTTGCCACTTTTGGTTTTGCAGGGGTCATCGAGCTGTTCAACAGGGGAACAAGACACTGTCAGGGAGAGGGAACCAAAATAAATCATTGTTTACATATAAAATACGCTCCACAACTCGGCTTTTGTTTCAACGCTCGGGGTGCCTGCGATTTTACATAGAGCAGTGAAATATTTGTATGCTACGGTTAAGAATACAATTAGAGTGCTGCAGTCTATGATACACTAGGAACATATCCATCCATCCATCCATCCTTCCTTGCTTGCTTGTCCTGCACAGCGTTGGAGGTGTCAGAAACCCATTCCAGAAGCAAAAAGTATTAGGCAAGGAATATACCCATCACAAAGCGCACACACACACGGGTTTGTAATTATGTTTGTGGGGACTCTCCATTCATTTCTATGGGGAAAACTCTAATCCCAGCAATGTTGACCTTAACCCCTACCCAGCCCTAACCTTAACCATAAGTAATCAAACAAAATACAAGACTTTTTTAGTTTTTTGTTTGCATTCACAGATCTTTGTGGGGACCTGGAAAATGGTCCCACAACATCAAAATAACAGGTTTTTTTATCATATTGTTGTAAACTACTACAGACATACAGCTGTGAGCAAACAATTTCCTCATTTTGGGCTTATTAAAAAGTGTCAGGATCTCTGAAGCGAAAGGCATGCTTAGTTTTTTATGCCCATCGGGGAGAATCACATAGCTTGTGGTATCATCATCCTGAAGTCATTTTACCACAGCATTTTTAAATACTTTGCATTCAAGTGTTTCGTCAGGCAAGTGATTCTAAGCAAGACAAAATCAAGCCAAAGAGTTGGGCTTCACACAATGACGAGAGCGGAAAGGCTATTTCAAGTTTTCATTCAGTTTGTTGCCATGGTAACTTCTGTCCCTGGGAGTCCTTGAAGGAATTGGAAGACCATTAGTTTACTTTATGTTTGTAGCAATAATGAGACCCCAATCACCACAGAAATTCAGTCTGAAGAAAAGTGTGAAAAATGCTGTTCAGTTTATTTTAAAGCTTTAATTTACAATCACTATGCTGCTGACCATATGATCACCATTCCCATTTCCCAGACATGGTTTCCACACCCTGGTATCCTGGTCATTTCACTGTGCTTCATCAAATGTTTGGCAATCGTTTGATATCTAAAAGTTACCATCAATGTAATGAGTGTTATGTTTCTTATGTTGTTTGTATTCTGTATTCCTCTACACAGAATTTTCTCCATCCTACCTAGATTATTATTATTGTTTTTGTATACCTTTGTTCTCCTCTTTTTTTTCTCTCTCTCTTTTCCCTCTCCCCCTCTCCTCATGGTGATTAATGTTTGTTATTGTTGTTTCTGTATCCCCCCCTTTTGTGTTTTTGTTTTTTTTTTTTTTCTCCTCTCACGGTACTAGGACGGGTGAGTTCGGAGCGGCCACACTGTGTACAATTGAATTTAATGTAAAATAAAGTTGTCCTCCGAAGAGGGGGGGTGGTGGTGGGCAATAAAGAATAAATAAATAAATAAATAAATAAATAAATAAATAAAAGTTACCATCACTGATATTTAAATTAAATAAATACACATACGTCTAGGAAATTTTTCTATAGACTATATTGACAACCACTCATAACTGTGCCACTGTTTAAATATCCAATATCCAAATTCTCACACGTTTTGTACTTTACCCTGTAGTTAATCGCAGCTTTGCTCACAGCATAATGCAACTTCAAAAACATGCATGCAGAAGTCATTTGTAAAGCTTTAATGGAGGTTTAGCACCATCTAGTGGTAGAGAACTAACAAACCCAATTACTTACAGTACAGCTAACTGTGGTAATGACAGGGTATGTTCTATATACTTCCATCCCTACTCTACATCCCTATTCTCTTCCATACTCTATATCATTCAATACCACAAAATAATAACGACCTGATTTGTTTTATGGAGAAACCACATGTATTTGTTTCAAAGGGTTAAAGACAAGAGCTCTACTTACCCCATTGTATATGTCTGCACCATCTGGACCTCCTGTTGTTACTTCCATCCCTACAGAAAACATCATAGCATTGACTTCTCAGTAAAGAGAATCAGCATGTAATGTAAACCTTACACTGATGGCCTGCGCAAGTTTTTAATTATCCATCAGGGGAAGAATTAGCATAATGAATTTAATTTGAACAACTTCAGCTATCATTCCAGCCACACCTTAATCTTAATGAATCTGTGGTACAGCAGTAAAAGAGGGTGGAGGGGTAATGTGACTTCGGAGTATGAATACAACCATCGTCTGAATTACTAAACAGATTTATTGTTGGCTGAACGACCACTAGGTGGTAGCAGATACCAATGACCTTTTGGTAAAAATAAAAGATTGATCACACTTCTAAAAATATTGCTCCATTTGCAATCACGGATTTCGGGGTGACATCTAATTAATTTCAATGGAGTCCCTTAATCCTTGCCATCTCTAAAATTGATGAGCATTCATTCCCAAAAAGCTCAGCAGAAAATTATCAAAATTAGACCTCATTCTTAAAATCTAGTAACAATCACAAGTATACATGTCAGCTGACTGCAGCTGAATATCACGAGTAAGACACAGGCATCAGCCCTGAAGGAATCCCATTACAAAACAGCTTTGTTCCTCAAATCAGTTATATACATTAGAGAAACTCCAAATATGGCCTCTCCACAGGTTATGATGGGGTTACTTTCTAATAAAAATATCACAAGACAAAAATATTGTAAGGCGAAAATGCATGTTACTACAACATACCTAACCTAAAAAAGATAAGAGCATAGCCTATCCTACCTTACACATGCTTAGAACACTTACATTAGCCTACAGTTGGGCAAAATCATTAGCACAAAGCTTATTTTACAATAAACATGTAATTCATTGAATAACGTACTGAAAGTGAAAAACATTTACCTGTTATAAAGTCAAAATATCGTAACATGGACCATCGTAACCTGGGGAGCGTCTGTATTTTAGAACTATGGATGTTACAATACACTATATTTCCTAGCATGCATCGCTGAATTTGGATTTCCAGCAAGAAGTATCTAATGGGGCTGAAGTGAGCTTTGAAAGAGCTACAGTGAGAGAGGATGAGGTTCAGTTAGCAGCAAACAAAAATCATCCGTTTATCCACAATCCCTGGCCAGATAGATGACTCTCCTTTTAATATCTGTGGCATTTAATCTGGGAAGCCGCTTAATTTCCTCATAAGGTTAATAGGTAATTAATTCCCCAAAGGGATACAAGTGCCAGCCCAATCTTTCAGGGCTGAGCGTATTTGTCTTGGACTTACAGAAAGCGCTCTGCTACTCACACTACTGTGGTTTCTGTGCTGGTCCTCATCACCAAGCGGAATGTCAAGAAGTTCTGAAACACTATTTGTGCCCTCTTTAGCCAAATTATCATTATTTTAAAATTATAGGAAATAGGAGAAACATGCACTTTGGGACTTAAGGAAAAAAAAAAGTAAAGTTCTGCACCAATCGGGAACCGACCAGGAGGGACCGAAGGCGAGGCAAGCTTAAGGAGGTCTCAGGGGAAAAATGGACCACGGGAGCAATGAGTCTCCCTTCTGAGCTCCTGAGTGGGTCATGAGGTGAAGAGCGGACAGTGCAGCCAAACCTTTCCCAGCCAGCCGCTTCTTGCAGAGTTCTTCCTCTTCCTCACAGCAGCCATTCTCGGTCTTGCTGGGGTTCTGGCCGGACACAGAGGAGGCCAGCTTCTCCTCGTCTGTGGCATGGACCCTGCGGCTGGCCACCTTTGGCCCCTTCTCCTGTCGACAGCAAAACGTGCGCTCAGATGCCCGTTGCACTGCACATGACACTGGTCATCTACTGGCACTGGGAGTCTTGTGCATGTTAGCACTGGCACCTTACTGCAAATTGCCAGGTGTAAACAAGGGCATACAGCGGATGAACGGTTAAAAACGAACCAGTCCGTTATCAGAACTCCACAATCTCTCGGCCCAAGGTTGGGAATGTAGGTCGCTGCTTTTGGGATGACTAATGTGTTTGCTGCAAAGTCAGGTCAATCTGACTGGCTCCAGCAATAGGCGATTTTGGGAGGAACGAATGCTGGTACAGAGGGGAACGAGCCTCAAGCACTGGACCTTTAGGGAGCGTGGGAACAAGTAGGTCCGAGTCTCGACCCCCACTTCAGGGCGCACTAAACCCTGACCTTCAAACTGTGCTGTATGTGGAATGAATGGGCTTTTCACAGCGCTGTGACACGTGAATATGATGAATGAGCTGGTGCTTCCAGCAGCTCATGTCACAGAAAAATATAAATGATCTGAATACAAAAATCCAGAAGTATATGATCATTATTTACATGTGATGACAATTAATGGAAAAAAAATGGAAGGAATTTCAGATTCTTCTACCTGCATAGATACAGAAAGTCAGTAATGTAGCTGCTAGTTTGCTTCAGATGATCTATGACAGTTCATTCATTCAGTTACCTTTGCAGGAGTGTACAGGACCCAGGCCATGTGTGCACTACATTTGTCCACATGGTGGCACTATACAAGCCAATTTGGAACGGTCAGAAAAAAAATCAAGTACTCTGCAACTAACATTTTTAGTTTACAGCCCAAATGCAAGTGAGTAATTTATATTCATGAATTAATTACAATTAAACCCAACATGCAATGCGAGTAATTGCATTTCACGCTGACATCATACCTGACTGCAAATGTGCACAAGGGGCTGCTGTTCATCCTTCCCCTTGTTGGCATTCCTTTAAAAAAAAAGGGGGGGGGGGGAGAAAACAGATCACCTAAAGGAATTTTGAGGATCGGGCCCTGCTTGTCCAGACAGTGCATAATAGTAAACTTCCACTAGACCATAAGAACTTGTCAGCTCTGAATGGTGGTCATCAAAACACCAGGAACCTACAGTATATAATATGATAAATGACCTTCAGGCTGGAACCAGTTAAAATAGGATCAGTCACTCGGACAGCAATGTGTACGAATGGGAAGAAAAAAAAAATACATGAATTTAAAATCTGCCCCCAGTTCACTAAATTACTTTCTTAATTAGTATTATTACTATACTCTTCACGAGACACAAAGGCTTATGGGTAACAGCATACCACAGGTCAGTCAGGCAACACGCAGCGCCCCTGCAGCTGGGGGTTATAGGCCTTGCTCATTGGCTAATGGGCATGTGACTATTCTCCACAGACCGGGACTTGAACTGGAGACCTTCTGATCACCGGCACAGAGACTCACACCACAAACACCTACTGCCAGCTGTTAAAGATGGTGGACCGTGTGGTATGGGGAAAAAACAGCGAGAAACATTAGGGCCAGTTGATTGCTCTACATGGTCTGATAATGGCCAAGGGATACATATGAGGCAGAGTATGGTAGAGACACTGCTTCATGATATTGCTTCCATATTCCAAAATGTTACTATCCCTCCCACTGAAAATATTGAAAGAGGTTTCATGACGACCATGATGAATTCAGACCTCTTCCATGGATTCACTGCTTACCAGATCTAAATACCAATAATGGAGCAGAGATTGTAAAATAAAATTCTAACTTCTTCCATCCCTCAATGAACTGGAGGCATTTTCCTCTCAAATGGGCCGAACATCACACTATACGTCAGGATTTGTATGACAGCATTTCATAAAAGACTGAAGCTGTTCCATAGAGTAGTCTTACTCCTTATTAGGTGCTTGATATCAATACTGTTTTGTGCTTACATCATCCTGTCCACCATTGTATATTTAACTAGGGAAGGAGACCGACATGCTGGGGGTTAGAGAGGACAATAAAAAGGTAAATTTACTAGCTCTTGAGCAAAGGATTTAGATGTGCATCAGAATTTCATCAGACTAAAAGGATAAACAGAAATCCCATGACCACAAAAGGGAGAGTAAATATTTAAACATAATTAATCAGCTGAACAAAGTATTAGAGAAGGCAATGTCAAATAAGCATAAAAATTCAAGTCTTGATCCAAGTCTACTTCATTTAGTCTAATAAAAAGAAATAATTGGAAAAAAATTCTACAGTACCAGGAACAGCAGGTGAATAATATGAGCTTTTAGAAAGCAATGCTGGTGAAAACAGACCAAAAGACCACCTTAGACAGCCCTACACACAGAGACATCACAAGGGGGCACTCAACAGGGACAGACTGTAGGGATTACTGACTAACAGACTGTAACAGTCCGTTAAAACAAACAAAAAAATAAATCAGCGTGACTACAAAAAGCACAACTGTCCTATTTATTAATTCATGTTTAGGAAAAGTCTGGACAAAGCCAAGCACTTTGGGGCCTTGTGTAATTGTTTAAAAGTAATAGAATCCTATACAATTGTGAAGTTAGTAATAGAGCCACTTTTTAAACAGCTGTGATTACCATGCCTATAATTAGCATATCCATCCATCCATCTATCTATCTTCTAACCACTTATCCTGGACAGGGTTACACGGGGGCCTGGGGCATATGCCAGGTGGCATAGGGCACAAGGCTAGGGTATACCCTCCATGGGATGCCAGTGCAAGCATATTCATCCAAAATGGCATCCAACTGATAACATGGCATACAAAACCATTCACCCAAGAGAGCTGGCACTGGAGAACCTGCACACACTTACATGACTTCCCTGGCTTTGCCCTGTGAATGCTCTGCCAACCCCTCCTCATCAATAAGGAAATCCAGCTTCTGGCACACTGGGTCATCTGCCACTTTCTCAGCTGAATGGGGGCTCTTCAGCAAGTCCTCCCCATCCAATCTCCTAGATGGCCTGAAAGGGTCTACACAGTCTGGATCAAAACTGTAAGATCCCTTGAGGAGAGGCGGAGAGTCACACATCTTGGCATTGCTTGTAAATGGGTTGAAGTTGGGGTCATCCAAATGGCCAGCATGGAAGTTGTATGAGGCTTTAGGACAGGTAATCCCATCTGAGCCTTGGCTGCTAACTGGTCCTGACTCCAGCTCTGCAGATTTGCCCGTCAGTTTCTTGGGGCCGAGACGACTACCGGGCACCTTTCCCAGACTCCTGCCGGATGGCTTGCTGTCCTCCTTGAGGTTTGCATCGTCTTCCAGGCCAAGTTCCTGCATATGATCTCCAGTAATGGGTTTTACCAGAGGATTGGTGTTTCCATTGATCTGATTCAGGTCAAAGGCTTTGGAAATTGGTACGTCATCATCCACTTCATTAGGGTCTGGCCCATTCAGGGAGACCTTCATCATCAGAGATGCAGGCCTTTGTTTTTGTGATGTGTCATGAGCATCTACTTGGAGGTCATCTGTATGTCTGTTGTCGAGACTGTCACCCAGGAGCATGCCACGAGTCTGCAGGTTGAGGTTCTGGCCCTGGATTATACTGGAATCTACAGAGCACTTTGAGAGCTGAAGGTTGTTTAAAGCATCCACAGCCTCTGTCAGCACAGGGGTGCCCTTGGCAATGTGGGTAGCCTGGGAGGCCAGGGGAAGCTCGTTCTGGTTGGAGTTCTTGTCCAGAAATGAGTTGTCCAGGCCAGCAGTGCTGGAGAAGGACCGCAGATCTAAAAAACGGAGAGCAAGCATGTTACACTGAAAAACGACTAAACCAGTGCAAATTATTGAAGAATTTTCCCAGAATCCCCAAGGGGGAGATTTAAACTGCAGAAACAACAAAACATAACTCCTAGCACAATACACCCCCCCCCCCCAAAAAAAAAAAAAAAAAA
>JAODJW010000040.1:15248336-15265565 GCA_026777045.1 Hyperopisus bebe
CCACCACTATGTGGTGCTGCTTCAATTTTGGTCCAATTTGTCTCAAAATACAATAACCCCCAGATCATCAGAAATGCTATGTTCCTGAGAAGTTCGCAAAAGAGCCATTAAATACTTGTAGAGCTACTGTGTTCACAAGATAACGTGCAGTCACCCTTTTTTTCCTTTGCTGCCATCTAGCACTGCTGCTTCAATTTTGGTGCAAATAAAATCTACGTCCATATGACGTTTTTGTGAAGTGGCATTAACATCCACACTCACAAGATCAAGTGTTTTCTTCCTTTTGCTGGAACTAAGCAGTGATGCATCAATTCTGGTGTGATTTGTCACAAAATTAGAAAATGAATGTGTCTGCAAAGTGTCAAGAAGATCCATGAAATAGTTTTTGAGTTACCGCACTAGAGATCATATCTCTGAGACTACCCTACCCTTTACTATCATTATGCAATACTGCTTCAATTTGGTGCGATTTGTCTCAAAAGGTGATCATTGCGAGACCTCACATACAGTTTTTTAGAACTGTAATTTGAGTTTAAATTTATTACTATTTGAAATGTTTTACATAAAACTACTGCTTGTTTTTACTGTTTTTTTGCAAAAGAACACATAAAAGTAATGATTTTTGTTACAAAACAAATAAATGTACTATATTTTTACTGAATTAAGTAAATACCCTAAGATTTTCTGTGAGCACTATATTCCCAGTCCTGGGAATATACTACTGGGAAAGATGGTACCTTTGCTGGCTTTCTGCATGTCTCTCTCCAGACAGCAGGTAGCACAGAAGTGCTGAGGACAGGTGAGGCCTCTGGGCTCGATGGCGCTGCCAGGGTGCTTGCGGGCACAAGCCTCATGGTAGAAGCGGCCACAGCCACTGACCCGGCACTGTGTCATGTCACCGCCAGGGTCCTTGCAGGAAAAACAGTCGTGGGAGCCTGGGGGGGGGGGTGCAGATAGAAGGAGGAGTGAGATACAGTATCTCCATTTTTCATACTCACAATCCGATGCTGAAGGAAGATAAAGCCGACAACAGAAGTGTGAAATGCTACACAATAAATCTATGTGCGACTGACAGAATATCAGTTCTAAAATCATCATAATACTTGCATGTCGCTCACCGTTGGTACACTCCAGACAGGTGAACCTCCCTTCTGGCCGGGACGGTAGACCCAGGCACTCCAGATGGAAGAGCCTGCAGCACTCACCTTCACAGCTCACCAGGGCTTCCCCATAGCCCTCGCAGATCTGCCAAGGCACACAGGCACAAGCGTGGTCACCTGGGAACCATCTGCCCTTTACCAGCAAGCGGCCAGGAACCTACCTGACACACCGTGTCCTTCTTGGAGGCGACACCACCTTGCCGGGACAGGCTGGAGTCCACCGACTGCGTGTCGGAGCCATCTGCAGCCATGGGACTGTCCGCACCCTTCCCGAAGAGTACCTATGTATGTCGGAGCCCCTTAAGCCATTCAAGAGCTTTATGGCGGTCGACGATATTTGCCGTGTTTACATTCATTGGTTAAGCCAAAAGCAGGCAAGGAACTTGTCAAGGAAACCGTTGGCCAAACACTACAGATGTCCAAAAAAAGAAGGAGAAAAAAGGAGGACCAGACATACCTGCGGGTCACTGAGGCCCCTTGAGTCGGAGTCAGAGGTGTCGCGATACTGGGAGCTGGTCGTTTCCATGTCGGTGGAGGCTCGACTCCGCTTCTTCAAGGGCTTGCAGGAGTCAGAGATCTCGCTGGCCCCTGCTCAAGAGAGGAGACACACTCTTGTACATCTCAAAGCGTATTACAGCAGTACTTCCTGAAAGGTCCTTCGCACGTGACTATGAGAATAACGCCTCCAATTTTTAGTCCCGGTTTAAAAAGATCTGTGATGCTACCGCTGGGTATGCAGCAAATGAAGATCCCTACGAGAATAACCGTAAAATCGTTAGAACACAAGAATCCCAATGAAATACATAATGCACGGGTAGAGACTGAGGCTAAGAGCCAAATACCTTTTTGAGACCCAGACTTCAAAGCCGTTTGTGGAACCGTTTCTGACTGCAGAGAGACAAGAATATCAGGTAAAAGTGGAAATTTTTAAACTTTTCTGCCCGTGGGGCAGAGTCAGTGTATGATGCCAGAAGACCAAAGACCACAACCAGGATTCAGCATATGGTCCAGGAAACAGGTGTCACATGGGGCTGGAAACCCCCCCCCCCGTACCTGCTCCTTCTTCAGTTTCTTCTTGGGGACAGGTTCTGCACCTCTCTCAGACTCCGAGCGGCTCCGCACCGACCTGCGCTGCTGCTTGCGCTCCAGAGGCCCTGTGGGAGGCAGACTCTCAGTGCACCACCCTGTGCCTGGGGGGGGGAGGGGGGCTTTCTCAGGGAAGCCACAGCACTTTGCCGCTACCTGCAGGGGCCTCAACCAGCGCGTGCTGCGTAAGGCTGGACTCGCTCCGCCGGCCGAGGGGCCCGAACAGCCTCTCCTGCTCACTGGAGCTCAGCTCTGGCTCACTGCCACAGTCCTGCAGAACGAAACCACTAAGAAACCCCCGCACTCGACATTTCGGACTTTGTCGGTTCACCCCACGTTCACGCACAAGCATTCTGACAAACGCAGACGGGGTCTGGAAGAGACTGGACAGGACGCCGGACTCGGCCAAAGCTGTCGCACATACCTGCCAGCCTTCCACCTCCGTTCTCCTCGGCGAAAGGGCCTTCTCCCTGGACGAGGGCCACTCACACTTAATCATCTCCACATTGAGCTTCTTCATAGTGACAGAGAGAGGGAGCAGCTTCCGTGCGGCCGCCGTCTTCCAGGCCGTCTTCACTGGAGGAGACTGCTGGTGGACTTCCGTGGGTTCGCTGGGGACCGGAAACTGGCGGTTCTGCTCATCCTCCTCCTCCTCCTCCTCATCGTCATCTTCCTCGGGCCCCTTGGTATTGCTCTGGCTGGACTGCCGGCGGGGCTGCTGCCGAGTGGAACGCTGCTCTCCTTCTGGGGAGCCGGCGTTGTCCTCCCGTCCGCTGCCGCGGGATCGCCGTGCCTTCCTCCCCACCTTGGCGGCCCGGGGTGGTGAGATGCTGGGCACCTCGTCCACATATATGAATGTATAATTCTCTATGCGCTCCTCCCGCGTCATCAGAAAGGCATCCTCCGCGTGGCCGACGCCCACTTCCCACTGAACACGCTCCCTTTGAGGAATGGGCTTCAACAGCTGCAGAGACCACAGCAAACTGGCGTGTGAGCGACTCCAAAAGTCCTGATGCCCAGTAAGATCAGAAGAGCTCAAAGGTTCACCAAAAGCAGGAATGAATACATTCCATGATAATCAACATGATGTGTCTCATACCAATACCATTTGATGAGGGAGCTATTCAATTGAGACGAACAGCTTGACTGATTTATGATAGTATTGTGTTGACAACAGACCCAGATTCAATAATAATAATAATGAGAAGAATGAGCATAACAATTGATACTTTATTGATCCCAATGGGGAAATTCTCTTTTCAGCTGCCCCATCTTGCTCTGCATAACAGCAAACATGGCTGCAAAGGAATGCCACCTATTGCCACACTCAGGGAGCTGGGAGTCCAGGGCCTTTGCTCAAAGACCCACAACCGTGCCGGCAACCTTCCCACCACAGGCACAGAGGCTTAGCCCTCTGAGCCACACACTGCCCCCCAAGTGTTAACTCCACCAAATGTACGGGGGCGGTGCGTGACTCGGCAGGTTAAAACACAGTGCCGGCGACCAGGAGGTTGCGAGTTCAAACCCTTGAGTTGACAGAGTGATTTCACTGTTGGGCAAAACCCTTCAGCCCCAATTACTCCAGGGACTGTTTGACCTTGCTTTTGACTGTATGTCGTTTTGGATAAAAGCATCTGGTAAATAAATAAGTAGTAACTGGATACTGGCCATACGAGTGGAACAAATCGGAAGCTTGAGGACCTGAAGAGGCTAAAAAGCTGTGGACATGTGTGGCGGAGTACCTTGTGCCTTTCAACGGGATTGGAGGTTTTCCGCAGGGTCTCTGCCTGCAGATCGTCAAATTGATGCTGACCCTGATAAACCACCACCCTCTTCTCATGGATCCATGCCCTCTCCGGCACGCTGCCAAAGAACTGGACGTGGTATTCCTGGTGACCTGTGAACCAGGTCAGATGTGGGTCAGAGAAATACAGAAACCCAGGGCTCATCTGTGACCCTCTGCGACAGGTGGATGGTAGACTCACCTCTGGTGTTGATCCGGGTATGAACTTTGGATTGAGGGTCGCGGGACACCATGCAAGGCCACCAAGGGTACGTCCCCACCTTAGCCCATACCAGGTCCCCGACCTCATGGTCTTTAAAACCACCAGTGGTAACTAGTACCGTAGAAAAGTACTCCTGAGTCAATCAACCAAATGATCAAGGAGGGGACAGGAAGGGAAAAATAAATGAACTGCATTAAAACCATGAGGAATAAGCTGAAACAAATATCCTGAAGATTACAGGTCAACCTTTAATTGACAGATTAAAAAAAATAACCCTTGCTGATAAAGGGCGACTCACAGATGACTCTGCACTTACTTTTGGATCCCTTGCCTCCACGTTGGGGCCTTCGCAGTTCCTGGGTGTATCCAGCTCCTCCCTCCGTTCACACGGCTGTGGTCCCCGCAACACTGCCTCCCCCAGGCGAACAGAGGAGATACCTTGAGGCTGCTCCAGCTTCTGCAGCTCTGGCTCCGTGTTCTGGCTGTGATGGTCGCTGTTCTTTTTCCTCTTCTCCTTCTTGTGCTCATGTCGGCGGCGAGAAGTCACGCCAGCTTGGACCTCGTGCAGGAGATCTCCACAAAGCGCCGACTCAAACAGCTCTCGACCGTTATGGTACGTCTTGATGATCTTCAGTTTGATCTCAGGGGATCCAGTCTTCTTGGACAGGTTGGATGGTGGTGGCACTGCAGCTAAGGGGTGTGGTGGTGTCCTGTCCAATAGCGAGGGAGCTGGAGGGGAGTTGGGCGGGACTACAGGTGGGGGCAGAACATGAGGCATGAGATGAGGTGGAAGAGGGTGATGCTGCGTGTGCAAAGGTAGGGGGCTGTTGGTACTCTGAAGATGATTCTGCTGTTGATGGTGATGGTGTGGATGGGAACCTGGTGAGGAAGAAGGTGGAGGTTTCTCATGGGCAACAGGGGCCCTCAATACGATACCTTCCCCTGGCACAAGGTAGTGATCTCCATAGTTACGGATGGCATTGTAGCCATTGGCGGTGCCATTGGGGAACTGCGAGTACACGCCGTATTTGGTCTGGGACTCATACAAGCCCACTGTAGGCAGGTAGCCATTTGTGACACCTGGCAGGTCTTCAGGGGCCGAGGGGGGGTAGCAGAAACCAGACTCCAGGGCTGAATCATAAGTTGAACGGCCTCCATTCTCGCCCAGGTTGCTGCTGGCATCGTACGTATCCTCCTGCCGAATGTTGGCCGAGTCAATGAGCTGAGGCGGTTGTTGAATTGTGTTTCCCATGATCCCTTGCATGAAAGAGAAGGAGAAATCCATTGTTCTGCTGCGGCATCCTTAACTTTCCCTTTCTCTTTCAGGGCCTGGTAAGGGAAACACGAAGCAAAGAAATTTGCTGTAGGTGAAATCAGAGTCACACCTGTGACTTTTAATCAGGTAAATGTTTTCAAACCCTAGCCTGACATTTTAAAATTGCACAGTAAATCATATTAAAATTGCTATTAATTTTGATGGATGCAACCAAGAGGGGGGAAGGGGATTATGAAAATATTAAAATGACGAAAATTAATGTTTTACTGCCAAAGTATCCAGCAGGGAAAATACCTAAAGAAGGTTCACCAATTTGGCGATTGTGCGGAACAGGAATGTCTGCCGCTTCTTACAGTTGCGCTGAGGTTGCATGCAAGCCATCATAAGCAGTGCTGACAAAAAAAGCATGTGATCAACACGCTCTGCCACATGCCTGATGGCAGAGCCACGCCAAAGCGTGAAAATCAGGCATGCTTATTGTAAAGAAAAGCTCACGTTCAGGTAAATTGTTTGTGTTGGATTAAGGGATCACACAAAAATAGTCATCCCTCAACTTATGTCCTATCAAGCAATACCCAATCGTACACACACCCCATGAGAACCACAGCAAAATTAGGCAGACATCCAAAGCAGACATAGTGGACATCAACAGACATATTTTACCATGTGTGCAGCAGGTGGCAAGAACTAAAACAAACTGATTGTGCATCTATAGAGGTTTAGTTAAATGTGTGATATTGTATCTTATGTTACATATTTGACCTCCCCCTATAATGACTAAGATACAATGTCTAAATCAATGTGGATGCAAGACAATGGATACCTGTACTTTTTTTTTATTCCCGAGACAAAAAAATATATCACTTAAAAAATATAACCGAACAAAAATGAAACAAAGCTCATTTGAAATGCTTCTTTTTTGCATAAATGACAAACTGTTTCATAGTTAAGTGACACGTCATTAATCAGAAAAAAAAATTAGAAACCTGAGGAAAAAAAAGCTTCAACCTTACAGATTATGGCTCCTACCCAGAGCATGTTTTAAAACAATGAGTCCCAAGTTATGAAATATGGAAAAAATCTACAAATATAAAAACAAAATATATACTACAGAAGTAGTGTAAGAAGTCATGGGCTGCAACTGGAGACATAGATTATTTTGCTTTTTTGCAAAATTTCTATGTCTTTTACATTGAATTTATGCAGTAGTTCCACTAAAGATTTAAATTTTGACAAAGGAAGGTCTTCTTGTACAATCCATTCCAGAACCTTTACCATACCAGTTATTGCAATATCCTGCTCACTGCACATTTTTGTGCAAGACGTAGCAAGGTCAGCTTGTAATTGCAGTACCATAATGCACCTGCGGTGGTCAGGAAGGTCACAGTGTCTAGCAAGAGTGCTATTTTGAAAGTTTCTGTTTTGGGCAGCTTTGCTCATTCCACACCGTACGCTATTTTCTTCGCATATCGAACAGAACATGAAGTCTGGCCTTTCGTCACTTGCTTCTACGTACCGAAGCCATCTGTACCTGGATAGCCATTTGCATTTAAACTCGCGGATTTTCTTTGTTTTTGTTTCATTATTGTTTAAATCCGTTAACGTTTCTGGCGATGGACTGGCAGGTGGATTATAGAAAGTAAGTTTCCGTTGCGAAGGATCAGGTTTGTGAACTTTCTTCGGCGGCATCCTGGTCATGCAGCATATGTGAAGCGTGCCGAAGTAATCGACACAACAGCGAATACCATTTGTCAAAATATGGGCACCTGTGTTTTATTAGCCAATCAACTTCTTACATTGCCGAGGACAACCGGTGTCGATATGAAATAAGCACCGCGAAATAGAGCGATAGGTTTTAGACAACTAATTTCTATTGCAACCTACGGAACGCACAGTATTAAAATCTTTGCGTCCTATGGAGAAAGAATGCGTCCTGGACGCGGGACGCACATCTAGATTAATCTCTGCTACTGCAACAAATCGTTTCACTAAACAGGATTTGCATTGCAGGTTGTTTTTAGAAGCAGCTTACAAGTAAAAAAAAATCCAAAACAATAAAAACAACATTTGGGTATAATAAATAGCATCATCACAACTGGTAATCAGTTGCACAGTGTTACATCTTTGTCTGATATTGCTATATAAACACTTTCAATACCTATACTTAAGGACATACATTAAGCTTTTAAACTTTTTGCTAATAGTGACCCATTCTTACATATACAGATAATTAGACTTAATATAGACTTAGAATATATTGGTTATCTAATACCAATACCCACAACCAGCTAACCTCTGAGCCACTTGGCAAGCAGGGAAGGATGCTGGCAATGAGACTTAATGGTGGAATGACATGACATTGTTTTTTATCTATGGAAAGATGGATCTGCTGGCCACGGGCAAGGATGAATTAAAAACATGCTGCAGGCTGCTATTTTGAGATCTTTTGTAGTAGAGATGCCACCCATCCCATATTGTAAAATAACATGCTATGTCCCATTTTGATCCAATTTGGAACGCGATTTGTCTTGTATTTTTGGACCACGCAATCAATGACCCCACTCAGCACATTTTATTACTGGATACTGGGGGGCTCTTATTCCTTCAAATTGAAAGTGGCAGCCCTACGTTTAAGCTCTACCTAAGTGGGGGGTGAGCCAATGAAATCCCTCGCCCTCCACTAGTAAATATGACTGACTGTCCAAGGCAATCCTTTTCATTATTTTAGCAGCTATGTCTTTAGCTCTGGTACTGCTACCATTTAATACTGATAGTGAGGTTTAAATACTGGCTTGCAATATCAGCCAAAAATGACACCTCAGACCGATATCAATATCGTGATTTTTAATGACTATCAGTCAAAACAAATTGCACATGCTTTTGAAGACATCCATAATATAAACAGCTTCAGCATCATACATTTCTTACAATTCATCTTATGTTTCAAATCAAACCATTCATGCATTACAAAATGAATGTTTTGTGGAAAAAAACCTCTGAAATTCACAGGGGTTTAATTGTGCAGACTGATTTCCCATTATTGCCACAAGACTGTTGTTTCCAGCTGTTAAATTGGAAGCACTGAAGACGCCCTTTGTTATTTACAGTGTATAATGTAATTTTACTTCTAAAGAAATGTAATCTGTGTGTGTGTGTAAAATTTACAGCCTTTTCATTCTTCAGATACCAGTCACATGTTATCCTGAAAACACTGATAGAAGCTCCTGTAGTTTGTCAAACTGTCAGTATTGTTAAACATAGCTGACAGTAATTCTGAAACTGAAATATGTGTCCATTATCCAGTGCTTCTGGGAACAGCTTGGAGGACTCCAAAGTATATAAATAAAGCCAACAAACAGCCCATTACAAATTGAGGATCTAGATATTAAAACTAGGAATCAGAAAGCTACAGCCCCTGAAGAAACATCCCCTATAGTGTAACTAAAAGTTCAAGTACTTGCTACCTTAAATTGATTTTCTTGATTTGTGGACTTCAACTAGAAAAAATATCCAGTCAACTAAATCTGGATAAAAATCAGCCATTAGATGTCTGTTAAACCACACAGTAAATAAATAATGATCATTACTGGAAAAAACACTTTAAAAAATAAAAACACACTTCAGCTCTTAAAATAAAACACATACCTTAATCACCTGCAATAAGGCCTAATTGTTTTACTGCAACAAAAATTGCCAAACAGAGTGTTCTCTCAGGACCAAGTCTGATATCCATTCCCATAGCCTGAGAAAGGCAAATATTATTATAGACATCTGGGCTGGTCACAGGATCTTTATCCTTAATGTCTGTCAACTATGGTTTCAGGAGTAACAGAAAAACCTGTGTAACCAACGTTATTTTACCTGTTAGCTGACAGACAGCTTTTCACTATCAAAACAGCACTCTTAATTTCTGCAAATATAATTCAGCAACTAAGACATCTCTTACGAAAGATAGGTGTACTACATTCAAGCAAAGCTTTAAATATCTCTAGGCATGAAAGTCTTAACTATGAAAAACTACAGAAAATGGTATGCATTCAAAGCAAAGTTATCTGAAGATGCAGAGGGAAAAAAATCAGATAGTGTTGACAGCCAAGAAAGAACTACATCCAACCATCATCATCTGTCCGTGGCTACTGATAAACCACAGTGTAATCCGGGGGAGTCAAACTCCATTCCTGGGGGGCAGGAGCCCAGTGTAGCTTAGTCCTTTTCCTGTTCTGCCACAAAAGATTCAGCTCCAGAGCTGTGTGATAATTAGCACAAGGAGCTGACATCAGGTGTGTTAAATGAGGGGAAACCCAAAATTGTGCAGGGCTCCGGCCCCCCAGGACTGGCATAATCCGATATTCCATTCTAATAAAGAAAAACTTTTAAACACCCAAAAACTGACTAACTGACTGAACTAAAACATTACACAAAGCTTTCAAAAAACTTTTTTTCTAGGAACCCCCCACCCACCAAGAAAACAACTTTTTGAAAGCACATATGGCAGCTATTGTAATATGGGTCCTTTAAGGATAGCCCCCCCCCCCCTTTGCTTTCCATAGCGGAATATCCTTCTCCCCCACCCTATCATTCCTGGCAAAAATGTGCTCCAGTTCTGACAGGTTTGTAACTGATGCACTACAAAGAAAATTCACCTGCTTTCTGTTAAAACACTTCATTCAGCATTAGCCTTGTCAGGTTATCGTCCACATAAAATCTGTAGTAAATTTTTGACCCAGATTTAGATTTCTTAGAACAAAATTTATTAACATTTCTATACCTTGTTACATCCGTACTCCCATAAAGAGAGTCCATGATTCCAGCATACCAGTAACACCATGCCTCTACTCATCTTGTGTTTTGAACTAATGTTCACTTGTTTATGTGCTGTGCTCAGTTTTTCATACAAAACATTCCACTTTTTTGCATCCCTTCGCACAGGCTGCATATAAATTTAATTCAGTTATTTTTTTAATGTTCTCTTATTTGAATTGTATTGCTTTAGTTTTACTGGACTGAGAAATGTCATGTAGGGTTAAAAAATATTTTATTTAAAGGAAAAAAAAAAAAAAAAACCCAGGCAATCTCACAGGAGGCCAGCGTAGTATGTGGACAAGTGGTCTTTTTACCAGAGATAATTAAAACCATGTCAAGACTAGACCTAGACGTTGTCACATTCTTCAAATTAACAGGGCGCTTCCGGAAGAAATGAATGGAGGCGTGAGGCAGACTGTCGGCGCTTTGTTGGACTGGAGGCGATTAGGATGCCGGGCATCCTCTCGTGCAGCCCACAGCCACAATGGGCTCTGAGAGAGGACTGTCCTGTGCAAGAGCACTGCCAGAGCCTAGGGTACGAACTCCACCTCTGAGGGCCAAACATCAGTACACTCCTACCCGGTGATGCTTTAGGCACGCTAGACTTTATGTGGGTTTACAATTATCTGCTAAGGTTGGTGAAATGAGCCCTTTATCAACATCCAATTCTAGCAAAATTCACCAAATTTGTTTAATTAAGATAAAGGACATCACTGATGCATTTTATTCACATAAACTATGGTACAAATGCTCTGCAGATTTCGCCTAATATTCTAAATCAGTCTGCTAGTACTTTAGGTGTAAATATGTAGGTATATTTCCTCGCCCAACAAATTAAAATTCTTTAACATTAACAAAAGGCACAATTTTCAGAGGGCGAATATTATGTTCTTGTACTCCGTTTCTTAAGTGTAAAAGAAGAAATAAAAGCATCGCAACACAGGAGATCCAGTGAGTTTCAGCACAAACAGGTATGCAACGGCAATATTTAAACGTTGTACGGGATCCTTATACGTGCTGAAACTCCAATGCATCCCCGTGATTAAAGCATAATAAACACTTGTCTTGTCTTGCAGCATCTGAGCACAGCACTCAGTCAGTCATGATAAGAAAGATTCCTTCAAGATATTTCGACATATTCCAATCTAAAGTTGGATAAACGCAGCAAGTGTTTATGCATGTAAATTAATGGGAATTTCTATTACCAAAACTGGTGCCGGCGTTACGTTACTTCAATATATCAGGAAGTCACTAAAACACACACAGCACACATAGAAGGCGAGTATTAGACACGCACTCACACTTTCCATCGTGTCAGGCTCAAAGTGCGACGATTTAGAAAGATGCCTCACAAAAACTACCGCAAACTGCGCGAAACGGCCGTCCTAACTGGCGCTACCATACCCTAACACAGACACAACGTGTACTGCTTATACTCGCATTAAAATCAATGTCCCTGTTACCGGTTCGGCAGCCCCGAAGAGCCGGCCGAAATGCGGAAGACCGAAACAGCCTGACAGCCGAAGAAGGAGACAGCAGCCCAGTTTACCAACATGGCTGCCCATGTCCCTTTAAATCAAATTGGCCAGATTACACAAACACTCGTTACAGGCAAAGGGGGAAAAAAAACTCAGCCCATCAACTGAAACAGTCAAGCTTGGATGCGATTGTCGTAATGTAACGAGGGAGAAAGAGAAAGAGGAAGAGACAGAGTAAAACGAAAATGTCAATACCTTCGGCGACTTCCATTCTAAACAAACGGCCAATATGAGAGCCTCCCGATGCGACACTTTAAAAAGACAGCTAGCTACAACAAAAGCGTCCAAAACACCAGCTAGCTCGCTAAAGTACAGGCCTCTTCTTTGGCCAACTCCAATTTATTCATTAAAAAAAGAGAGAGGGTGTAACTCGCGGTCAGCGTTTAGTTCCCATGGCCGGTATTTTTTATATGGAAACGTTTGAGGGTTTTTGTATTTTGTCCTAACGTTGGTGTGAAATTTAGAGAAATCTTGCTCCCATGTATTTTTACGTTACTGCCTCCCTCTCTCCCTCTAGCTGTAACAAAAGCTCCCTGCTTCAGGCCCTGTGTCTCTGATCAGCG
Source organism: Hyperopisus bebe (assembly GCA_026777045.1). Classification (NCBI taxonomy): domain Eukaryota; kingdom Metazoa; phylum Chordata; class Actinopteri; order Osteoglossiformes; family Mormyridae; genus Hyperopisus; species Hyperopisus bebe. The sequence continues at coordinate 15,260,769 of JAODJW010000040.1, forward strand.
CCAAAATCACAAGCTCCCGATTGGCCGGAGTGCAAAAACTGAAAGGGATACTGGGAAATGTGGTTTCCTAAAGCAGTATTTTTAACACAGCCCTGCACGTACTGGTTTGTTTTTGCAAGCGCTGTAAGCGAAAAGATGTTAGAAGAAAATGTTTTGTAAAAGATGACAGATTTATTACATTCTTTTGGCCATAAACGAGCATGCTATGTAGTATGCGAAAATGAATTTTAATTACTTACGCTGCAGTTCGCTCATATTTAATTTCCGTTCAAAGCTAATATATAGTCGCGAAAATGTATTGCAGTTTAAATGGTTGTACGCAATTAAGAAGCCATTAATTTAAACAGTTTTATGAAGTGAATATACGTTAAATATCGGACAGACTTCGCTAGGCTGACGCATAGAGATAAGTCAAAAGTGCAATTGCAGTTGCAAATGTGGTGCAATTACACGAATCGCCACACCTCCATACAACAGGCATTTTAGAAACTGCAGGCAAGGTGATGCAGTCCTCATGTGAGGCGTCAAGATGCAACGCATCAAGAGTCATGCTATACAAAAATCATTTCAGAGGAAGGCTGGGTGATACAACAAAACTAATTGTACGGATATATTTTCTCACTATATGGACAGAGAACAGCGAAAGTGTTACTTAAAATGATTTGTTTTGTTCTGATTTTAATTTTTCCAACACTTTAACATATACGAATCCCTTACAGTAATTCGCATATCTTTAACACTGCATCATATATTATAGCCGAATCAATGAGATGGATCATATTTAACATGGGCCCGCACTTCTAATAAGCAAGCAGTTCTTGTAGCGCAACACGAGAATAACTAATAATGCCTGAGAGGGTGAAAGCCAACATCTTACACAATAATCACATTCAGGGGAACCCCATTGCAACCATAAGCACACCGTGGTAAAAACATTACATTCTGTACTTACATCACAACAGGACACCACTTACTATTTACAACACAAATACACAATTACAATGTTATTCACGGTTATTTACAGTGAAAACGTGGTGCAAGGCATGCTGGTATATGTGAATAATTTTAGTCTCCATTGCCTTGCCCCACTGCATCACATTGACCCCAGAGAAATCGAGTCTACCACAAAGTCTCACAACTGCTGCAGAGACTGGTGCTGCCGCTGCAGTTGTAATATCACAGTCACCAGAGTCCCTGGGATATCTTCATCCTCTGTTGCGTCCTCATCCTCAGCTGCAGGTCGGGCCAGGGGATGATCCGACGCTAGACGATCGCTGTGCAGAGCTTCAGACATTCAACACTCCAGCAACAGATGACATTAGAGAAGCACTTGACGATCTCCCCCAGTCCCCTCCAGTAACTGTCCAGCTCGGGTAATTGCCCTTTCTTACCAATAGGGCAATACACCCAAATTGGGTCTCTGATGCCAATTTCCTGCCCGCGGCTGCATGCATTGTAGACGTGTTCCTGTTGGGCAGTTGTTGCGCCTTCGTGCTGTCGGGCCACCTCTTGCACGTCCTTCAGACACTCCTGGAGGTACCGCAGGTATTCCATACCTGGGTCCTTTGGTACCTCCAGCTTTCGGGGCAGCCCGAACATCAAGTCCACTGGCATGCGCAACCTGAATGACGAACTGCACTGCAAGCGTGCAATTAAACGTGCAATTAAGCGTGCAATTAAACGTGCAATTAAACGTGCAATTAAGCGCGCAATTAAACTGCTCCCCCAGCCCATCACTCTGAGGGTGTAGGGGGGGGCAAACACCTGTGCTTCACCATGCAGCTCCTCTGGCGCACCGAAACGGCAGAACTCCTCCAAGAGCTTCCCAGCAGTGGTCACTGAACTTCACTGGGGACTGGGGAACCCCTGGGGCCACTTAGTAAAAATATCCATTGCCACGAGGAGGTAGGAATTCCCAGAGTCACTACAGGGAAAAAGGCCCAGTACACCCACCCTGACCCTCTCCGTCGGCACCTCCACTTGAGCTCTGGACTGGTGGCTTGGTCCCTTCTGGGCCATGCATGCGTCACAACAGTAGACCGACAGCTCAATGTCCCGACTGCAGCCAGGCCAATAGAAGCGGCAGTACCATTTCCCCAGCGCAGGAGGGAGCCCTTTTGGGGGCTCAGGCAGAGACAAGACTTCCAAATCTCAAAAGACAGCGTGGAGACGATGTATACCAATCATTTTGTCTTGTAAATAAATATTGTCCTATTTCCCTGCCTGTGTTTCTATGGTTTGAATCCAGCTGAACAAGATCCAAATTATATATGACCATATTAGAATTTGCTAGTGTTAAATATTTTGCTAAGATTATGTTTACCGTAGAATGTTGTTCTTTTTATAAATAAACTGACCAACTGAAAAAGCAACAACTTGTATTTAACATTAAAATGAACAACTTCCCCAAATTCACATTCACAAACTATTTAAAGAGGTTAAAGGCCTAGATAACCTCAAATTACAATCATTAGTCAATAAACAGATTAATAAAGCTTAATTGCGGTGCTGAAGAAATATACATTGACAGGGCTCCAGTGGTGTAATGCACCTGACGTACATAGATTATTTGTAAACAGGTGTCACATTTCAACCATTATTAAATCAGCATCATCACTTTGACTGTTTGAATTAGTGTATTATTTTGAATAGAATAGTTGCTTATTTGCTGTAGCAATTAAGAACTATCAAAACTGGACATTTGAGGTGAGGAGCCAGTGTGCATCTGAATTTTTATTCAGTATTTTATTCAATTTTATGAAGATGAAGAATTACATGGAAGATCGCTCTAAATCCATTTTACATTTCTGGCTTTTGAAAACTACTTTAATATCAGGACATGTTAACGTTCTATATGCTGATACTACCTGATCCATCCAAGTTGACTGTTTCAATCACTTTTAGTCAGCAGTTTTCTAGTCTTTACACAATTTCTCAAAAGAACCCAGGCAAATACTTTTTAAATCTAAGCTACTGTAAATTTTTTGAATGTTCATACAATATATAACTAACAGAACACGTCCTTATAATGTTAATAGTATATCAGAACTGCTGTAGCAAACTGCCATTGTTACAAAAAAGGTTTATGTTAAATTGTATATATGTATTATACCCAGCTGTCTCACCCACACAGTAAAAGGGCCTTCCACATAGGAGACTCATGCTTTGAGTAAGCACAATCTTAGTTTTAAATTAAAATTCTGCATACGTATGTTGGGCTGTCTGAACAAAAGTAGAGTATAGAAAAATATAAAACTGCCAATTTCGCTGAAGCAATCTGGATATGTTGGTGAAGCCAGAATTACAGGGTTCGTTTACTTGGGCGGGACCTTAGACACTATACGGTCCTCTCAAGGAGTTCAACGGACATGTTCACTTAGCAGATGTTAGCTAGATTTTTTTTTTGTTGAGGGTTAATGCTAAGATGCCTTATTTAATCATTTATTCTGGTTTATTTTGCATCTTTTTTTTGTTTGTGCATTTTTTTTAAATACACAACCCGTTAATGTACTTATTTGTACTGTTTGCTACAAAGGACTTGTTTTGGCAGCGGCGTTTCACTCAGACTGGGTAATTCTATAGGTACTTGATACAGGAAAAAAGGTTAGCAAAAAGGGGAAATTAGGGGTAATTTGGGGAAACGTATTTTTTTCAGTACGGTGATGGTTTAACAATGAGGAAGTATGTCTTTCCAGTAGACGATTTAATTATATTGACCTATTGAACATACCCAATCTTATTTTACACCGTACCAAACGAACTGTTTAGTAAAGTACGAAAAAACCCCTATCCGGTTTTCAAGAAACACCTTTCTGGGTAAAACTGCTTACTACTACTAGTTTTTTCTTAAGTAGTACTTTCCATAGAGACGAAAAATCTAAGCGGCTCCTTTCTCCTTTAAGCCGCGGACTTCAAGCATCACGTGAACGCGCACTCATCTTCCCGTATGACCGCAATGCTGCTCACAACCACCAATTTATTTCGAGCATTACCGTAAGTCTTAAGGAAAACGCGCATTGATATAGGGGCTTAGAGCCCGGCATAACGCGGACAACCGTATCAGAACGTGGCCCTCTAGCTGGATTTGTTAGAAGACGGCTGATCCAAGCTGATTAATCTGGGGTTGTTATTCACAGACGTCGCGTTTAACCTAAAAGATCAAGGTAGGTCAGCAGTCTTCCAAATTAAATTTAAGTGAATTTGCTCTTTTATTCTGTCTTATAATAACTCGCATTCTATTTCGTTTTCGTTACACTCCATCAGTCGTGTTGCGATTATGGATTTATCTGCCGCATAAATACGTATAACAGAGAGAAGAACGAGCCATTGTTTGAAAATAACTATTATACATGTGTATATAAATATATATATATATATATGATAAATATTTTAATATATTAAGGATAGAACACCATATCGGCCAGACACATTCTTTACAGTTTTAAATTTTATCGGGTAAGCTGGTGTATTGTAAATAAATTAGATGTTTTTAATAAAGACTACTAATAATCGCATCGTTTTGCTTCTTGTTTTAGTAAAAACGGCGAGTATTGTCGCCTACCAACGCCATTTTAAAAGGGATACGGTGGCTATTAGTAACACCGACTCCAGCTCGGACTGAAGGGAATGACGCGCTTACAAAAAACCGTCTTTCCCGACTAACCTTCATAGCCAGTGTAAATGCTATATAATGCTATATCATCACTAACAGCGGTGCTGTAATTCTCTTGTTTTACTCATAAGCTTAACGGTTACAAACACGGCTTGTCATTTAAATGGAAGCGGGGTGGGGTGGGG
>JAODJW010000040.1:15268679-15284363 GCA_026777045.1 Hyperopisus bebe
TAAGACTTTTGCCTATACATACACAGTGATTGGGAAGTAACTCATAAAAGTAATCCATTACAGACAGAGGTGGACAGCCAGGTCCAGAAAGTATAAATCCAGCCCAAGGTTTTGTTTCAACCAACCTGCTGAGTATTCTGTGACTGTGACTCTTTATAGTCAATTGGTTGGTTGAAACAAAACCTTGGTCTGGATTTGTACTTTCTGGATCTGGGTTCATCCAACACCCTTGGGGCATTTTAGGGGGTACCGGCAGACTCAACATAGATATTTGTACATTTATCTGCATTTCTGGTTATTATTGATTTATTTTATAATTTCCTGTATTCTATAATTTTCAAATTCATTTTCTATTGGGACTTCTCGGATAAACTCATTTCATTACATGCGTCTACTGCTCTATGCTGTACTATTGTGAATTTGATTAATAAACTTTCATCAGAGCACTTATTAAATATTTTTACGCGTGATAAATAATTGAGTCCAGTTATCAGCCCATACGTCACCTAGCGTAAGGTTTACAGTAACGATAGTCCTGCTGTCAGTGTTTAGGGAAACAAATTGGCCCAAGAGTATCCGTGAAGCACGTTTTCAAAAATGCGAACTTTTTTTTTTTTTTTACTGAAGCCCTGTGGTTTGTCTGTCCTATATATATATATTCTGTATCTACTTTTATACAGCTGTTAAACTTACTGAAACAAGGATATATGCAGTATAAGTTAGTGGAGGATATAAAATAATTTAAAACTAAAATATATATTTTTAATGGGACTTCCATCTCCTGCTAGCATTTGAATGGCTTTACAAACAATTTGTCAAGTACTTAATTATTAATGACCTCTAAATGAAACAGGTTAATGTCTAAATGACATGATAATAATAATAATAATAGTAATAGAAATGACCAAAATATATCATTAACAGTATAGGTATCTAAAACTTCAAAGAATCTTGTATCTTAACTCTTGTTAGTGTTTTACAATTTTTCTATGAATGTAATATTTGATGCTGGTTAAAGCAGGTACATTTTTGATGCATGCCATCCTAGTAGTTTTTCCTTTTGCAGCATGCTGGTTCTTACTCAAGGTTTCTGAGGAGGCCTTTACCTGATTTCTCCCTCCTCTGTCTCTACCTGCAGTGCAGCAATGAGTCTGCTGTCAAACCTGTTGCTACTGTCTCTGGTCCTTCTGCTGTTGCAAGGTCACCTCGGCTGGGCAAAGCGTGGAGGAGGTGGAGGCTTTAGCTTTGGCAAGAAATCCTCAAGCAGCAAAGGGCACACAGGAGGATCACGTAAGCCAGGACAGGGCACACACATGCAGCCTGGGCAGTACCCCAGGCAGCCAAACCAAAACCCGGCAGGAGGGTACCCAGCGGCGGGCGGGTACCCAGCGGCGGGCGGATACCCAGCGGCGGGCGGATACCCAGCGGCGGGCGGGTACCCAGCGGCGGGCGGATACCCAGCAGCGGGCGGGTACCCTGGAGCAGGAGGGTACCCTAACCATTATCCAGGAAGAGGTGGTGTTAATCCTGGTGGGTACCCAGCAGCAGGAGGGTACCCTGCAGCAGGCGGGTACCCAGCAGCAGGAGGGTACCCGGCAGCAGGCGGCTATCCAGCGGCAGGAGGGTACCCAGCCAGAGGAGGTATGAATCCAGGAGGTTATCCAAATCAGTATGGAGGAGGAGTCTACCATGGTGGAGCAGCCTATCCTGGAGGTTACCCTCACAGGGGAGCGACAGGGTGGGGACAGCAAGGTGGTTTTCCTGGGGGTTACCCAGCAGGAGGTGGAGGGTATCCAAACTGGAACCCTAATAATCAGATCCTGAGTCCACGCTACGGTGGAGGCTACGGGTATGGCGGCGGGGGGTTTGGAATGGGAGGCTCGCCGTTTTCCCGGACAGTGCATAACATGGGAATGGGTCCCTCTATGAAATCCAAGGGATTTGGCAAGAACGCAGCCCTGGCAGCAGGAGTTGGAGTGATGGCGGGCATGGCAGTGGGCTACGGCTTAGGCCGTTTCCCACGGCCTCATTTCCATTTCAACAGTCCACAGGAGGAGTACTACTACAATCAGTACATGTACCGCCGCTACGGCAGAGTTTCCACCGACGCAAACGATTTTGGCCGCGACTACCAATTCAAGCCGCCTCCGCAATCGTACGAGAACTACATGGACTCCTGTATGAAGCGGACGGACTTGCTACAGGCACCCAACCCCCAAGACAACAGAGAGGGCGATGCTCGAACCACCAACCAGGACACACCAAGGGATGCCCAGGTCGTTGGCACTGGTGGTGGGGGCGGTGCGGAGGCCCCGACTACGACAGCTAACAGCTCCATGATCGGGAGCTCCTCAAACGACACGAGGAACGCGTCATCCACACCGGGGCCACGGAGCCCGGAGCCCATGCTTCCGGCAGTTTCTGACGATAAAGAGGAGGATGGCGACGATACGGTTAGCATATTAGAGATCGGCTACCCTGAGCTGATAGAGCAGCTGAAGGCGCGCCGTTGCGTGGAGCTCTACGTAGTCTACTCTGAGCGCTTCCTAGAGAAACAAACAGGCGAGTTCAGCGAGACCAAGGCCAGCGGGGTGTTGCTGTGCCCTCTGAGCCAGGGGCTGCTGGCGTTCCTCACTGGCTTTGCCCTGCTCCTGGCCAGCCTTCCAGCGCTAGCGTGATGCACGTATCAAGCAACTGCAAGAGAACCGCTCACACCGTCATGTTCCACAAAGCCCGGAGATTTATAGTACTCAAGGATGACGTCCTGTCACAGCTTCTCCAACCGAGCGCCAGTGTGATTTCTGCTGCCATGTCTCCTTTCATGTAGGCCCTTTTGCATTTTGTGTTGCAGTTAAATTTTCACAAGCGACTGGAGTCAACGACGACATAAATTATGGAGCAAAATTGCATCACTGGATAAATACTGCACAATACCCGTACGCATGTACATGACTAGACATTACGTAACTAGTCGCGAGGTTACCATGGTAAGGGACCAAAATATTAAACAATTTAGGACATTTGATTTCATGGGAAAAACAGTACATAAAATAATTAAATGTTCCCATGCCAGCTAAGGGCTGTGTGAGTCTGGGTAAAATAGGAATTACATTTTTTTTCCATCAGAATTTAGATCACATTTTTCTCCCATGATTATTGAGATATTCATTTCTCTCATATTATTTGCATTACATGTAGTTGGTTCCATCTTCATAAAGACAATGGGACAGTCACTTTTGCAGAATGAAAAGGCCACGGTCCTGTTTTTTAACTCCTGTTCATCTGCAAGAAACACTAAACATAAAACTCATCTATTCTTAATTATAACACCTTTAAAATGGTTTTCTACAAATTCATCGTTTTCCTAGACAGCTGCAACTTTTGCAAAACATGAGTTACATACTATGCTTTTAACTGCCGTTATTGTCTTTGTATCCAAAATAATTCCACATTTGACCCCTTTTTGATACGAGCTCCACATTATTGCTCAAACGAGGGTTGGAAAAAAATGTTCCTCTTTCTCAGTCAACCAGAAGGGTATTCTCCAGTCTGAATCCTTTTGTTCATGATTCTGAAGCTTTTTCTTTCATCGTATCGCACACATTTATTTTCCGATTTGGTCCCTCTTTGTGCGTACTGTTCGTCACATGGTATAACACAGTCCTGTCATTTGTTGATATAGCTTAAGGAGAAAAGGGGAGCGCTTGGTCTGATGCTGCAGATCTCTCTGCTAATGTTAACACGGCACAATCATTATCATGTAAGAATGAGGTTGCATAGACGTATGAATCGAGATCATGATTTAAAAATGATTAATCCTGCAGCCCTAATTACTAGCTGCAATGTTATCTGCAAATCTTTAGAAGTGACGGTAATGTATACTGTAAGTTTTTGTAGCATTTTAGGCGTAAGCAGCCGGAAAATAATTCAGAACTGCTAGATGATCCACAAGTTGCTATGGGCATAACACTTTTGCACTTTTTTTTAATCACTGAATATTATATTTATAAACAATATGCTGAGACAAATAATATATACAAAAGTTCCTAGTGTATGCTGCATGGCAGACCTAGAATCAGGCTTATTCTTTACTGTTTTTGTTATTGTACTATTAATTATGGGTTGTTTCATGGATGTTCAGGTAAACAGGAAAAAAAACCTTCACCATGACACTGGTTCCCAAAGGCAGCTTCATTGTCACTTTAGGCTGGATGTGATCAGACACGAGCAGCGTCCTTTAACCAAACTGACCATGAGGTTAAAGGTTCTCTTCTCTAGTGTAATTTTCATAGTTACAGTAAGACACCAAAAAAGATGGAATGTGTGTATTCAACTCAGTAAGATGAATGTGAGGAATAGAATTAAGTCACAGATTTGTCATATTTGAAGACAAAGCATATTTGTCATTTTTGTGAATTATTATGCCTTTGGCTAACATATTTAGGAATTCCTATACAATGCATGGAGAAGATACATGTGTGATGTGTATTTAGTAGCTGTACTTATGTTAATCAGTGTGTCTGTCTCAGTAACACCACATCCGGTCTCTCATTATCCCTGGGTGTCTGTTGCTTAAGTGCTCTTACTTGTCATACACTCCCCATTTCAAGGACCCTAAACCCCCCCCCCCCCCCCCGGGGCCCATGAGGCGTACCCCTTTTCTACAATGTATCATTTGTACCCAGCTGTTTCATACTTGTATTTCATACATGTCTTGAAGGTGAATGTGGAAGGTGAGAGCAGCCTGTGTGTTTCGCTGTTTCAGTGAAAGTTCAATAACTTCAGTTCTGTATAATCCTCCTCTGGAAAAGTCATCCTTCTAATATAACGTAACATCTTTTATACACACAAATTTACACACTAAGAGCAGATGGCTGTAGATTTAAAACAATCTCACCTATAAAAGAGGTAATGGCAAAATCCCATGATTGTAACGTGCAATAGATGCTCCTTAGGATGCCTCTATGTATTGATTCTTTCTACATCCTATTTTGTGTGAACAGACATAAGCTTCTATATTTGATCTGCACTATCTGAAAGGGCACTGTTGTCTTGTGAACATAATAAAGTTCCTGTGAATTCTACAACTGATTTAATCTTTGGTTTCCTTAAACTGCCAGTAAGTCTGTCACTTGTTTGTGTTTGTATATGTGAAATAAAATTCCCCAAGCATTACTGTCTCCTCGTAACGCCACTTATTTAAAACTGCCATGGACTGTAGGACTGGAGAATTGGTTTCTTTCTGTCTTTTCTGTCGCTGTTTGTAAGTTGGGGGTGTGGCTGACATTAATCAGGGCTAAGACACTCATTTCACCTGTGCCTTACTACCAATTATGTAACAGCGTTCTGTCCCCACCCCCCTGTACCTTGTCGTTGCCCATCGCACGACTCGGCACTTGTTTAGTTGTGTTTCCCCTTGTGCCGATGCTGGAATTTTGTTTTGTTTTTTCCTTGCTGTTTTTGAAAACCATTCTCCATTCCAGCACTAAAATAAAGGCTGAGTACCTTCCTTGTTCCTGTGTCATATGGTTCTGTTCATTGTTCCAAATCAAACTAGCCTGTGGGAAAATTTAAGCAGGCTGACCATTACATACTTACATGTATCAGCTGAAAAGACCATGCCTATATAACGAACTGTATGTGTGAAGGTACAGCTCAAGTACAGATGTTTTACTAGTAATTTCTTGTGGAACATTTTTCAGCTATGGTTTCAAATTGAAGTCTGCATGATCCTACCTGTAATGTGTAAATTAATAGGTAACAGGTTTATCCTCCAAAAAGCCTTATTTGGAAAACAATAAAAAAAAAATAATCAGAAGTAGGGGTGTTGGGGGCAGCCCCCAGTATTGGCAGATCACACCCCTTCCCAAAATATAGTTACGAGTGTTATTATGAACAAAAGACAAAGATACAGTGAGTTACTGAGGCCAATTTGCTGCACATGCAGGGTGAGAAGATGAAGCGTATATCTAATAAAGACTGTAGTCATGTATCAGACATACTTATTTGATCATGAATCTGCTATTTATTTGGTTATGTTTAGTTCTGATCAAATATAAAAATATAACCTAAACAATATTAGTGTTATTAAAATGAAATCTTTATTATTCAAAAATAATCTTTAATCTTTAAATCACGGGTCTGAAACTGTGCCTAATAAAAGCTGGATGGAAAAAAAAAGAACATTGCACACGACACCAGGAATCAATTGTTTATTTTTTTCAGATAAGATATAACATGCTTCTTCTCTCAACCAATCAGGATTTGGCTAAGTTCAAAAACAGCAGTTAAATTCATAATGGTTACATAGTCAACAAATCTCGCTTCGTGATATGGACCACTGATCAGACTGACCCTAAGGCCATTCATAAATTACATGCTGCGCTGGGGGTTCACATCGGACAGCGCGGCATGCTGGACCGGTCCCAGCCATGTAAATAACGTGAACAGTTGTGTGTAATTAGTGCTCAGTGTGCTGCATTAGATCATACTGTAGTGTTGTGTATAGTGTTTAAACAGCTGGGGAATAAGGATGGAATAAGGGGCTTGATGATTCAAAGCAAAACAGGGCTCCCATGTGGAACCTATTTCATCTTATTTGTGCCTCCACACACACACACACACACACAGACTGATTGATTGATTAGGTGTCTATAGTTTAACTACAGCTGGGTGTCACCACTTTGCATTCAGGTTGTTGATAAATGGTTACTGTGTACGAGCCAAGTTACTGTATAGTTATACAATAATTTGCCATATATTTATCTATAACGAAGATCCAATTTATCATTGGACCAATTAATTGTTTATTCATCCAAAGTTCAATTTATGTAAAAATTTCATGCTTTAGAAATATGGAGGACTGATGTAGCGTGTAGCCTCCACACGCACCCTCACCATGCCTCCGTTGTTAAAACGCTACATTGACTGATTTCTGTGACCTCATTAGGCCTATAATGCTGATCTATAGATTCTACCACCCAGTTCCCACATAAACTGCAGTGTAATACAAAAAAGGAGTGAATATGTCATTGAAATGACGAGAAAGAAAACACTCTTAAATGTGCACTTTAACCCCTGAATATGAAATTCATAATTTATTTGTATATATTACATTGTGGAGAGCAAATGTGCCCATAATGCGATAAAAACCTGTTATTTTTGGTCCCCACAAGGGGAAACTCAATTTTGTAAAAATCTGTGAATGCAAAAAAGAAATAAAAGAACAGCTAAAAATGCTAAAAGTCTTGTATTTCGTGTGGTTAATTATGGTTATGGTTGTCATAGTGTAGGGATTAGGATTACGCCCAAAGAAATTAATGGAGAGTTCTCACAAAGGTATATACAGCTAATTAAGGTATCTCTCACACACACTCTGTGTGTGTGTGTGTGTGTGTGTGTGTGTGTGTGTTTGTATTCTGCATGCTCTCTCTGTATTACAGAGGTTTCCTTCAGGTATCCTGGCTTGCTTTCTAGAGTCCAAAAACCAATACCGTTTTGCTGGTTCCTTCCATCCACCCATCTTTTAATGTCTGGTTGCTAATCATTCGCATTATCTACATTGTACAGTTAAGGTTCTACCTTCATCCTATTTTTTAGGGGTTCAAATTACTTTACATCCTGTTGCTATTAGGTTGACACAACAGAGAGTCAATAGTCATTGAGTAATTCTGAAAAGCTATTTTGCATACCATGATAAAAAAAGAATACACAAAGAAAATCACTGATAAACAATCACATTTTGGGGTAGCAGCTTATTATTTGAAATTTTTATGTGTACATATTTGCAAATATATGTAAATACCTACTCAAAGGCGCTCAACTGAGGCAAGATTCTCTACACGTTTTAACCTTATCCATTACTATATTACTTCTATTAAAACGCGCAGGTTGAGCTCATTGTTTCTCTGCTATGATATGAAAAAAATGAATGTCAAGGTGACAGAAATTCTGTTGCATGCACACTAACTATATTACTAACAATATATTGGAGTCATTGACAGACATAATTAGGATTAACTGCAAAGCCTTTTGACCTAATACAATATATCTCTCTGGTAATGTCTGACTAATCTTTACATGGGCAAAGAATTTGCATCATCTCTCACGCTAACCAGAAAATCACATTGTATGACAAAATTCAAAGAGGTTGCTGTTACTTGTAGACTGGTTGATTATGGTGACTGATGGTGGTAATTCATCTACCTGAACATCACCTTATCACATTTAATCATGTCTCTGTCCCACCTTTAAATTAGGCCACACAGACAGCATAAAAATCAAAGTCTCAGTACAAAAGTATTCATAGATTAATACAGCATATTTCATTTCTATGAATAGCTCTGTGCAAAAGTTACTCAGGACATGCAGAATTACTAAATACTAACACAGCATCCATAAATATATAATCATTCACAGAAATTAAATAATATTTCCACCAGACTATCCCTATTCATTGTTCCAGCAGGAAGCAGACCAGTGACGTGATGATGGTGAAGGTGTTGGGCAGGGTGGTGGCAGAGGAACGCCCTCTGGCATGGTCTCCTGAAGTCCCATTGTGGAACTCCACGTCATAGGCAATGTCTCCATGCCGGACCGCTGGGGGATAGTCACCATACCGGTCATATCCATTGTAGCCGTAGCCTCCATAGTCATATCGCGGTTGCCCCATAGAGCTGAGTCCGCGACTTAGCATGGCCCCCCCTACAACCCCCGCAGCAGCAGCCCCTGCCATCTTAAGCCCCGTATTGGAGGAGCTTTTGCTGTACGAGGGGAGGGCACCAGCACCGTACCCGCCCCCATAACCTGGGCCTTGCATGGGTGGGTAGCGAGCACCCACTGCTCTATTAGCCCCCATGCTTCTACCCCCCCAGCCCATACCACCCCTCTTAGCCTGGACAGGAGGACACAGGGCTGCCATCAGCAGTGCCCATGCCCACAGGAGAAAGAGTCTGCGCCGGCCAATCATCTCTGGAGTTATCTGTAACAACATCCGCATGGACATGCAATTGGTTTTTATGTGACAGAACTGTATGTAGACTCTAAAAATGATCTGGCACTGTTAGTTTTCCTCAAATACACTGGATAATCTCCATCAGAGAACAGAGGTGCCTTGATACTGAAGAAACTTATTACCTTAGTACAGAGGTAGAAAGTTCAGGTTTAGAAAGTACAAATCTGGACAAAGATTTTGTTTTAACCAACCAGTTGAGTCCTCTGTGACTGTGACTCTTCATACTCAACTGGCTGGTTGAAACAAAACCTTGATATATTAATATAATCTCACTGATTTAATTCAGGCTTTTTAAACGCATGTGCATCAATTTTCCTAACTATATTGGTTATGAATCAACTTGCAAATGATGTTTTTCAATTACCTGTAAATGATGATGAACATTAATCTAAGTTTGCTTGGGAGTCAGTACTGTTATTCACAATTTACACTTGCAGTTTCAATTAGCTAAATTTATTTGAGGATGTAAAAATGTAATTGGAGAGTATGTTTTGCTGCCTAAACACATTTGGTTAGCCAGCATGAACATATGAAATGACTTTCAAACCTAAAGCAGTTCATGATATTGATTGATGACTGAGCTGCTTAATAACAAATCATAGCTTATTGTTGAGTTCAGACAATACTGTTTCTATTTCGAAGAGCTTCTCAGGTTTCATTGTCTGGAATGTTAATGGGTTGACGTAAGAGAGGAATACCAATCATTAATTATTTGTGAAGTCATTGCTAACTTATTAAAAAAAATAGTACTGCAAAGATTATATTAGATTTTATATAAATACAATCAGATGTTGCTGTAACAATTTATGTTTGACTAAATTTTTATTCGAATTTGCATTTCTACACGGATAAGTGAATACCTGGTTAAGAAGGATCCACTGAGCTGAATTTACTTTATCCTATTAAAGTATGAAACTTGACTCAATGCTATATTAAAAATGAGACTGTAAAGGACTCCCTGGCTGAAGTCTGAAGTGAGAAAAAAATATGGCAACAAGACAGATATTCTGTTAGGATTAGGATTAACTGCAAAGTCTTTTCACCTAGTACAATATAAATACCCAATCTGATGATAGACTAAATCTGGTTGGATTATTTGCACCATTTTATACACCAAAAAGCTAAGAAGCGAGTGAACATCGTATGAAAGAAGTCAAAGGTACTGGTATTTCTGACATGTCTGTAGACTGGGGCTGATGGTGGTATAACAGAATGATAACAGCATTTCGTCTAATCACTTCATTCCATTTAATCTTTACATTCCATATTTTTTCTAAACCTGGACGTAAATAAAATCAATGTGCGATACAATACATCAATGTAAAATCCTTTTGTTTCTAATAATAATCAAATATAGTTGCGAAATTTTATGTGTCTTAGACAATGAAGATTATGTTATTACTATAATATAATTAATGACACTTAATAATATGCATTAGAGTTACAGAAGCAATCGTTCACGGAAGCTAAGGAACAGTTTGAATGAACCATTCTGTTAGGGATTGAAAAGCTTTGCCTTTTACCTGCTGTCAGTGTTGCTCCTGCTGGGATTGCCGATGTTCTTTGACTCACCTTTCCCGGTGTAAAAGACGCTGTTTTTGTAGCTGTCTCCCAAAACGTGGTAGCCAATGCCCAGGCAGGGGCTGTGCCAGGCAGCATTACTGATTGCCTGATTACCACCCCCCTCTCCCCATAGGGTAGGATTTGACAACAATGAGCTTACTGTCACTGTCCTTTAATAGGCAAAGCTGCATCCCTCCCCCTTCATAGAGACGATGCCTTAATTGTCACTGTACAGGTACCAAGTACTGTGAAATTCAATCTTCACATATCACTTCTTTCTTGATAGTGAAGCTTGGCGTCAGAACGCAGAATCAGCCATTTATCCTGCACATATTTTTCAGAGTTTAGGGTCTTGGACCCTAAATGTTTTAAATGTTTTGACTAATGATTTGACTGGTAATGAGACAGACATTCTGCTGCTTGCACATTAATTTTAAGATAACATATTGGAGTCCTTGACAGACACAATTAGGATAAAGCCTTTGACCTAGTACAACATAAATAACCGATCCCATGACAGACTGAATCTTAGCCAGCTGGGTTATTTGTACCATCTCATAGACTAGAAAGCTAACAAATTAGCAAACATATTATATAAGAGAAGTCATGTCTATAGACTGTGACTGATTATGATATAACAGACTGATAACATCATATTCTTCTAACAGGATATCACTTAATCAGATTTAATCTTTAAATTATATTTTATCCAGGTCATACGCCTAGCCCTCAGAGCTACCACCAAAACACATGCACCGCTATCTGATATATTTGGTATAATACACAGATTCCTGTAAAAATAAACAAACAAAATATACACAACTAAATCATAGGTATTCTCTATTAAGACATCAGTGAACAATAAGGGAAAATCCAAGATTTTTTATTAAATAATCATCTTCCATCAAACAAAGCCAATTTCAGTATGCTGCATACACATTTATAATCAAGAGTTTCCACAAAGATCCCTGGTCTTTAAACACACATAATGATGACTTCACATTTGAAATAATCCAACTCCAACATAAAGTGGCATGAGGTTACATACCAAGTCCACAAAAATACACACATACAACTATTTGAAGCTGTACTGGAATGTCAGACCTTTGAAAAAAATGAACAACACCCTTTTGAAAGAACCCAAAAATGGTCATCTAAGATAGGATTTAAGCTAGGATTTTTCAGGCCTGGTACTGAGCGACAAAACTCAGTACTTTTGTAGCTGAGCTTCTCATTAAGCTGTGCTGACCTGGTGACTTCGCTGAATCATGTTTAAAATAATGTCACACCAATCACCCTCCTCTAACACGCTAAACTGATTTTGTATTCGTTTAGGAGAATCCAACCTGTCATTATAGAAATTGGCTATATGTGATCATTTACCATTTTTAGAAAATATTGAATGAATAGTAAATATGACTGAAAACAGTTTCCATGTCCTGCCATATGCTTCCAGGACTGTAGTTTTCATTCCCAGTCTACCCTTACGGAAATTAACCATGGTTTTACTATGATTAAATAACCATGGTTTACAATGGTTTGCCATTTTTCCTGTTTTTTTGGTAACTATGGAAACCATGACTATAGTTTTACCATGGGTTCGCTGCAGTTAAACCCTAGTATAATCTTGGTCATAAACCATGGGCTTTGTTTTACCATGGTCTTTACCATGGTCTTTCCAAACCATGGTAGTACTAGGGGTAGTACCAAAGTACCATGAGGTACCATAGTAAAACTATGGTTACTGCATAAAAACCATAGGAAACCATAGTGAATTTTTATAAGGATAGGTTCCATGCATGTGCAGTTTGCACGTTCTCCCCGTGTTTACCTGCAGTTTACTGTCACAGTCCAAAAACATGCAGTTAGGTGAATTGTCTCTGAATTGCCCATAATGGTGATGGACCCCATGATGGATCCCACTGAAGGTGCCCCTACTTCCTGCTTAGGCGTTTAGGCTCAGTGTGACC
Source organism: Hyperopisus bebe (assembly GCA_026777045.1). Classification (NCBI taxonomy): domain Eukaryota; kingdom Metazoa; phylum Chordata; class Actinopteri; order Osteoglossiformes; family Mormyridae; genus Hyperopisus; species Hyperopisus bebe. Next base: position 15,281,226 of record JAODJW010000040.1, read on the forward strand.
TTCTCCTGGATTAGTGGGCATTGAAAACAGGCGCAAGGATGACCTTGATTTTGAACCAGTCCCTCGCTTACTCAACTGTTCAACTGTAAACAAATATATATTAATAAATGACCAAATCAAATAACACATTTTTAATTTTTAAAGCCAGAATAACACAATTTCACTATTACTGTTATAAAGTTTGATTTACGTTATTCACCTAAAATAAATGCAGTTCAGCATGTCTGGAGTGCTAGATATTACACTGTAATATGGTTTCAATAACCAACAACTCAATCACAGAGTATTAATTATGAGTTAAACTGAGATAGATACCAAAATATGAACTGATTTGAAAAATGGATACTCAGTCCTGCTTTTGCCCCAAAAAATGCCGTCTGGAAGTTTCCCTATATTGTCCAAACAGACAAGCACACATATGCTCAGATTTATTCAAATACAAGGAGGTACACAGCCAGAAATGACTTGACATCAGCCTTTCAGGGAATGTGGAAGTACCATTAACTTTCTGTCACTTTCTTCAAGGGAAAGACTTCTTCGGGGAGAGTCCAATCACAGCTGGTAGGTGTGAGAACATGTGAGGAACTGTGCTTTTACAATCTCCTACTCCAGCAAAGGTATGATCACGCACAAACACACAGATGCATGAAGCCAAAGGATAAAATGTAAGGAGATTTCTGCTAAGAGAGGTAGGGCAAGTCGGGGCTTCACTGCCCTCTTTCAAGACAGTGAGTGAAATACTGAGAAATCCATCTCCTGGATTGTATGGAAGCAGTTCAGAGGAAATGCAAAGGAAGACAGAGCCAGTAGACAGATTGGCTACATTATTCCCACAGCAGAGTAACGGTCTCTGTAAGTGCATGTTTTCAACATGTTTAAAAGGAGAACAAATTAAACTTTAGGTTCAGTTAACTCCGGTTCAGTGGCTCAGGCTGAGATCAGCTCCAAAATTTATTGTAACGCCAAGGGCTGTCTTCCAGATGGATGAGCTTGTCGCTTTACTGTCCACAGGAAAAGAACTTGCATTTAACATGATGGGTTTCCTCACTTATTGCTGCATGGGAGCACATTGCAGTTCATGGACAAAGACAGGATGGAATAGGGTGGCAGTCCTCGGTGTTAGGACCCCTGGTTGTGGGGCCTTGACTGGACAAACTTTTCACATTTTACGAGCTAATGGCCTTTGAAGACATTGGAAAGAAGTCCTGCGTCCCTCAAGGAAGGATCTCAAGATAACAGACCAGGAGGATAGATAGAGCTGGGTTTGGTCATTGATTTGGGTGGGACATCGAGATCGCAACTTTTCTTTCAGCTTAGATTTTGGTTTAGATTTTGACTTTGGATTGGATTCATGGATTTTGGTTTATTTTCCAATGACCCTTCGTTTTGCGTCACTTTTCGTTCGTATGATGTATTGTTCTCCTGTGGGGCCTGTTTTGTTGTCCTGGTTTTCTGCAGGGAGCCAGTGGGGAAGATGAGCTGTATGTTTGTTTTTGTTTTATGTAAGTTCTCCAAGGAGTCAGGAAGGTGAGTTGTATGTTTATTTTAGTTTTATATAGCTTAGTTCATTTGTGTCTCTTGCTACTAAGCCGTGTTTTGTTGGTTGTTTTGGCACCAACTCACCCTGAAGTCATATGTTATCAAACACCACAAGCATAATTAAGATATTATGTGTTTGCGCTTGTGCAAAATTAATTGTTTAAAAGCACTTGTGCATTGTTTTTACTTACATCCTAGCAACCCTGGACATATAAGGGTCGTAACATCAGACATGGACATAGGGGAAGCTGGGGAAGTGGGAACGCAAATCAAAACCTGTAAATGATGAGATTTTATGTCCTGTGGACTTTCAAATACAGGTGGTGCCCTCAGGTAAACACTGCAACTGCTTTTCAATAATGCATCTCAGAGTGCTGTACCTAAAAGAGGAATGAATAGAGATGAACTGTCAATGGAACTAAAACAGAAATGAAACAATCAACCCATGTGACTAGTCTCAACTTTGGCACAGAAACTAGCCTGCTGTTATATTTTAGCAAACTGGTGATTGCCCCAAATAAAGACAAAGGCAATGATGTTCACAGGTAGCTTGTTAAGTCTTTAAAATCCATGAGTTGGTGGATTTAAGTTTATATAGTGCAGTAATGAACATATTAATACACGGGATGGACAAAATGATGGAAAAACCTGAACAATATATTAGTGTCAAGGACCAAATAAGGATCAGCGTCATATCCTCTGATGTGTAGATCGGGTGACTAGGGAGCCCACAGAAGGAGGAGGACCTCATGGAACTCCTCTTGAATATGTGTCGGGTGGCATTGACCTCACTGTATTTCACACAGGACTTCGGTCACTCGGTAACACATATTATCACCAGCAATCCCTACTTCCTCATATTTCTCCCTATTTATCTGCTTGTTTGTTTGTACGCACCTACCATATTGATTTATATCGATATTTGGGTAATATCCAATCCCATCTGTCCATGCCCAGTTATCCACACTGTCCTCTTTCCAAATGCACTGCTCACTGAACGTTTGACACTGCGCTGTCCATGCCACCCTGTTCTCTCACTGTATTTATGTCAGTGCTACATGTCCTTCTCAACGTATGTCCCTGCCCCATGTAGGAATGTATAGCAGAACTGGATCAAATACAGCTTCCAGCAAACTGGGTGTTTGGTAATAAATGTTTCAATTCCATTCTTAGAAAAGCACTGTAAAGGAATAGAGTTTACACCATAGGCTGCAACTGATCCTCTAAAATGGTCTCATATTTCTTGGACGTTATCCAACCATGCAGTGCAATCACTGGACCTAATGATTCCTATGAGATGGCTGCCCAAACCACTGTGGATCTCCCACCACCTCTAAGAGTTTGCAGTTGTAAGTAAAAGGGCCAAAGGTCACCCGACCATATCATTTCTTCCCAGTGTTCCAAGATACAGGCTTTGTACTTCTTAAACTAGATATAATGTGTCTGTACAATGGCAAATCTATACAAGCAGCTCCATCATAAATTCCAGCTTTGCAAAACTCACGATGTACCATTTATGTTGAGATTGGGTCACAGAGGAGCTGATTCAGATCTGTGTTAGTTTTTGAAGCTGTACTCATGGTGTTTAGCAGCTACCCT
>JAODJW010000040.1:15313613-15340939 GCA_026777045.1 Hyperopisus bebe
TTGACTGCGGTTGCATTTATTTCCATGGCGCGTGCTATCAGATAATGTTCTGTAGCAACAGTTCATCGAAGTTTCTCAATTTCTTAGTGTTTTAAGGTTATATGACGATCATTTATGTCGCCCAGCCGCACTATGGGTCATTACCCCCAATCTTCACTGCAGTTGACACCAACGTGAGCACAGGCTGCCGTATTACCAGCTCCCCCAAGGAAGCCCTGTACTGGGGAGAGATTTATGGAAGCTTGCTGTCATCACCCCCACACTGCATGTGGCGACATGGAGCCCCCGGTGACAGAGAACCTGGGAGATTGGTTTAAGAGGCAACTGCAGGCTAGACCTTAATGTCTTTTTAATTTCTATACGGCCAAATTAGAATAAAAAGGAAGCTAGGAAGCTGGGCTGGTAGTTGTGACCCCTACAGCTGTATATTGCCACCGTCCTTAGCAGGGCCCAGTTAAGCCTGACAGGAGAACCAACGAGAGGCGGCAGGAGGTCAGGTGAGGCTTAAGTAAGGCTGCGCATGGGGAGGCCTCAGAGCCAGGGGTACGGTCATGTGAGCAGCACCCACTCCTATACTCCTCTTTTGTTCTCACAATCATCTTTAATTGCCCGCTTTCAGTGCACCACACGAATGGCCCACTGTGAATGAAATGGGATATACTGGAAGAAAATCATATAGGTGAGGGTTGTAATTTGATACACCCTTTGATGTAGCCCTCTAAAATTCAGCCCCCTCCCCCCGTGCTGGTGGGCCACACCCCCATCCCCAGGGGCAGCATTTTCTCACCCTCGGCAGGCCACCTGCCTCTCTGCATTCCCCCCCCTCCCGCTTCCAGACTCACGCCCCCTTGTGGAGATCGTCGGGGTTCAGGACCCCATACCAGCACATCCCTGAGCGCGGACAGTGCCGAGGCTGAGCAAAAGCCTCCCCCCACCCCTCGAGCTTATCGGGAAAGTGCGGAGGTTATGCAGCCCTCGTTGCCGATAAGGGGCCCTCTAATGCTGAGATACCATCTTTGCTGAATGCCTCATTTCCCTTCAGCCACTTAGTCTCTCTTGATTTCTGATGTGAAGATTAATTCACGCTGACACGGGGCAGGGTGCCGTCAAAAGTTCCCCCACAGACAGCATGGTATCGACGGCTTCCTTAAGGCAAAGCGCACTACGCGGGACGCGTCCGGCTAGAAGCCCAGCAGGCTGCTGGTCGACCACTCGGGTAGACGGGCCAGTTATCAAAGCCTGGGCCGCACTGTTAAAGCCGGCCGCTTCAGAGTAACGGGGCCAGTGTCACCACTGGGAGCTCATGAATTTCATCACAGGCGCCTCTGCTTGAAAAGAGGCAGTGGCATCACTATCCGCCAATCAACAAACGACGCGGGCGCCCACCTCGATGACATCGACTTCATCAAGTGCAAAGCCGCAAACAAAGTGTTAAGGCACAAGGAGCTCTAGTGCTTTTAACTGGGCACTGATGATGTGAGAGGATGAGCGGCTGAACCAAGTTACGGCACGAGATGATTCCATCGATAACAGGGATAAGACGGAATGCGTGGCAATGATGTAAAAGGCCGTTTCTTAACGAAAAAATCTCGGGACTTGAAAAGTTGTGTTAAGAGGCTAAAAGGAATCATTTCATGCTGGCCTTGTTTGGGAGGCTTGTCTTCCAATTTATAAAAAAAAAATTTAAGTGTAGCTGTAAGGAACGCATATAAAACAGTGTCTCACCATCCGCATGTATCAGAAAGGCTAAAGATAACAGAATTTTTTATCTTTCTGGCATTTAAGCCAAGTGTACTGCTTTAGATCGGCTTGCAGATCAGCTATTGCACACACAGGAAACGCATGTGTGCAATTCATCTCTGATGGTTTTGATTGGAAGAGTAGCTTTCACGACCTAATTTATTTATATACTAAGCAGATATGGCCATCGAGCTAGAGTAGCCGTATGATTATAATTCCCATAATTCCCTCAGCATAGAGTAGAAATAAAAGTCTACGTCAAACTCCCCCCTCCCTCCCAGCAAGGAATTCACAGGTCACCTCTGGTCTCTCCTGCCTACAGAGCAACCTGCAGATTTGAATACATTTGGATTAGGCAGACCAGCCCACAAATCTTCAATTTCTAACCACCAAAAATGGGTGGAAGTAAGATATACACAAGGGTTTACTTCAAACACTCTTTCTATCTTCAAAGCCAAACCTCCTTGGGACAAGCTTTGAAACACACTGCCAACACAAATGCCAAACAATCAACTCACATCCATGGGTCTGCAGCTAAATAGCAGAAGCTGGTTTGATTCTATGGGGAGGAACCACATAGATTGTTAAATAGGTATTTGTCTAGTTAAAACACCAAACTTATACGGGGTGTTTACTATTCATAATCACCCGCTCTTAGAGCCCACCCTTAGGACAAGAGCCAACAACAGATGTTTATTTTATTACACACAAGCCTTTTAGTAAATACTTGTGATTCAGAGGGTCCAGTTAAGAGTAAATTTATTGATTCTGGGGGAAATTGTGGTGCACATTTTGCAAACAAGGTAAAAGCAGTGCAGGCAGATAAGTAAATGAAAATTTCTGAAAAATAGAATGTGTAAAAAATATTTCAATATGACGAATAGTTGTGTGCAAAAAGTATATGAAAAACAGATCCTGCATTGACGGCATGGCAGGGAAATGGAACTACAGTGGTACCTCGGTTCTCGAACTCCCTAGAACTCGAATTTCTTGAAAGTGGAACAAACCAGTTTGACCTAGAACTCGATCTGAATAAATTAGGTCGTGAAAAGATCACGCAATGGTCATGCAGCAAACAGAGAGAGAAGGCGAGTCAAGGGTAAAGTGACAGTAGGTGAATCCTGGGGCAGGAAAGACGAGAAACAAGAAAAGAAACCTAAAGTCACAGGAGAGTTTTAACTAACAAAGGTCTCCCAAGTAGTAATTTGTTAAACAAGCAGGTTGTGAGTATGAAGTCTCCGGACAGCATTCATAAACATGGCTGCTGATCTCATCCGTGGCAGAGCACCAGTCTTACTGGCAAGGTGTTAAAGCCCGAGGTCTCATTTCACAGTTCAGGAACCAGACATGCAGGCATCATACCATGTACTGTACAAGTGTGTGTCCCACTTCCCCTGCGGAAACTTTAAAAAGAATATGACCCTTAAGTCAAATATGGATCATCAAATATGGGTTTGCACAAGGATACAGCTACTGTATCAGAGGAATTACGTTTGAATGAAGATAAGCAATGTGTTGAGGACAGGAAGCACCATGGACATAAACAATAATAGCAGAAGGCTGCACACATATCAAGCTTTACAAAAATTAAATCTCACACCTCAAATTTTTACGTTATCAGGTAATTTTGCCCTTGCGCACACACATATAAAATAACATAAAATACTTTAAAACCATAACCACAAACATATCTGCAGGCTAACACTTTACAAACAGGGTATCATTAGGATAAGATTAGCTTAGTAGGTATTAAAACAAAACGGCAACATAAAGAAAGCCAGAAACTTAACTTTGCTGTGGGAGAGGCGGCGCTACGCCACGACAAACATGCGCTACGAATTCAGTGAACACAGAAAGCAGACGAAAAGACTATATCATCTATGTCAGTCCTAAGTAAATGGCCTTCGGTATTTCTCATTCTACTTAGGAAACAGAAAAAATAGCAATTCCAGACCTACAATGGAAGCGTATTTATCTGAGGACAGGCTGAACTGCTGAATTATATTCGCCTTGTGCGAAGTGACCACGACTTCTTATTTTTAACGTCGGACCGATAGAAGCCAGCACACATCATTTTAGCAAAAGGCCAGACAGGGAAGCCCTGTCTTTATTCGAGGGGTTATATTTAAGCAATGCTGGGTGTCTTCCGCTCACAGCGCTTTATTTGGCAGTTACCTACCTATTCTTCAATACTTACAAGAACACACTACAAGAAGCACATAATCTGAAATTGTTCAACAAAGGTCCAGACACTGATGGAGCACTGCGAAGCTGCGCGATCGCATCCACATAAAACCTCGGTGTCGTCCCGTGACGAGGCAGCCTGATCTCCGCGACGCACCGCCTACCTCAAACACATGGTGCCACCGGTATTGTTGAGATCCATCGCCGGTGCATTTTCCGTTATCTGACTTACAGTGAGCCGGTGCCGTATAGGACACCATCATACCTTTAACCCCATTCTGCATGTACAGTACACCGGCCTGAGCACATCCATCTACAGCACGCCGGAAGGAGGTCACACATGCGCTAAATGGGGGAGTGTATCCCAGCCGAAGCCGCGCGCTGGGCATCAGGTAGCCAAAGGTGCCCAGTGCGTGTACAACGATGTCGGTTCAAATTGCTTTACAGCCATTATTGAATATGACTTCATACCTGGACACTTAACACCGAGGAGTCTGGGCAGAACCGAAGCATTATGGTGATGGAGGCGATGCCACTGTTCCGTATCACACCCCACACCACAACACGAATTCACAGCTCGAACAGGTAGATAAATAAACAGCGTTTGAGGACGGTAAGGACGGACTTAGCTACAATGTGACAAAAGCTTCGCTCACCTGTTTGCCGAAGCTAAAATCCGCAAGAACTGGATAGCTCCGTAGTCACTTTCCCGTTACGCGGCTATCTTCGGTGACTTAGCTAGCGCACGAACTAAGCAGCCAGCTGTAGTTATCATCTACATATATCGATAACTAGACAATAAAACAGCTACTAAAAATAAAAGCCGCTAAAGTTTCCAGCTCAGCTATCTGTATGTACTGAGGCACTAATACATATCCTTGAGCGAACAGGCAGCCAGTTCATACACGGTGTCGGTGACAGCGCATGCGCGGCTTAAACGCAGCGCAAGCTTCTCCCCGGCTCCGTCACTGGAAGGACGTCACAGCCAATCAGAAGCAGCGAGCGCTTTGACGTAGCTTTCGTTTCATCAGCTTTTTGGTGCGTTCGTTCCACATGCTCTCTGTTGTACTGGTTCGATCGGCTTCTCGTTGAGAAGTTCTGGCGTTTATAATTGCCAAAATGGCGTCTGCTCGTCGTTATTTTGGCACACATCATAACTGCCTTGGTTTACACTCTAGATTTTTTTTAATCTAATTAGAAATGGCAAAATTATTATCCTACATGCGAGTCATTTTCTTTTCAAAATTAATGCTGTTCATTCAGTGCTGTTTTGAATCAAGATATACGTCTCAAAAGTCAAATTGAAGATAATGTAAACTACGTACGGCAAAATTATGTTTGGTGATGTTTAAGTATTTACATACAGCTACCTTAATATCTGTATTGCGATATCCAGTAGGACTCTAGGTGTCCAACATCCCTGACCAGGACAAGCGATGGCTAAAAATACGAATGGATGGAATGTCCAGTATTGGGAATTTCTGAAATAAATTTAGATATTTATGGTTCATAGGCAAATTATTTGTACATGTTGAATGGATTTCCTTTGAGTGTATATAATTTTGTATTTCAGTTTTACAGCTATATCCTGTGAACTACACGTCCTCATTCGCTTCCCAATGAAAGTCCGGGTAGAGTGTCCTTTAGTGACACACAGTGGTAAACTGTAGAACTGCACAAAAGTGATTCGTCATTAGCCATCCTGCCTATGCGAGTTGATTTTCTCAGAATATTTTCGTATATCACCCGAAAATATAAATTTTGGGTATTCCGATTTTCTCAATCAGAGGCATGTATTTAAGCAAACTTGTGTCTCTAAATTGCCCGTTGTTTGCGGGAATGTGATGGATGGATTTCAGTGTTACAGGAATATTGTTATTTATATCCATCAGTTTTCCATCTGCTTTTCCAATACAGGGTCTATGAGGCCTAGAGTTTGTTTCAGGCAGCATAGAACAAGAGGTGGGGCTCATCCTGGAGAGGATGCCAATCCATCACAGAGCACAAACATACCCATAGACTCACAGGCAACTTAGAGACACAAATGAGTACACTGCAGGAAGAAATCCATATGACACAGGGAGAACAGGAGGAACATGGAGCAGGACTCAAACCCCCTAATCTCGAGATGTGAGGCGCTGTGGTTCCATACTGAGGCACCACATACAATTTCCATCATGTAATATCAAATGAAACATGATTCCAATGCAGTTATCTGGTGTGAAAACAGTCATAAACAGTCATATAATACTGCACATGTATTTAAAAACAAGTTATTTATATATATTTAAATATTTTCTTTCAAATGTTGTTTCCTCATTTGGTTTCATTCCAGTCCAACTTAAGTACACTATAACAAATTTAGTAGTCATACAGGCACAAATAAAATGATTTATTGGTAACTAAATCAGTACCATGCAGAACAAACAGGACATATAGGAAGGGACAATAGCAAACAGTTCAAACCCAACATTACAGCTACTGACAAGCTATATATTTAGCTGAAGGAAATAAATTGTAGATAAAATATTTAGTGCTTTTAATGTACAGTCTTTTATTATACAAAGCTCAGAGTAATATTTAACTTTATCTTCAACTATACACAGTCCAAATGTGCAACATCATACATTAAGATGTGTGGTCACTGCATTTAATTCCCCCTGGAAATTGAATTCGTAATTACTTTGTAAACAATTACATTTTTAAAGATACAAATAAAGTTTAACGACGTATTTCTTTTGAGGTTTCTGATTAGTCTTCTCATTTGAAATAAAGGTTTTTGTTATAAAATAATGACATTACTGAGGATACTGTACTTGGTAGAGTTTTGGTGCTTGGGTGGTATACGCCAGAAGGCAGATGTTCCATGAAAGTTGTAATTAATTCCTTAAAGAGCCTAGAAAATGAGCAGATTTAACGTTGACCTGCTTCAGCTTGTCTGTTCTTCTGTGCTGCAGCAGTAGTACTGTGATTCACAGAGCCACGCTCTGATGGCTTGTCAAGATGAATGTTCCAAAATTTTGTGAAAAGTTTTCTTATAGAGAGACTGTGTTTCCACAGATGAAAAAACAATGCTATCAAATTTCAAAGAGGAATTAATAAAACATTTTTAAAAGCGGCAAATTATAGAACAAGGAATGACTTCTATAAATGTAAGTAGTGTAAACAAATGTGTGCACCAACTCTATAATCTTCCAATGCCCCCAGGAAACTCAGAAATTGAGAAAAACAACAGCAGAAAATGGTAGATTGGTGTTAATTCAGTCGCAGAATTTGATTTCAGTGGAGGTAAATTGTCATTTAAACAACCCTCAGAATAGACGTTTACAGTTGTGCTTCATGTAACCATTGATATTGTCCTAAAAACACAGAATTAAACTCCTATGTATGTACTTTTTATAGTGTGCTTTTAATGCAGGAAATGTGCTAAATTCTAAACCAACAGTTTTACTTATTTTTTTAATTTGGTCCAAGGATTAGAGTTAGATGGGAGGATGCTGTTGGAGATGACAGAGGGAAAAACTAATTTTAGCCTATAAAGTACAAAAATGTGCATGTCTGCTAATGACAATGATATTAATGATACAAAATATATAAGGTAAACAAATAAGGATTTTTGGAACTCATTACTAGAATCATATTCTACTGCAAAACCAAACCATTGTAAGTCAAACACCTGACAAGGCAGCAGAGCATCTTCATCTGCTTGGGAAGAGGCGCCTTAGGATTAAGTCTCAAACAGCAAAGCTCCACAGCAGGCATCCAGTAATTCCTGACAATGAACAGTAGATATCTTCAGCAGAGATTAAATGCCAGAAGGAGATCAGGTACTCCCTTACGATGATGAACCAAACAACACCACAGAATGTGTTTTTTTTATATATACTTGGACAGAAATAGCTTAAGCGTGTTGCTCAAAGCCATTCTAGCAGATGTCTCTGCAGTGTATGGAGATGATGGATATTTCCCTGAGAGTGTGGAGATGAAACAAACACAGGGAGCAATGGACAGCAATGGTACTGAAGTGCACACAGATCGCACAGAGCTTTCTCCTTCTGTTACCGTAACGAATAAGCGTGCCATTAGCAAGGCAGCATGTTAATGATTCAAAGAGAGGGAAAATGATTTTTAATTTATCTCATCTTCCATTCATATACTATAAAATCTCTATAGCCCATACTTTCCATTTTCCTTAATTACTATCCACTTTTTGGATAAATACACTGTTGTTGTTTGTTTTGCATTATGTTACCTTAACTTTGTTGTTTTCTTCACTTCCCTTAAGCAAGGGAAATACAAAAATGAGTTTCATGCCAAAACTGCTATTTGCACATGTCCTCATGCAGCACTTGGGTGGGCCTGGTTTAGGGCTTCCTCCGGGCTCCCAAGTCAGCCCAGTGTGTAATATATGTTTTTTCTGGGCAGCCGCTGATAAGCTCGCTGTACCGCTAAGCTAACGGAACGAACAGTAAGCCGCTAGCAAAACAGAAGGAGGTCATCTGCCTGTTACAAATGCTTGTTATTTCCTCACCCTGACTTGCACAGAGACATAATAGTAGCATCAAGCCCACCATAATTTCTTGTGCAATAAGATAAGTTGTGGCTGCTTACTTCATTTATAAATGTAGGTGTCTGTAATTGAGGGTGAGGACATCGGGTATTTATTACAGTATGCAGTCTGATTGTTTCCATCTTGAGTGATATAAGCTTCAGCAGCTCATGCAGAACTTTCGTCAGGATGTAACTAACTAGGACTAAGGAAGAATGACTATTATGTGAGCAGTGGGACTGCAGCAGCTCCAGAATATGTCAATAAAATTAAGCTATATGGCTCTTTTATGAGTAGATGTAGCCTTGCAGCAAAATATTAGTGTTGTATAAGGTAAAACGAAAAACAAAAAAATGCTTTTCAAACCAATAACCTGGGGATCAAATTTGCTGCCACAACTTGACTCGGCTTGCTCTAAAAGGATTCTTCATGTCAGTGAAAATCAGGCACAATGAAATCGACTGGGTGTGGAAGAACCATGTAGCTGCTAAACTGATTCTAGGAGCACAAGGGCAAAGGTCTTTGGAGTAGGTGGAACACTCCAGGTGGATATAAGGAGTGCCTGTCTGGTGTCAGAGCAGCTCAACAGAGCTTGTGAGAACCTGTGAGTCAGGGAATTACTGTACCAGGCATCTCCAACCAGCATCAGGGGCTTATATTATGCTGGGAGTCTGCTGAACCTTCAGGTAATCCCCCTGCTCCAGGGTTAATCCAGAAGTCAGCTTGTAATCTAGTCCCTGGGGAAGCCAGCTCACCATCTATAAGGGTGACCTGCTGTGAGTCAATAAAAGCACTGAAGAATCCATTTTGGTGTTAACTAATGATACGATTAGCCTGACGAAAAGAAACAAAGCGAATCAATATTTTTTATGTATATGTGTGTGTGGGTACTATAGTTTTTGTTATTGTGTTTGTCTTATATGTAGATTTCTGCTTTTTTCCATGTGCCAGAAAACGGCCTCTGCAGCTTCAAGGTTTTCTAGAAGGTGATTGCCATGACTTGCTGAATTGTCACCAACGGCCCAAGCAGTGACACTGCAGATACTGGAGTAATGCATTCTTAAATGCACATGCACAGCAAATGGTGAACAACGGGTGAGTTTAGGCTGAGGGTTGAACTGATTCCAGAATGTGGGCTATGATGTCAAGACCAGAATGAAGCACTTAGCATTGGGTCTCAGATGAGGTAAACTCTAAGACAGCCTGAGAGAATGACTCAGAGATTTCCTCTGAACCACAGAAAGCTATTTTACAAGGGTGAATGTTTGTCACATAGCCACACAATCACAAACCCCCCCAGGCACGTTCCCCGATCTGGTAAGAACCAAACCAGCTGGGAATAGAGGAGCTAGCTCTCCAGCTAAGTTTCCACATGGCTGGGCCAAGCCATGATCCAAGACGATACGGCATCACACTCAGATTGCTTCTTCATAACCTACCACAGTGTGATTTCTACGCTACAACTGCATGGTGACCTACAAATGCCTACATTTACCTCTGGTCCCCACCAGCATGACGGAGTTGCTATCAACCTGGCGTACAGGTAAAACAGCAACATTCAGCCATTTGTTAGTGCAAACACACACCACACAGAAAGGAGTTCAGACAAAAGAACAGATGACCAGGAAGGTCGTCAGCCTTAATTCCCCTGCTTTCATATCATGGGTTTGAATAAGCATCAAATTCTTCAACAAGTCTCGTGTTTTCCAGGAGCCACTAATAACTGGAATTTCCTTTTTTATTTGTTATATTGTCCTCTTCTCCAGAGCAAAGAAATGTAGAAGCTTTGTTTTACTAAAGAACCCTGTTCTGGAGCAAGGACTAGAATTTCATTCATCAGCTGTCCTTCTTCTTTACTAATATTTGCAGTGGTATCCATGGAAAAATTTTTATTTTCCAGAGTCCTTAATAAAAATATGAAAAACACTAATCTGAGGCAGCAAGCATTCGGTCTCTGTCTTCTGTTTCATTCACCTTTCCAAGCATATAATTTCCATGCGATGAAAAGTCAAAGTGCTGTTTTTTTTTTCATTTTGAGCAGGAGATTGTTGCACGTACATTGACTGCTTCTGATAGCTACATAGTTTATTTATAAAACCCAGTCACCTTTTGTGCGGTCCTTGGAGAGTTCAGTGTCCCATGTTAGGGAGAATGAGACGGGTTTTAGAATGGCGGTGAGGGAGCTATGAGCGGGGGGGGTCCAGCCAGGCCATCCATTTGGTCCTATATAACATTCTCAAAGAGTTGCATTGAGCTCATGATGTTCTCATCCTAAACACAAATACAGAAGGAGAGTGAGAAATTCACAGTCAGAAAATGTATACAGTCATCAGAACAATAAATACACATCAATCTATTTTCAGCAACTACTTATCTAACCATGGCCAAGGTGAAATGGGCGCCTTTCCTTTCACAATCCTTAGGCCATTTACACAATAAGGGCAAAATAAAATGGCCGGTTCCCCTGGCCCTAATCTTAAGCAAAAAGGTACTTGATAACCCCGGGGAGAACCTTTTGTCCCTGTACACAGAGAGCAGGGGTCAAACCCACAACCCCACAAATGTGAAGCAGTTGTGCCTCTCATTGGCAGAGTAAATAGGACATGAATGTGTTTGCTATGTATCAAAGCATTCCTCCCTGCTCTGATGAAAAGTACGATCCAGCTGGGGTGAGAAAAGTAGGGTGTATTAAGCAAAGCAATACACATAATGTTGATCTGCTGTACCAGTACTGCTGTACCATATATTTTATATTTCTCAGGGAGATATTCCTTCATATTAGAAAGAGGTACCTTCTGACAAGTTTCAATGAACTCATCGATGGTCACCACTCCGTCCCGGTTACGGTCCATTTTCTGAAGACAAAGCGTAAGGAGAAATGTAAATGGCTGGTAAATCCACCACTTCCTTTTCTCTATAAAAAGTTGGGTTTGAGTTTGAAATCTAAACAATTGTTTCTGATGGGAATCACCGAAGGTGAAAAGGGCGCTATACACAAGAATCAGTGAAATGGGGAAAAATGGACGGCGATGTAAAAAGGGTGCTGAACACTAGGCACCAGCCCATGTTTGGTCAACTAAATGGAGTGGAAAAGCACACCTGGAAGAACTTCTCCACATGCTCAGAGGGGGCGTCATCCCGCACGGTGGGGTAGGTGTATCTGCCCATCATATCATATATGGACTTCATGATGGCCAGCATCTCCTGTAGGCCAACATAGATGAAGAGGGTCTGCATTGAGACGACCACAAGAATGGCAACCTCAGCATCACACTGTGCATTACCTCTGAACACAGTCATACGTGATCCCTGCTTACCTCTTTGGTGATGTAGCCGTCTTTGTTAATGTCATAAAGGTTAAAGGCCCAGTTTAGCTTCTCCGTCACGGACCCCCTCAAAAGCACCGACAGCCCAATCACAAAATCCTGTGAAAAGAACCCAAATCCCCATAACAATATGACATAAATATTGCTCTGTACCCCTGTAATTTGCTACCGCCGTAACGACTGAGCTATTATGACAATCTACTTGGCAAAATTACAGGCTGAGCATGACGGTTGTTTAACCAGGATGAGTCAATGCTTAGTCCAGACAGGCAGTATCATAAGTCATCTATAACCTGTTCTACACAGAGAGCAAGAGACTCACCTCAAAGCGAATGGACCCATTTCTGTCAACGTCAAACGCATTAAACAGGAAGTGGGCATAAGTAGTGGCATCTGGAGAGAAAGAGCAACTGCGTGTGATCTCTGTATAAAGATAAGATTTCATGCACATCACAACAACAATATGCAATACATGATATTATAAAGGTCAATAATATTTACTTCTTATCCTGGTCAGTATTGCAGATGCCCGAAGGCTATCCCAGAATGCACGGAACACAAGGCATTGAGCGGCTGTACAGGGTGTCAGTCCTTTGAGAGTTAGTAATCTATGTCCATGTTTGGATATTTGTTCGGATTTGAAAGTAGGTCAATTGAAGTCCAGGGAAGAGTATAAAAATGGCAATGAGCATGCAATCAGCTGGGAGACTAGAGAGTTGCAGATATCCTGTATTGTTCCATGCCTACATTCTGTTTTGTCCAGATTGTGTGTCGGAGGTGATGCATGACAGGAGAATAAGGATCAAACCACAAACTCTGAGCTGAGTCAGCAGCAGACAGGAGATGCAGCTTCTTGTCTGATTTGAACACCTACACCAGGCCCAAAAGAAACCAGCAAGCTGCAGAGAAAGGGCTGACAAAAAATGATGTTCCCTACAACTGTGGTCTTATGAGCTGCTCTCCAACCACGCAAGCATGAGCACTCTGAGTGACTTACAGAGGTCCACAAAGTTCACTACATAACCACTACCCACTTATTCATTCCCGGGGGGCCAGGAAGGGGTGCACCCTGTATGGGCTGTCAATGCATTGTAGGATACATCCTATAGACGATTTATGGGCACCAATCCCTTTGAACTGTAGGAGTAAAGCAGAGTTCCCAGAGGAAACCATGCAACATGGACCGAATACACATATTCACCTGAAACAACTGGCCACACAAATGTTGTTTTTTTTTTTCAAAGAGCAGATGAGAGAGGTGTAACTGGCATTAAGCCACAATGGATCTACAATACTGTGCAAAAGTCTTAGGCGATCCAGTCCTTCTATGATTTTATGGCTGTCAAAGTGTGTCGACTTAACCATTTCAAAACCTCTCCTAAAGTCACTTCTCAACCCCTAGCACATCTCGGAGGGCAAATCAATGCCATCATCACTGAGTTATTTAAATAAATAAATAAATAAATAAAGTGAGCTGGTGGTGAAACTTAACAAATACATGGAACGGCTGAGGTGCCCCTGAGGAGAGGTTTGGGAACTGAAGTGGTGTTCATCTAGCCATCCAACTAGATATCAGTAACTTTTTGGCGAACAGAAGAAATTCTTTTTAGTTTATATTGTGTGATTCTTAATTTACACGTTCTAATGTTAAACTGTGCTTTTTTTCTGAGCAAATACACACTTACTACCCAGATAACTAGCTTTAAGTTAAGCTTAAAGTTTTTTGAGTGCCTAATAACTAATAATAGCTAAAATTGTTGGGCAACAGACTTTTACATAAAGTGTGAAAAGTTAGCTAGCTGGACTATATACACTGAACCTCATAGCCCTTACCAGCAGCCTGGTCATTAGCTGTAAGTTTAGAAGTCACAGGGGTTTCCGCACCTCACTATGAAAATACCACAGCTTTTAGCTTAAAATGGTTATATCACTGCTTACGTCTGTTGGGATATACTAATCTATATGGAGCTGTTTATGAAAAAATAAAGATTGATACTACTAAAAAGAACTACAGAACAAACATAGAAAGAAAATGACCCAGATACTTTGCACAGTAGTAAATCTCAGGCAAGTGGTCATGACATCATTGAGAAAAGGATCAGTGTCGGGCATTTTTATAGGATCAAGGCCGATAAAATATGACACGGTAAATCACAGTACACTGCATACTATTAACTCAATCCCAAGAATTAAGCTTTTGCTTTGCTTTCATAAGTAGAACAGTGTTTAAAGAGCCAAGATCAGTTTTCCCAGATCACACATATAGTCACACCCTTCAATGGCTACCAGACCAAGACAACTTAAATCAAATCTTTGCATACTTCATAGCTATTTTTTAGCAAGCTGTCAGGCCCTTTTTGATTTGAGTAGTTTAGCAGTACAACACAATCAAGGCTTAAACCTTATGAAAGTTCTACCTGCTCTTTGGATATCCTTAATATTAAATGTCGTAACAAAAAAAGTACAATCAGAGGGCAACAATGTAAACATTTTTATTGAACTGACAGATAAAGGGCCAAGAGTGACACATTGCTAATGCCATTAATATTTATGGTGAGTGTAATGCCTTCTGGTATCAAAACTGCAAAACGCTAAATGCTATTTCATGAATCCTTCTGAACTACTTAACAACCAACCCTAACACCTCTCACCACAACTGAGATGTTTCTATGCTGGTGCCCCCAGATGCCCTTTAAGCCCCCTTCACTCATCAACCGACTGCCATCTTCCTTAAGCAGCAAAACCCCCACCGATTTACAGCCCCGGAAAACTGCATCTGCGGCTTGACAGGCATTAAACCCCATCTCAGTATTTACATGAACTTTTAAAAGCTCTCATAAGCACAGATAATGGTGGCATGAGGTAGGCATCTTCATTGACAGTTTTCTGGTAAGACTCATCAGTCTTTATAACAATGGGGAAGAGAATAATGGATTCCACTATAGTAAAGATTATAGTATATATCTTTACAGCATCCATCTTTTATTACTCACACTTGCATTATTTATCCTGGCAGCCCATCCTACAGAATGATCTGGCTTTGTCTTGTTCTGCATTGTCCAGCTAAGGCCTTAACCCCATCCTGACCATTCAGCAAGTCTTTCCCTTTGAACTTTGTGTTACCGACTTGAACAGGACTAAAAAAGAACAATGTGATATTTTAGAAGATTAGCCCACCTCCTTGGGGAAAGAACTGAGAATAGATGGTCTTGAATGTCTCCTCATCCACCAGGCCACTGGGACATTCCTGGGAAAGGGGGGGGGGGGGGAGGAGTTTTTATGCCAGTAGTACACTCTCCAAATTACCAATAACACATGAACTAGTGTCTCCCCTTCTAACTCCTGGCCACATGCCCCAATCCCCCAGCCTCAATGCCGACTAAAGTCAGCTTCTGGGTCCATTCTCACGTTCTTGAAGCCCCTGTAGAGGGACTGCAGCTCCTTCTTGGTGAACTTGGTCTGGGCCTGCAGCTGCTCCAGTCCTTCCGGCTGGTGGCGCACTGTGGAAAGCTCCAGGTCGCTGTCACTGCTGTCTGTGTGTGAGGGAGAAAGAGATGGGGGGCAGGATACAGGATGGGGGGAGGAAGGGGGACGGGCGAGTGAGCAGGAGTGAGGACAGGAGACAGCAGGGAGGGCAAAATAAAAGAGAGTTACAAAGGAAGACTGGATAGAGCGCGGACAAGAACGAGAGGAAGAAAGATCAGAGAAATAAAAGGGGAATTCCACGCTAAAGCGATCCACCTTGTATAACCACTTCCCCAATGCAGGGTGACAGCCAGCCTGGACCCACAGAGCCAGGAATCAAGCCCATAGCCCAGGAGGTGTGAGGTTATCCTGCACTGATCTAACGCACCACCCATTCAGGATAAGTGATATCCTGGGAACACGTTTCCCAAAAGCGTAGTTGCTAACAACATTAGCAACTTTCATAGTTGGAACTATATAAGTGAATGGATCCAACTATGTAAGTTGCTAAGGGGTGCTTTTGTCCATGCTCGATCTGGGTACCCTCACACAAGGCCCTCCATAAACCAAATATTTACTATAAAAATCTCTAACATGACAAATAAATGTCTTCAGTCCAAATTATAGTGTGAATCTATGGGGGAAATTGTATTTTCGTGCAAATTACACAATCCAATGTCACCTCCGCATATATTCTTATATATTATCAATCCAATGATTTGTTCAGCCTTTTTATAAATTATTTACAAATCACGCAATTCATTTTAAAGACACAGGCCTCCCTAGATTATAACCCTCAGCTTCCCATTAATCCCTGTCATAAGACAAAATGCACCCTGGGAACGATGTGAGATGGTCAGAATATGAAAATAAGCGATTTGTTTCTTAATAAAATAAAATAAGATTGAATTTAAAATAGAATATTGATAGAAGAAAAAATATATTATTGACTTTAAGTGGAATTTCCCTTTTAAGCAGGAAGAAGAACTAAAAAAAAATCAAGAAAAGGAAAAACCAAGAGACAGATGCACAGAGGTACTCAGAGCCAAGCGAGGGAACTAGAGTTCAGGAGGAGAGGATTAGAGGGACTCGCGGTAAGTTGGGTTTCACCCCGTGCACATACTCACCATCTGGTGGACATACACAGACATGGAGACAGGGAGGGACAGTAACAGGAGGAGAGAGAAGACAGAAAGAGCGAGAGGAAAAAAGGAAGAAGAACAAGTTAAACAGAACAGCACACCTCCTGAAATCTGTCACAGGACTACAGATACAAAAAGAAGAAGAGGAACGAGAGAAGATGATGTAACGATGCGACGGACAAAGCCGGTGGCTATACGGTTTACTCCAGCACGCGGGGATACGGTCAACCATCAGTAACATCAACGACAACAGCAAGAAGGGCTTGTGTTATAGAGCCAGAGTAATCACACATTCAGAATTGCTACGCATCTCCTAACTTGGATGAATGGACTGTGGACAAAGTGAACATCAGTTCTTCAAGAACTTATGATATTTGATGTGATCCACCTCACCGCTGATGACAGACCTAGCTAATGCATTACAGATATGCCATCTTCATAGGGCACCGCGACCCTCAAGCAGCTTCTCTGCTGCTGCGCCCTCTTCCCTCACCTGTCTCTGTGATGTCGATGAGCCCCAGCAGGTGCATCAGTTTGAGGAACATGAAGACCAGGCAGACAATTCCCACCGTCTGCAAGCCCTCAGTTTCCCACCTGACGCTCATCCTTCTGGTTTCGTGGTCTTTCCCTGCCTCTCTTTCAAAGACACTCTTCCCTATCCCTGTTCAGTTGCTCAGTACATCGGTTGCTAAAACCTTGGCTCGTCTTCAGCTGCTACCTCTCCTTCTGCAGTCTTCCTCACGCTTGCAAATCTCCTTCCTCACCTGTGAAGACTGTTGTGCGTCAGTCTATCTGCTGGTGGTGGAGAGCTCAACTACTCATGAAATCACCTTGATGCTAAAGTTCAAACGTCGATAACAACAAGCAATGACCATACAATCAGCATGTAACTTGCTATAGTGAGTGGAACATACTCACAATTGATGATCTTCAAAATTAAATAAAAGATGCTCTATAAACTGAACAGATGGAATTATTAGAAAAATATATATGTTTATTCCACTTTAAAGTTATCCCTATTAAAAGACACTGGAAATCTTCAAGAAAAAAAATTAGCCAAATAAAAGCTTAGACGGAGAACCATCCAGAAGTCTACAATCCTCCACACATGTTCCTTGTCTTCCTTGGCTCGGTCCACTCTTCCTTCAAATCTGAATAAAACAGCCTCACTCCCTGAAAAAAATCCCTCCTACTTTGATGATGATTAAAATACAGAAGAAATGTTAATTATAATGTCCTAAAATATTACAGTCCCCTGTGACTGCAAATGACACTTCCTTGTCCCAGCATCTTCCCTTTGTTTCTCTCAATCCCCCTATTCTAAACCTTCACTCTCCACCTCTCCATTGGTGAAGGGAATCCAGCCCCCCCCCCTCAATTATATGCCCTTCAAAATAAAATATAAGAAGTCATTGTCCATACACTTTTATACCTAATTGGTCTAATTTTTGGTATTGATGAACACACACATCCCTTCCTAGATACTAGTAGTCCACTCTTTCCGGGACTTCTTGAAGCAGATAGCAGGAATCACCTTTTGCATGACGCACAGAAGGCACCAAAACAGACACGGGCAGTTCACTGATGGGGATATATAAAACCATTTTAAAAACACACAACCTGTAAAAATGATCTAGTCTGTGGCCTCATTCCCAGCTCCCCAGCCTTCTGAACCAGTTTCCTCTTAATTGTTCTCACTATACTCTTGGGTTCATTAACGTAAGATGTTTCAGACATTGCATCACCGGTGGAGTTTCTGTCTGGGGAACTGTCACACTTGCCAAAATTGTTGTACACTTGACTTAACTGTCCTTGTCTTTTTTTCCCCCCTCTGTCAATAGCCATTGTGCTGAATAACAATAGTCATAGTAAGGCCCACAATCCACAGAACAGCAAAGGAAAAAATATTCCTCCAGCAATGAGGACAATTAGGATTAAATGAATAACAAGATTCAGAAGGGCCCTGCGATGGGCTGGCCCCCTGTCCGGGGTTGTTCCCTGCCTCGTGCCCGTTGCTTGCGGGATAGGCTCCGGACCCCCCGCGACCCAGTAGGATAAAGCGGGTTGGAAGATGGATGGATGGAAGATTCAGAAGGGCTATGATTAAGTTTGGACTGGCACTAAATTAAGTGTATTCGGTTAACTCCCATTTTGACTGAGGGATATTACCTTTCAACACTCCATTGTTATGGTGGAGAGACAAGCCACCGGCAACTTGATTTCATATCGTCCAGTTAGGAAGGGCCCCTGTTGCCAGTGGTTAGTGTTGACTGCTAACAGAAACATCCCTGGCATGTTTGCATCAGGCAAGAATAGTAATAATAGAGTAAAAAAGACTATAGAAGGAGTGGAATAGTGAATAAACTTTGAATGAACGAAACATGGAGTAAGAATTTCCCCTCCATCATTACCTGCTATTATTTTCGAAGTTGCCTTTTGAAAGCCTTAATGAGTATGTATAATCCCAAGAATCAAAAGACTGATGAATCAAACCACAGAACTACCACAGTGCATTTAAAATAAACTGACACGCTATCGCCACACTGTGGCCCATTTGAGTATTGCTGCACTATCCCCACTGTCGCACACATTTTGTCTGATCAGCTAAACAAACCAGGGCATACATCAGGCAGACAACAGAGCGCCATAGAATAGGATTTCAGTATAAATAAAAGCCTCATTATCAGGCCTGGCAAACAAAGGTCAACAGAATAGAATTTATGTATTAATTTTAGGCAGTGAACTGAATACTAGTAGGAATGTGAACATTTCAAGCATGCAGAACACAAGGTTACTCGGGTGCAAATTCCATCTATTCTGCGGGTGGATCCACTTCCATAAATTTCATTGACGGGGGTGGGCTTGGGGCAGGGTGCTCACACAAATGTGAACTGGAGTCCGCCATTTAAGTACCCTTAATATAGAAGATTGGGAACACCAACATAGTTAGCAGGGCACAGATACTTAGTAAAAACTTAATTACTACTGAAGTACAAATCATGAACAATTCATGAACATAGTTGCTACTTCAGATAAAATATGCGTTACTCATTATGAGTTCCTTCAGTAGTTCCTTAGTAGTTCCTTAGTAGTTCCTTCAGTAGTTCCTTGGTAGTTCTGTCCGTAGATCACAAAGGTTTACAGAATTAACCTATATGGTGAGAAATATAGTAACTGCTTGGGATGAAAAATACATCATGATTCATAAATGATGAACAAACATGAGATGAGTATTTCACTTGTGTTATTCATGACTTGTTTCTTCAGTAGTTCACAAAGGTTTGCAGAATTAACAGATATAGTAACAAATGTAGTAACTGAGATAAAACATGCTTGATAAAACGATTCATTAATGCTGAATGAATGCTGAGATCAGTATGCAACAAGGACTTAGTTTGTGGTTAATTAATACATAAGTAATAGCATAATACTATATTACTTGTGCCTCGAGTAAAGTGTTACTGTTATATTTGACATAGTCCTCAAAAACTTAATTTCTTCAAAAATCATCAGGAAGTCATGTCATATATATCAGGCATTTGACATATAAAATGGTAATAAAAGTATAAAGTTCGTTACGCCTCTGCATTTTTAGCTACTTATTATTTACCTACCAACTATCTGCATAACTGTGAGCTGTTGAAGAATAAAATTATCTACAGGATAAAAACCAAGGCATGCTTTTCTTTAAATAAACACTATCTTAATCAAACTTATGTGACCAGACGTGTCTGGAGTGAGAGGCACGCTCTGTCTAACACACACGCAGGCCGCTGCAAGCTGAGCTGATACTGACGCATAAACGTGGAGAATCACATCTGTGACGTAAGAACGTGTTTGCGTCTGTAAACTGAAATCTTAGAGCTGCCCAGAAACAATGGTCGCAACTGCAAGAAATCCTCTCAAAATACAATGCAAAATGCAAAAGCTAAATATTGTCATTCTTTAAATTGTATAAGATAAATATTGTTAGAACCAAAATTTGCTGAAGCTTCTAACGCTTCCTTTCATGCGAGTTTTACAATAACGTGAGGTAAAATTAGTTTTTATTAGATAACTGAAATAAGTCATTATCAGAACATATTTCTGGACGTTAATGCCTCAGACTAATCCCTAATCTTACTCACAATCCTGCAAGTTAATGATTACAGGAGCCTTCCATCTGCTTGTGAATAAGAGAAACACAATACAAATATATCGTTCACTTTAAAATGAATACATTTCTACATTATATATTGAACTAGTCATTTTTAGTAGATATTGTGGACAGTGCATGTCACACTTTCCATCCTGTTTATTTTTCTGAGAAGCAGGTTCCTGCTGGTGACCCAGAAATGAACAGAAAGACAAAGACCAACAGCGGTTTCCATAAAGACAAAGTCTTCATTAGGAAAAAGACCTCCAGTGGCATGCAAAAGTTTTGGCACCTGACATGGTCAATGCTCATTAAGACCTCCTTTGGCAGGGTTCCCCAGTTCTGGTCCTGGAGGTCTAGTCTGCAACATACTTTGTAGATTTGCCTGCTCACACACATCTACTACACCTGGAAATAGGCTGGTGAACCGAATAAGGTGAAATTGGCTAGTGAACCTATACTTATCGGTATATAATGGGTGCTTTAGGTCTCTTCATATACAGCAGTTTCAAATAAGAAAATCTCAAATACTAAAATAATGACAGAAACACAGACCTCATGAGCCCAGAGTTTGGGGTAATCTGCCAAGCTACGCCCAGTTATCCCCAGCAAGTAAATGATGCTCGACAGGAACAACCGCAGCATTTGTCAACACATAAGCTGACAATCGAGGGCCACAACAATGTGAAAATGACCGAAACCCAGCCTTTGTTCCCTCCTGTCAGCAGATACCAGCTTTGGTCACACTGGTCACATGCTGTCTGTTGGTATTATTGGTAAACTGATCAATATGTCTCTGTCTAGGTGTCATTTGGCTAGTATTTTACCAGAAAATTTACCTGACTTTATTCGCTCGAGGATGGTATATAATAACATATACAGTGACCGAATTGAACGGAAACTACGTGGTGCTGCCAGTGTGAACATACAGCATACTCCAAATGCCACCCTCAAGGCTTTGGCAAGCTGCATCTGTCTGGGGTCTTTAAAGGGTCCTGCATTATGGTCTCTAGTGTTTTTTGTTCAGATTGCAGCATTAATGATTTGCCAGTAACGGCCAGCTTGGTCTGGTTGGCGCGCAATATAAAGAGGAAGCCCAGGTCACATGATCTACACATGATGTCACATTAAGAGGAGATGTAACTGGGGTAAATGGACATGTGGATGACATGGGGAGATTTCTCCTGAGTGTCTTATCTAAACATCTCGTGCCGTACTCATCATGGTCTGCATGCTGCATTTAGAGCGCAACAGAGCGTAGAAGCTAAGCCTGAATCGCTTGACAAACGTGAGTCCTGGTGGTAGCGTTAGCTTGCAGCCATGTGACGCTAGTTGGGTTGAGAAGCAAGAGACGTACGCAAAGACTGAGTGTAAAAGATGGAAGTAAGGAAAATCAAAGGGAGGGGGATTAGCTAAGTAAGAGGTCTCAGGCCACGGATTTAACAGACGAAGGTGAGAAAGGGATGTAGCTGTAGGTCCAGACGAACCAGCAGGAGGATGACGGTATTATCGCTTGGGGGCCAGGGATAGCTAGCGTCCTTCAGGGCTCCTTACAAAACGGCTGCAGGTTCCATATTTAGCCAGCAGTAAAGAAAGCAAGCTCAATACTGCATTTATAATTAATGGCGAGTAATGCTAGACAGAGGGTGTGGGCACTGGCTCTCTGGGTGGGAGAAAGGCAGAGAGACAGATAAAGAAGGAGAGACGGGGAGCGAGGGAGGCCAGGGGAAAGGGGAGAGAATAGCAAAGATAACGTGCAGAAATGGAGGGATTTCTTGATGGCAGAGGAGGAAGTCATGAGCGTGGCAAGTAGGGCAAACCAAACTGAAGCCATGTTGGTTGGGGCAAATGGTCCAAATGTTCAGAAGTACCGGGGCTGAGGTAGCATGCTGGCTGTTTGGGAATCTACAGTATCAGCATTACTGATTCATTATTGGACATGAATTATTTGATCATCTGGAGCTTGATGCCATTAGCAGACTGCCCACTGTGTTGGCTGGCCAGCAGTGGGTCCCAGCTTATGAGCTGCAGCAGGGCTACTCTGGGTAAAATATCATCTAATGCAGTGTTTCCCAATGTGGTCTTCAGGGACCCACGGACAGTCCATGTTTTTACTCCCTCCCAGTTCCTAGTAGGGAGCAAAAATGTGGACTGTCTGGCAGGGAGCTCATAGGGAGCAAAAACATGGACAGATTCTGAGTGTCCAAGGACCTCAGGAGTGACAGGAATGAATACACTAAAAAACCAAGAAAAAAGGCAAATAAAGAGGGTATATAGGGATGTTAGGATGAGTAAGATAGCTCAGGAAGATAACTGCCCTTTATTACCATTTTAACTTCAACACTGAACTAGCCAGCAAGTAATCTTGAATTCTGGTTTCCAGTTCAACTAAACCAGCTTCCTTTTTCAGCTAAAAGGAAATAGACATAAACCTGTAATTGCGCTATTAAAAAGTCTAAAGCAATAAACCACTTCACTATATCATCTAGTGACCTTGTTAAAATATGAAGTATGTGCTGCCAATAGCTACCTAACAGCCGAACAGTAGATGTGACAGGCATGTGACTATAGATCATCCATACAGATCAACAAAATAAAGTCAGATATTTGCCAAACAACATTGCAAGCCACAAACAATAGTTAATTTGTCAGCAATACCAAAACCATGCGAGTCGATTAGCAAGTTAGCAAACCAACCCGTTTCACACTAAATGGATGAGAGAGCTCCATATAACAATGGAAAAATATGAAAAACATTTCTGCATTTTTAACCTCAAAAAAAGCCCCTTTTTGGATTCTTAAAATATTAAATTTTGGAGTGAATGACAGTTTAAAGGCTGCAATTATTAAAATATGTCATCTCATAAAGTCAATTCTCTGAAAACTCGAAGGCAGAGTAGTGTTGTCACTAAGGAACATGCGGTAACCCACGATACGTATTACATCATTATGTCTCCGAAAAATCTGTTCATGACTTAATACTGCAGGAAAAACACATTATGTTTCTTGTGCCACACGGCAAAGCAGCAGATTCACAAAGGAGGGCGATTCATGCCTGTGAGTGACACCAGGACACCAGAATGATTTTAACCTTCTCAGTTTTGCTCTGATTATTTTGATAGCGTAGCCGCTTGCCCTGTAATCAGTTATCACTCATCCCAGAGATACAGAGATAACCAGAGCACAATCACCACTGCAGAGATATTACCCTATCACTTTCTCTCATCTGATGCACTGACGCAATAATTGTTAGCCAAGTAACGAAGGCAGCATCTGATAAATTGTGACCCGTGACCATTGGAAAATGCACTGAGGTTTATTTAGCTCTTAATTTTATTTTGCTAACATCAACACATGGGACTCCCTGGATTTCTGCAGACTAACAGGATCTTCCTGGCTTCACTTCAACTGAAAGCTGAAACTGCTAATTTGATTCTGAAAATGTTATAATAAACGACTATGTTGTGGCTGGCTAAGGAAATTATTGATGTCGATGTTTCAGAAAGAAAGGGATGAACAGAATGAATATAATTTATTTTTAAATTCCCTGAAAGGGTTTTTAAAAATGTCATATTTCAGATATGTCAGTTAAGAAACATTACCCTTTCAAAACAGTGAGAGCAGATCAGAGCCTATATATGTTCAATACATGTCATTTTATCTTAGTATGATGACAGTCATTATTTGTAATAACAAATGTGTATAATCTATAAGGCTATCACTTATTAATCATTTGGCTACAGTGCACATGTATCTGTAAGCTGCATCATGAGGGAAAGTGCTTTTGCATTAATTCTTCAGGGTCTGTATTTAAGGACCAGGACACTTAATACTGCTGTCACTGCCAGTGATCTTTCTGTTGTTACTCCCAAGGCTACGCATCCTGAAGGCTGATCTGACTCCTTAAAGCTGAGTGTCGATCAGTCTTACCTTCTAGAGACATGGGTTCCAGGATGCCGAACTGCTTGAGCACAGCCACAAAGAGAATGACGACCACGCCGATGGCGAACAGCTCCATACCCTGGATCCCCATGGCAGGTTGGGCCGGGGGGGGCAGTGGGCCAGGAGAGTGGCCAAGGGGGGTCCGGGGTGGCCCACGGAAAGGGCTAGAATGGACTAGCGGAGCTGGTCAGAGTCAGCTAGCCACCAGAAACATTCTGATATGAGACCCGTGTGAAGCAGTTGGGGAATGTTCTATCCAGATTCTGCGGGACGGTCAGACTCGAACCTGAGGTAATGCTAATTCTCAAGCCCATCCTACTAGGACCTCCTAGCAGACAAAGTCAGAGAGAGGAGTTGAGCAGCTGTTGCGATGCACATATCACTGTGTTTTCTCCGAAAATCACAATGCCTCACGAGGAAAACGTGTGCGTACTTGGCTTTTGCATTGGAGCTAGCCATGGAGAGCCCCAAGGGACAGCTAAACATCGCCGGACAAGACACAAAGAGCGATCCTCATGGTTCATAATGAATACGGATAGTCATGTTATTTTCGTATGTTTTCAGAAAACAAAACACAACACGCTAGCCAACTGGCGGCACTATTAACGAACATACAAGTTCGGGACTGTAAAATACAAAAATGAGCCCCATGCTAGAGACTATCCACGTCAAAAATAGTGGATGCAAATCCAGTCACTATCAGTTACACCCAGTTTATGAACTAATTCAGTCATTGATGAACTGAAACATAATTTACTCAAAAAAATCACAGCCCCAAGCATATATGCCTGACGTGTCTGAGCGTATTCCACTCCAGCAACATCTCAAAAGAGACACAACGTGGATGCGTCTCCTGCAGTCTAGTCCCGCTGCTCACCCCGCGCCCGCCTGACGTTCAGTGCCTCCGCGTGTCCTTTACAGAATCCACCAGAAACTTGGTCCATTTGCTGTTGTTTCCTAGCAGGTGCCTGCTACATCACCCACGCCTGCCCATGGTGCTCCAGGCGCCAGTGGCACAGCAGAGAGGTTCCCACTTCCACGCCACCGCCCCGCAGCATGAACCCGCCGTGTCTGTCAACGTTGGCGTCCCGCGTCTCTGGCACATTCACTCCTCCGGTGTCCGTGTCAAAGGGCTGCTCCCTCACTCTCTTCTTTCACTTTGCTCTCTCTGTCCTGCCTCCCTCCCTCTTCTCACCCCCCACCCTTCACTGTCCAGTCAGACACTTTAGTTCTCCATCCGTCCAGCACTCCTCTCTCACTCCCTCTGTCCATCTCAGCCCTGAGTCTCTCTCTCTTCCTCCACTTTCACCGGCCGCTTTCATCCCCGCATTTCGCCCTGCCAGACGTTCTACGTCCCACTCATCCCTCCCTTTTTCCTGATCCCTTATCTGCCAGTTTCATTCCTTGGATGGGCATCTGCCTGGATGTCAGGGGGAAAGTCTTTTTTTCCTAAACTCCAGGATGGAGTGAGAGAGCAAGAGAGAGAGAGAGAGAGAGAGAGATGAAGGATCAGGTTCCAGGGACACCCCCCAAGCCTCTACCTTCCCCTCTGCTCTCCCTCTGCTCCTCAGATATCAGCCTTAAAAAGCACGGTAGGAAAACAGAGAGGTGATTCCTCAAAGCCCAGAAGAGCAGGGGTTTCATGACTGTAGTGCTCAGATCATATTTAAAAAAAAAAAAAACAAGGAGCTGGAATCTGGCCCCAGCTGTTTCTCCAGTTCTCCTGGTGCTCCTCTGGGCTCCTTCAGTCCAAAGACATGAAATTTCAGTAAATGAGTAATTCTGGAAACAGACCTTGGAATATACATGTGAGTGGCCCACAATGCACTGCTACATATTTAAAAGAAGTGTTCCCAGCCAAAATCACTGGAGTCCCGACTGGACAATCGAGCATAGTGGATGAATGGAGATGCATCATTTGTAGAAAATCCTCGACATCCACAGGAGTTGGTACCCAGTACTCTAATAGTAAAGTAAAGTGAGGGCAGCCTGTATTGAAGGAAGCTGTCATTCCCAATGAAACGGAAGCCAGAAGGATGCTGGTGGGCTGGGAGGAACATTTTGACCAAATCCTATATTTATCTCTCCAATGTCTAACTACATATCTAGTACAAGATCTCAGGACAAAACACTTCATCTGTTCATGACAATATGACAAAGGAGATAATTAAATCTATGGCATTTTTTGGTTCATTTTCTACCAGCAGTTTGATTCTCGGTGATGTATGTGTGTCCGGAAGGAAAACAGAAATATCTCTTTACCAGATGTTGAGATTTCAGCTCCAGAAGGTAAAAATCCAGACCGAGGTTTTGTTTCAACCATCCAGGTGACTAAAAAAGTCACAATCACAGAGAACTCAACTGGCTGGTTGAAACAAAACCTTGGTTTGGATTCTTACTTTCGGGCCCTGAAATGTCCACCTCTGCTCAATACTTAGATGATTTGGCGTGATTTTCATTGAGGAGCTAAACGCAGCTGTTCTCGATTGGAACATTTCCTTCAGCAGAAAGTGGTCAATAGGGGAAGCTTTTTAGACCTCAGGTTCGCCAGTTGTAACTGGCGCACGGCCAGCAGTGTTTGCGGAGGAATATGTCGGGGGGGGGGGGGGGGGCTGCATTTCTGTGTGTTGCTCCAATATCATACATCAGCGTCATCAAAGACAGTGCCATGTCGACACATATGACGGCACCCAGGAGCCACTCAGACTGTTCGTCAGTAGATCACAGCATCACTCAGTGTGTAACTTTCTGCCAGGGAACAGAGGCAAAGGGCAGAGTTAATGGCTGATGAGTTTGCACTTACTAATGCACTGAGTTTCTAATGATGGGAGATGGGGAAGCCG
>JAODJW010000040.1:15354919-15380466 GCA_026777045.1 Hyperopisus bebe
CAAGTGGCTGCTTCTCTAGGCTGGGTCTGCTTTCACACTGTGAGAAAAATTACTTTCCAAAAGAGCCATTAAGCCACATTTTCTATAGACCAAAGGCAGAGAGCGAATGTGCAACAAGGGGTAAAATATGGCGTACAGATCCCAGAGTCAGGGAGGGCATGTATGAAGCCATGAGGATTACCAAAGATCAGGAAGCATGTCATAATAGTGCATCACAGTGGGGAAATCGCAGACCGTCTATGACCTAACACAATTTTTTTTATAGCTGTATCTGCAGATTTTCTATCCATCTGATCTCAGCTAGCCCAACACGAGACATCATCTCAGCTCTCAAATACTACACCCTCCTGTCTGCTGTTAGTAAAGTAAAGGGCACGATCCTCTAGTTTCAAGCATGTAATATATTGTAATATATGGGGCTGATTTTGTGGTGGTGCTATATATAGAGAGAGTGACTGCAAGAATGGCTGATAAAAGGATGATTGTGCAGGAGTAGAAGAGAGACAGAGAAAAAAAACAGGGAGACTGAGAATAGGCTGTTGCGTGGACTGTTTGTTCGTATAGATGCTCACCGGGTTACAATGGGGTTACGTTCCAATAAACTTATAGTTAAATATCATAAGGTGAAAATGCAATTTAATGCAGTACAACTAACCTAACAAACACCATAGCCTAGCCTAGTTTACTTTAAACATGCTTAGAACATTTACATTAGCCTACAGCTGGGAAAATCATTAACAAAAAGCTTATTTTATAATAAAGTGTTGAATATCTCATGTAATTTGTTGAATAATGTACCGAAAGTGAAAAACAGAATGGAACTGGAATACCCATCGTAAAGTTGAAATATTGTAACATGGACCATTGTAACCCAGGAAGCGTCTGTATTTATTCTGAGAACAAAATAAGGAATTTGGATTATTACACATCCACTAATATCTGTCCGTTCATCACAGCTTCTGCAGAAAAACCTTTGCAGGACTGTGTGGCTGAGGATGTGTATAGGCATGTGAGGGGCAGGTGTGTGTCCGTGTCCTGGTGTCTGTCTTTGAGAAAATTAAAAAGTAGGCAGCCTATTACAGTGTCTGTCCCATCTGATGCCCGAGCCAAAGCCAATCAGGTCATGCTGCACTTAATTCACACTCAAAAAAATCTTTAATAAAAGATCACAACTGGCCCGAACACTGGTAACTGGGAACAATAATCCGTTATACTCTGTGTACACAGTGATGTCTGGGGATGGGCTCCTTCTGGCCATCTGCAGGTGGCCAAAAAAAAAGACCCCGATTCTGATTTTGGGATATCATGGACGACTCAAACGAGGTGTAAATTGTGCTTTAAATGGCAATACTTATATTAAAATCTGTCCTTGGATACAGTATGCAGGATTTCCATGCCCACCAGGTACTTCAGAAAGCAAGGCAAGAAGCACAGGAAATGTCGAGAGGCATCATATACACAGTAAAAGGGTCACACATATTATACAATACAGGTGTGAGGCATTTGGCTGTACACAATGCAGCAATGAGGCTTGGGTCGGCCGATCGTGAAAGACTACCTAGTGTCAGAAAACGCACACCTCACTGTGCTTACTGAAAAGCTGTGCAGTCATCTGCATAATTAAACTGGATTACCTCGCAAATCTGTGCGCAGTGGAAACCACTCAGTCACAGTATTCTGGAGAAAAGGATGCTGACCTGCATTCATGCCCTGACACAGGTGCTGCTTCATCTGTGTGGGTGAGCACTGAGTCCGTGATGTCAAAGACAGCAGAGATTCAGGAGAGTCACACCATGGAGTCAGAGTGGAATTGGGAGGTGAACGGGAGAGTCAGAACAGAGCCAGGAGGTGGAAGGGAGAGTCAGAGCATAGGCAGGTGGAAGAGACAGAGCAGAGAAAAAAGGCAGGCAAAAGAGTCAGAGAGGGGCCAGAGGTGGGTGGTAGAGTCAGAGTGTGGCCAGGAGGTGGACTGGAAAGTTAGAGCAGAGCTGGGACGCAGACAGGAGAGTCAGAGCAGAGTCAGGAGGCAGATGAGAGTCAGAGCATAGCCGGGAGGTAGACAGGAGAGTCAGAGTGTGACCAGGAGGTGGACAAGAGACTCAGAGCAGAGCCAGGAGGCAGACTGAAGAGTCAGAGCACAGCCAGGAGGCAGACGAGAGTCAGCACATAGCCGGGAGGCAGATAAGAGAGTCAGAGCAGAGCCAGGAGGCGGACAGGAGAGTCAGAGCAGAGCCAGGAGGCAGGCGGGAGTCATAGCATACCCGGGAGGCGGACAGGAGAGTCAGAGTGTGGCCAGGAGGTAGACTGGAGAGTCAGAGCAGAGCGAGGAGGCGGACGAGAGAGTCATAACAGATCCAGGAGGCAGGTGGGAGAGTCAAAGCAGAAGTGAAAGGCGAGTGAGAGAATCAGAGTGGGGCTGGAGGTGGATGGGAGAGTCTTAGCAGAGCTGGGAGGTGGATGAGAGAGTAAGAGCAGAGCCAAGAGGTGGGCAGGAGAGTCAGAGCAGGGCCAGGAGATGGATGGGAGAGTCGGTGCAGAGCCAGGAGGCAGGCAGGAAAGACGAAACAGAGACAAAAGCAGGTGAGAGAGTCAGAGATGGGCCAGAGGTGGGTGGGAGAGTCAGGGCATAGCTGGGAGGTGGGAGGTGGCAGCTAGGAAATGCTAATGGCCTTCAAACATTCAGAATTCCAGCTTCTTAAATACGTATTTATATTTAAACATTTAACTAATGGGGGAAAACCACAAGTGTCTCTCTACTGGCCCAGTAAGTGTCTCTCTACTGGCCCAGTAAGTGTCTCTCTACTGGCCCAGGAAGTGTGAGCAAAGAGATGAGACACAGACCGATGGCCTCTGGGGAAAAATGAAAAACGTAAAAATTACATAAAACCCGCTTTACCCAAAATAAGCCTCTGTGACTATTTTTGCACTTTCTACAGTGATGGAGCAAATGGGCAACGTTACATAATAGCCATGGCGGGGGGGCAAACCTACACACCCTTTAATCAGGAAGCCCTTTCATGTGCACAGAAGAGAAAAAAATAGTTAAATGTAGAACGGAAAATAATTATGCTCAGGCAAGACCAGCTGGGTATCAACATATAAAAAGAGAGAGTGGGGGGGTTGTATTATTTCAGTGTTCATGTCGATAATACTGTGTAACACTGATATACAGGAAAACGCAGTGAGGGATGCTGGGTG
Organism: Hyperopisus bebe; assembly: GCA_026777045.1. Taxonomy (NCBI): domain Eukaryota; kingdom Metazoa; phylum Chordata; class Actinopteri; order Osteoglossiformes; family Mormyridae; genus Hyperopisus; species Hyperopisus bebe. The sequence continues at coordinate 15,358,118 of JAODJW010000040.1, forward strand.
AGTTATTCGCCATCGATTCTGGCCATCCAGCTGCGTTTAGGGGGCTGATGGGCTCCAGAATAAGGTCTGGGTGACAGTTAAAGAGCAAAGGGGGCGGGGGGGGGGGGCATGCAGTTATAAATCCAGCAGCAGCAGCATGGGGGGGCAAGCAGCCGCTCCTCATAAATAAACAGAGCAGAGGAGGCAGATCTGATCCTTCCCTCCAAACGGAAAGCGAAGGCTGATCTCACAGAGGGCTGAGCAGGAACGTGAAGGACAGGCCCCGGCGTGGTGGACACAAACCACACACTCAGAGCGCGACGGGCCAATGTGCCCCAGCCTCCGGAAGCGGCCCTCAGGCTGCATCATGCTGCTTAAGGGCAAATTCACAAAAAAAAAAAAACAAATGTTATTATTAAGAGAAATTACTCTTTTTGTGTTAAAGATCTATCTATGGACCATCTTTGTCAGGGGTATGCGGAGATCTACAGACACCACCCCAGGCTGAACAGCATAGAAGGCGGGAGTGCAGCCTGGACGGGATACCAGTGCATTGCAGGACACATAGACAGTTCCACTCCAGGCATGCAAACTCCACACACACACACACACACACACACACACAAGCGTGTTTGTATTCATATCTTTGTAGGGACTGTCCATTCATTTCAGTGGGCATAATCCTAATTCTCAACTATGATGACAACCAAATGATGACCGAACAATGGTCCCCACAATGTCAATACAACAGGTTTGTATCATGCTGTGGGGAAATTTGGTCTCTAAAATGTAATATATATATACCACAAGAGAGGTGGGGTTAGAACACTCATCCCACTACAACACTACACACTGGGACATCACCCCAGCCTGTATTCAATATCCACACATCTAATTAAACAAAGCAGCCAACCTCTAAGATCTTTTAAAACGTAATTAAAATAAGCATTCATCAAAAATAAAACTAATAACTAAGCAGCAATGTTAGATGTGTTACCAGAGCATAACAATTTACTACCAACTAAAATATATCAGCAGGTACAGTCTCATTCATTCATTATAGCAACAATTATGCAGCGAGAATAAAAGCTGTTTCTGTGATTTATGTTTGGCTGGCTTGGTGTGGGCAGGGCCTCTTTGGGGGGGGGGGGGGATTTGGCGGCATTGCAGGTGGCATGGTTGTGGGCTGGTGGCGGCGAGTCTTTGCTGGACAGATGCATGAAGGTCCAACGGGAGACGACCGAACTGGGAAATGTCAGCACAGATGGTGACATTTCCACACTGCCAGATCCGGACATTTCAGGTGTCAGGAGGGTGTCACATAGAGATTTGTTTATTGTTTTTTTTTTTTATCTGTTTTGCACTGCATTTTCTAAAGAATTATTTCTATAATCCTTTTTCTTAGATTTTTCTCCCTCCAAAGTAGGCGTGAAAAACTTAGCCCTCTACGTGATTGGATGCGAGTCCGAGAAGATCCCGCGGATGGACGTGTCAGATGGAAGGGCTGTCCGAACGGCCCGCGGTGGCAAAAGCGGTCGTCATGGAGCGCGAGCGCAGAGGGCGGGGCGAGGAATGGGGTCAGCTGGCAGCCCCCCGGCGACACATCTGCCCTGGCACCCCTAATGGCTGAAAGAACTCCGTGGCATAAATGCCTCTGCAAGTGTGAGTGCGTGGGAATGCGATTATACTGTTTGTGTGTTATTAGAGGGGTCTTAATGGATCTTTAAATGGATTAGTCTGGTGTTAATATGTGTCGGTGTGTGTATCCATGGTTTGGGTCAGAATACAGGTGGCCCATCGTCCCCCCCAAGTGTAAAGACCCACACTGCAGCCTCTCACTGTCATTACAGGACCGTGACTCCTGCATGCCCTGGACACAGCAGGCCTCCCACAGCTTGTGCTGATTCACCCTCGGCGTGGAGGTATTCATTTCCGCACAGAAGCAGTGTTGTATATGGGCCAGTCAATTATTCAACGCTTGCTGTTGCTGGACTCCAGTGACTCTGCACTGGCCACTCCCACCTCGCTTCTGGCAGATGGAATCAGACCTTAAGCAGATCTTAAGCATTTGGGCCACAAGTTTCAAGGACGGTTTTTACCTGCGGGCAATTAGAATCCTCACCAGCGGCTAATTACACACCGAAAGCTGCTACGACGAAGGTACTGATGCTCTAATTCCCCAGGTTTTACCTCCAATGCACATTTTTAACATGTAGATACTAAGTGTTTGTCAATGCTGGTGCTACTTCCTGTTAGTTATAGTCATGTATTGTCAGCTGCTGTACTTGTATTGTGTTGAATTATGCTGGCACTATGGTCTATGGGAAGTACGTACATATGAATTATATGCCTCATACCTTCCTCTGCCCTTAACATAGAGTAAATTACTTGTAGTTATTGCCTAAGAAATGGTCTTGGTCAGCCTCTCCTGCTCTCTCTGACTTCCCTAGGTTCGCTTTAACCCAAAGATCATGCCCACAGCAGACATCCCACCTTAGACATATAGATTTCAGGAAGGTGGATGATGGACAACGGGGGGCGGAGGAGTGTTGGCTAGACTTGTGTGGTATTGTGGTATTGTGGCATTACCATGGTGTTTATGTATGGAAATACCCCCTCAGAATAGTGTTGTTTTTTTCAATACCGCCAAAATACCATGTACCGCAGTATGATGTTGGTATAATGTTACAGCAGTAAAACTTCTTGCCAGCTAAAATGACTGCCATTGAATAGCTGAACGTCACAATTCCGGGACGTTGTGCATCATTCGGGAGTGTCATGGCAACCGCTGTCACTTTATGGGAGACTGCTGGAACTTTTGGGAGAGGCGGGATATCCGCCACAGGGACAGCGAGAGTGGGGATCCAGAGTCTTATCCACCTCCTACATGACACTGGGGTGCCATGATGTTGTTGGTCAAAAAAAGGCAGCAGCAAAAAAAAAAAAAACATCAGGAAAAGACCAAAACACCAAAATATCCCTGGGTGTATTTCAGACTGTGCCTATCCTCCCTCCAACTCAGGACAAGCAGGCACCAGGATATTTCAAATCACAGACTGGTACTGTGATGGTTGCCAGGCATCTCAAAACATCCCACAATGTTTTACCATCCCTGTGCTTTTGATGCGAAGGTTCTGGGAAAATGATGAGCGGTAGAAATGGATTTTTGAAAAATGCATGTCACATTTGATAAAAATACACACTCAGCAATGACATAATAATAATGCCCCCTCCCCCATGCCCATGCCGATTTACTTCTCTGTCAAACCCCACCCTGTCAGACAGGGAACCGGGGGTGGACTAAAAACCTGCTCTCCCCACCACAGGACAGAGCTCGTTCACCCAGCTCCAGACTCCCGTTATCAATGGCCCCCCATTACATCAGCGGGTAAATGGCCCCAGATGCTCATAGCACTGCTAGCTACACACTCCTGGCCTCGCTGCCGGGGGGGGGGGGGTTCCTGCGGCAGGACACTGGAAGAGAGGCTGCCTGCATGAGGGTTAACTGTCTGAAAACAACCGATGGCACGCCTGCTCATAAACATGGCACAGAGGCAGAGTGATGCATGCAGAGATACTGTCAGCTCCGCTCCAAGGGCCCCTGACTCACTGCACTGTACATACTGTAATCCCATACCCCCCAGGCGCAGCAGGCGGCCCCAGCCACAGAGTGACGGATCCCACGGGTGAGTCATATCACAGAAAACAATCTTGTCAGACCAACTGAGAAGGTGGGGGCGAGTGGCGGGAAGAGGAGATGGGGGACAGCAGTGGGCTGGGGAGACGAAGGAGAGCAGCAGGCCGGAGAGATGGAGGTGAACAGTGAGCCAGGGAGATGAAGAAGAGTGGCGGCTGGAGAGACGAGGGAGAGTGACAAAGGAGAGCAGCGGCTGAGCTACTGGACAACTGAAGTGATGAGGGACAGTGGCGGGCCGGGGAGATGAGGGAGAGTGGCGGGCCGGGGAGATGAGGGAGAGTGGCGGGCCGGGGAGATGAGGGAGAGTGGCGGGCCGGGGAGATGGTGAGACAGCTGCTACCAGACAACTGAAGTGGCAAGAGTGAGAGGGTGATAGGGTGAGAGGCAGGCTGGGGAAATGGGAGTGAGCAGCAAACAGCAGGTCGGGGAGAGGAAGGAGGTGGTGGTTGGGCTACCAGGCAACAGGGGAAACGGGGGTGAATGACCAATGGGCTACCAGCTGACTCTTTAACCTGCTTTGGAGTCCTGCTTACAGTCAAGCATTAAATGTAGAAGGAATTCTAGTTATTATATTACTTTGTGCCATGTTGTAGCAAAGTCATACTCAGACAGCAAAAAGAGAGTCTCATTCTCCCCACAGGCCGATTATGTAGCCGAACATACTGTATACTGGATGAGTGATGGTTGTCTCTGGGCCTGCTCTCCTGAAAGGGGCAGACCCTGCCTCTGGCTTCCATGGGGAAGAACAGCAGATATTACTACAGCAAAGGCTCCTGGTGTGAAATCATCTGCAATACAATCTCAGCAGTGTCAGGAGATCAAGATGAGAAAGAAAGAGAAGCAGAAAAGGGATCTGATTTTGGACTTTTGACCAAGGACACCACATGACCAGAATGACACAGTCTATTGTACAGGCCGCATCCAGGAAAAAAATACAGGCAAAAGAAGGAGAAACACGAAAAAGACCCACACAGCACTCGAACAGCATCCTAATAGCAACTGCTGTAAACGTGTCATAATGATCACGAGCATGTGTTACCGTGTGACTATGCTAAAGCACGCACCTTCAATTCATGCCAAGAGGTGAGGCCTACATCTCGTCACCAAGCATCTGCAAGTGGGCGGCCTGCTGCTCTATGTGTTCATGTGAAACTGTTCTGGGGGTCTGGGCCACCTGGACGTCAGCATGCGATTGTGTCAGGTCCCATCTTGCATACACACATCCTGTCGCATCTCATATTTAACGGAATCGAAGCACCAGGAGGTTAAGGAACCAAACATGTGGCCAAATGTCAGTAAATTCAATTCCCACAATGCAAGCAGCTTTGGAAGTGCTGCAAGGTGCCTACTATCAATAGGAAAATACCTGTTGAGGTAATAATCCCAAGCAACCCAAATAACAGGGAAGAAATGAGGAAGTTCAGACAAGCTGACTTCAGACCACATGACAGTGTTCCAGAACTGGGCAATAAATGCAGAGGTGTTCTGCCTACAATAAAATTCTGAAATGAACCACTTTACGGCAAACAGCATCAAACTGGACAATGCATTTTATATCAGCCTCCCATATCAATCAATCATGATAATCATAACTTTTGTGGAAAAAGAAACAGGAAAAACTCTATGCCGAAACTGGCAAGCTTAGTAGCATCTGTGGGTCTGTTTCCATCCAGGAGCTGGTCTGTATGTGCTGATTTACAGTCTGTTCATCACTGAGCACAAAGTGAAAATGCCCCCCACTGAGCGCAATAACGCAGAAGCTCCACCAGAGACACTAAATGGACACTATGGGAGCTGTGGACAGATCCATTCCCAAGTTCATTCAGGAAGTCGGCTGTGCACAATAGTGTTAGTGTTCAAAAAGAGAGCACATTGACAACTATTTATTCCAAAAGAACATCTAGCACTTAATATTCCTGGGGGAAAATGCTCTCCTGCTGATGGATTGTCTCTCTTCAAGTTATTTAAAAACCTCTTCAGGTGTCTTATTCAAGCTGACATCGATTGCATGCATGATACACGGCTGCGGTAAAACGCAGCTGGCGTCCAGCGAGAGATTCACACCTTCAGCACTGGCGCCCAGAGCGTAGCACCTTCAAAACGTATCCCGCCGGCAGGCCTACAATAAAGCCATTATTCCCAACACAAAACAGGCGACTGTTAAAAATAGCGATGGGGCCGTTGGGCCTTTAGGTCTGTTTGCAGTCACAGTGAGCACCCAACCTGCTCCATCTTCCTGTCCCCAGGAGGCGAGGGTCTCACTTAACCTCTGCTCCTGCCTAATCATTAATTAACGAGGGCTCGTCTGTCTCCCAGGGACCTGCCTCTGTCCTGGAGGGTGCCTCCACCATCTCAATCCATTCAGACTATCGTTGTTGGGAACAATAAAGCGATAATAAAGAGGTACTTGTGGATTCGATCACAAAACAACGCAGCACACGCTGTCTTTCATATGTATGACTACACAGCAGATAGCATTCACATCTGCCGATATACAATCTTGAATAATACGCAGCTGTCAAAAGCATATACTGCATTGTTTTACGCATTGTTCACTTCATCTGACTCATATTTCACAAATCCAAACAAACCCAAGGGGCGTTATCATGCCTCATGCATCGAACACGGCTGCACCGCTGCGGGTATGCGGTTTGTGTCCATCCTCCCATTTCCACCCCACCCCCCCCCATAACCTACTTCACGTACATTTCACTCCGATTAACCTATTAGCCCCAGCGAGCTGATCACACAATAATACACGACTTTATGAACCAGAATTGTTATGTGATTAATTGACCGGATGAGCCCCCTGTGGTAAAATGACATCTCAAAGGGGTCAGTATTCAAAGAATGAATGAATGAATGAATATTTATGAATGAATGAATGAATGAATGAATGAATATTTATGAATGAATGATGAATGAATATTTGACCAAATGGGATCAGTTGAGGTTTAATCTCAGTTACAGAGCAACATTGTTGCCAACTCATGCATCTGGAGTGACACTCACGCATTCAGACTCTCATGCTCACGCAAGAAATCTTAGGGCAAATCTATATTATTCCATTATAAACCTAAAATTAGCTACACCAAAAGCATTGGGCTAGTCTGGAGACCTTCCAGACTATTTACAAGGTAAGAAAATTTATATACATGTAATGTGTGTGCAGACTTGCCTCAAATTCAGAATCTCATGCCAGTCAGGTGACCAAAGTTGGTCACCCAGGAGGAGGAGTGACACACATGATCGTTAAGTTCTGCACCAGTATGTAGAGTCTGTCCCATTTCCTTTACACAACCCAGATACAACTTGTTCCATTGATCCATCTTTCATAAAGGCCTGTCCAAACACAAGGTCAGCATGGAGCCTATCACATAGGGCAGGATAATTTAGACACACCATTGCACCCGTGTGTTTTTCGACTAAGACCCTAAACCTGCACACACACAGACACGACATGCAAACTCCGGACACAGAGAGCAGGGGTGGAATTCAAAGCACCATTTCTCCTCACCGAGCCTCTGTGCACAATTCCAAGCAAGTCACCAAATGCCGTCCTCAGGCTGTGTCGCTATGCAGTTTTGGTTTGGTATACCACTGCACTTAATATCTCCGAAAATTACTTCTTTTATTTTACGTAAAAAATTTCATTGAATCACTGTTACTTATGCGATTGTTCAAAAGCTATGAGCAGAAAAAAAATGCTTCACACCATTTCATGTGATTCCTGATTTGTAGGATTTAACTTAATGTGCATCTTAATGTTACGTTCTTGGCTCACAGAAAGGTGACTGCTGCACAAACAGGAGGGCAGTGGGGGTTCATAAAGCTCACAGGAGACCTTTACTACAGCCAGACCTGATACAGAGGCTTAGGGACACAACAGCAGGTCATTCCTCTGGTCACTTTTCAACAGCTGTATCAATGACAAATCAGTGATGAAACAACAGGAAAGCTGTCAAGAAAAACTGATAGGGAATAAATTCCCACATCGTATATGGAGGGGGGGATTTTATATATATATATATATATATATATATATATATATATATATAGAACATGTTTTTTCCCCACTTATCAGTATACATGTAATTATAACAGTTTCCAAGTTCTGATCACGTGATTACAGACCAAAAGCCTTCCATAAATATCCAACACCTACAGACCGAGTTACACTTTCCTGTGAATCCACTCCAGCGTCTGAAACAGAACATCCCACGTGAGGGTTTTTCAGATTTTGACAACTTTAGAATCCACCTGCTTAAAGACATAAAAAACACATCGGGGGCAATGTTTGTCAAAATGGCGCCTCGCGCTTACTATACTAACCAGGTGAAGCCAGCAGTGCATTGATCCCCTTTCTCCTACCAGCATCGATCTCTCCAGCTGTGGCCTGGGTGAACACGTTTAGGTCAACATGAAGTAATATTCATTCGCTTTATTCAGCTTGAGTTCCAAACTGATTTTCTAAGATTAATATTTCTTACGACTTAACTCATCACTGAAACCACTGTTTATCAGATCATTAAACAAATGAAGAGTGATGTATTTGACCGCGATAATTAATTCATTATATTTAAATCATTAGTCTTAATTGGACCATTTGATTATGATACTAACGTTAGAAATATCAGATTGAGTAATAAACCATAATTATTTTTAGACCGATTAGACAGACATCATCCTTCAAACCTCAAAATTACATTTTAATTAGAATGTAAACTCCTCAAATGAGAAGTAGTACAAATATATATATAATATAAATATTCATGACATTTGTTTTATTCAGGTTATTTGACTAGTTCATGTTTTGTTAAGAAATATATATGTCAAAACATTTTATTTAGAAAAGTAAGATGTTTGGCTAAACTACTGAAACAATCCGCTGGAATTCAGAGCGTAATTAGTGAAATCAGAAATTAAATGTGTTAACAAGCAAAGTCAACGTTAAACAGAATGGAATCATGAATCACAAAATAGAATAAAACAGCCAGTTTAGGGATATCTCGGATGCTGTAGGAAATGCGTCGAGGAAGTTGGAGCTCATAACCTATAATTTACACATAAACGAATTTGTCTTTTGAAGGAATGAAGGAATAAACAATTAAGTGGGTGGGCTTCGGTGAATCGGAAGCGGCGGATCAGGCGGATCCGCGTACTGAGACGATTCCTGATGCACCAAAGCGCTGGAGTGTCAGCGCGGGGCTGGCTGCCCATACTGACCTCCTTAAGCGTCTAAAACAGCCGCTGAACGGAGCCGTGCACCCGCCATGAGAGACTGGGGGAAGCGCCAAATGACACTAACACGGAAGCCCAGAATGTTTCTGAAATGTGTCCCAAAAAATCGCAAAACATACAAGAATAACAGCGTTGAATCTCCCTATAATAATCTCTATAACCTACATAACACGCGTTGCAAAGATATAACCTAACAAGGACTACAATACTGGATCTCCAAACAGATGCGAACTTAAATTGCATGCAAACAGGATTATGTATAACGATAGGACAGACCTTAATCAAGGTAACCAAACCCTATCCAAAGCATTGCCGTGCTCTTTGGATGTCATAAACACAAAAGCAGTTTTAACTAAATGAAACTCAGCCAAAAGAACAAAAAAAAATTAAGCGAACCGAACTTTAAATGAGACAGTCGATTATCAGTAATGTTCCTATTCAAATGAATACAGATTCATTTTAATCTTTCTTTAAAGACTATTTAAAAGCTGTCTAATAATAAGGGTTGAACCATAGTATTCAAACGTTTATATTAAACATCATGATATCATGTACGTTTCAGGTATTTCCATTGTTACTATTGCTCATGTAATATTTACCTGCATGTTCTTTTAGGCGATACCTTCCTGCGTGAAAGCCGAAGACTGCGCGGACTTCTCACGATCTCTGGATCGACCCCTCTCTTCACTGCTGGAACGCGATTAAATGGCCCGGCTTTTCACTGCCTCGCTCTACAGGGAAAGCGGGAAGGGGGGATTCCCTCCTTCGTCTTGCCGGATTCCCAATCAGCACAGCATGTACTATAAACTTGCTAATGAAACACACATAAAAGTTGACCATCAATCAACGCAAATGAACCTGATTTAGTTTTTTGTTTTTTGTAAGTCGTGCAGTCACGGTTTGGCGCAAGCACAGCCAAAACAAAATATCAAAACCGGTATCTATGTTTGTATTCGGTTAATGCACTAGAGTTGCTTGTTTCGTTCATTTCATTCGCATTTTTTCCGAGTAACTCTAAATAAAAAGAAACATACACCAAAGGCGTTAAGATCTCGCACAATGGAAATTAAAATAAGTTAGAAATCCCCTAAACATGTTTGCACCATTTTTTGAGAGACCTTCAGGCAAAAAATAGTGGCTAAAATGGGGAAATGCTACAGAAGGTGAACTAATGTTAACAGGTAACCAATACAGTCTAGCGGAATAGGTCCATCGTATAACGGAATAATCTATTAAAGTCAAAAGTCACAGACAAGGTTTTGTAAGATGGGTCCATACCAGAGAACGGTTACTCGTGTCACACTCAAATTCAAAACCGCGATTCTTCCATAACCGTTTCTCATATGAAAGCAAAACCATTTAAAAACAAATCAAATATATATCATTTGTCATCTCTACCATAGTTACTTGAAGTCTGCTCGTCCATCAGTTCCAAAATCCATCAATTCAAGACATTGTCATAAAGATTTTTATATTTGTGTACTAAATGAAAAAATACCTAACACGAAATATTTGATTTTTTGAAACTTCCAGTTTATAAATGCAACCACGTATTTATATCAAGGTATGTAGAACGTTTTTAAACTGTTAAGAGAATATACATCTAATTGTGCTGTAAATGACTGCCCTGCGCTTCAGCGGGCTAGTTCCAGGTGGTTCTTTGTTAGATGTACTAATATGCACCACCACACTTATTGATAATTATATTAATTACTTTTATGAACAAAAAAATATAATAATGCTATTACAGTTATTCTTGGTGCTTAATTGGACTGGAAGATAAATCTACCCCAAACGACCTGGAAATAAGCGGGTCAGAAGGATAATTATATGAGTTCTATAGAATGTTTTAAACATTCACAGTAATGGTCTACCAGAGAAGCACTTTTGTTAAAGTCATCCGCCATTTCCGTGAACATATCTGATTCACCGCTTTCGTCGGCTGTCAGTGTCTCCAGTGCCGAGTGGGAAGAGTTGCGGAGAACCACCTAGATAGGAAGAGTGACGCTCTGTGACCCCCTGTCATAAAATAACCGGCAATACCGTCCGCTTCTTGATGCTACTTTTAGTCTGGCGGGTTTTCTGTAGAACAACCGCAGCATGTGTAGCCTGCAGCAAAACTGCACGATAGCTGGAAGGTTCTGCTCTCCTTCTATCGCGGAGTACCCCGGTCAGTTCATGACTACCGCCTTGTTTTGCAGGCAAGCAGCTCCTGTGTCCATTTCGTCCTCTTCACAAGTTCCAGTTCAACAGACCACAATTGATTGCCGCAATGACCAGTATGACCCTAATTCCTGAACACCGTTCAACGTATACATTAATAGGCCCATTGGAAGAATTTATTAGGAAAAAACTGTGCACAAATAGCTTACCTAAGTTTTCAATAATATCCCTGGTATAACAAAAAAGGAATATTTCAGCGCAATCGGGTTTGTTTTGAGTCCTAAATCGATTTTATTTATATATTCTAATAATAGTTCTAATACTGAAACATTCCTTCTTGACTTGCACAGCCAACTTTATTAAAACAAAAGGGTAAATGCCTATTTGTCAAGTAGCGGGGAGGAAATTATTCTTTTGTAATCTGTTTATGTGATGTTTTCTATTACAGTATTGTATAAACCGCGCTAGCACCAAATAATTTCAGAAAATGCGAGAAATTATGCATTAGGAATCAGACATAACTAAGGGATTGTCAGTGGCTTATTGTGGGGGGGGGGATATGTAGTCATGGAAACTGTTGCTAAGTAGAGGAGGCAGAGATGCTTAGAAGGAGAGAGACGGAGATGAAGAAAAGCGGGAGAGAGACGCTAAGCCGAAGTGAAAGGAAGAGACGCGAGAGAGAGAGAGAGAGAGAGAGAGAGAGAGCATAATGGCGAGATTAGTGAAAATGAGAGAGGGAAAGGGACTGAACAGCGAACTAAGAGAAAATGTGAGAGGGGGATTGCACGGAAGCAGCTGGGTTTCAGTACTGAAGCGCGCCGCTGCCTTGGGCAGTATAGAGACAGAGGAAAACAGAGGGAATGAGTTTGGCAACAGATGTGTCACTTAGCACATATAAATCCTATTCATCATTATTGCAGATGGGAAAATTGGCTATGTCAATACGACCCATAATTGATGTGTCCATTAGCGAAATAACCAAATATAGGGTATACACACGTTCATGAGATTTATAAAACAAAGAATAAAGGATCTCTTTTCTCCTGTGTGATGACATCCCTAAATTAGTACGTAGCATGACTTGATGGCGCATCGTGCCAAATGCTTTCCTGATATTACAGCGATACTATTATGAAGAACACTTTCCACACGTCGGTCTGTCTGTCTCTGGGTTTTGGCTCAGCTGACTGGTCTGTCTCGCCTCCGCAGAACATGTGGTTATTTTTATCCCAAGTAGCTTCAGCTAGAGCATGCGTTTGAGATCCCTGAAGGAGAAAGACCTCATAATTCTTCATTGAAAGTGTGTGTAAACCCCACGATTCATACACACACACACACACACACACACACACACACACACACGCAAGTACATTAAGAAGCTGCAACACTGTTTCTCTCTTATACCATGCAATGCATGCAGATACCATACAAAAGTGCATTTTAAGACTGTGGATTTAGTGGTCTTTTCAAATTAAATAATATTATGGACTTCGATTTCAGAAGGAGAAAATGTGACTGCGAGTCTGTAATTCAAATTTTAAGGACCTCATTAGTTCGTATCGGAACTTACAACCTTTAACTCTCTTAACACTGTAATTTCAAACTATTAAAAAATGCAGATTTAGAACTAGTCTTTAAATTATACCTTTTGAACTCATTCAGTTTTCAAGTTCATTGTCTGAAAATGCTCATAAATCATTTAGGATTATGCACTTAAGACTGGGAGGTCCCCAATGCCTAAATATTAATTTTCAAAAGCACTAACGCTTTTAACGGTCTGGACAATTGGTTCACCATGAATACAAGCATAGCTCAATATAAATATCATGTACGAATTTATTAGCTATCCATATTAGCGTCAATAAATGAGGGAAGCTGATAGTAACTGATACTAACTGCCTTACGAAGGTAATTTGAATAGCTTTACACAATATGGCTGCGAATGGGTTAAATGGTAGAAAATTCAAATACTTATCAAAGACTTAGAACAGGCTACTAGAAATACGCAGGAGTACTTGACTATCCTGAATAATAAATAGATACAGACAGCACTTTTTTGCATGTCCCAAAAACTCCATATCCCAAAAATCCCTGTGCGCAAAGCATTCAATTTAATCCGTTCTTTGTTACATAAATTGAAATGTGACCCAATGATCTGAAAATCATTGTTATTTTTCAATACCCACTTTTGGTGCAGCTTCTAATGGATTTCATTAAGCTGTCCAGTTCACAACGCTGCAATGACTATGAACAAATAGTTCCCTCAATGAAACTGTGATGACATCCCCCAACATGCTTGACAAAAATATATTGCGATGCTTTTATAACCCTAATGAGCACTCAGCACTCATCCTGAAGTCCTCTGAGCTCTCTTTAGTTCCTGGCGTGACATATTGCACTAATGTATGGACCGTATTCAGAGGATTTTAAAAATTAAATAGCCGTCCAGACATCATGGTGATTGTATTTGAAGGGTTAGCTTGTTACCTTTTTATTTACATACTTGATATTAACCTTGTTTAGACAGCTATTGACAGCTATTGAATCTTAAGTAATTTCTTTGTACTTGGAGCTAATTTTTATTTATAAACTTGATGTTACATAGATTGATTTTTTTCCATCCATCATCCAATCACTTATCCAATATATGGTCATGTGATCCCCAGCCTCAAGATATAACTTTGTTGATCCCTAGGGAAGAATATATTTGTTGTTTAGTAGCATTATAGGAATAAAACTCCAAACAATACCCCCCTCCCCAAATACAGTGGTACCTCAGAATTTGAACTTGATCCATTCAGAACTCTGGATCAAATACTAAAAAGTTTGAGTTCTGATCGAATTTTCCCCATTAGAAATGATGGAAAACCAATTAATTGGTTCCCGGCCCCCAAAAATAACACCTAAATATGTTTTTTTAGCATTTAAACACAAAATGAAGCAGATAAAACATGAAGAGCATATACTGTACTAAACACATGAAGCACATTTATCAAAACAGTAATTTGTAAAGTAAGAAAATAAATGTATCCAAACAATGTGTAAAGTTAAAAAAAACGATGTGTCCTGCCTCGATTGTCCGCTCCTTCCGTGTACCACGCCCCCTCGTTAACCCCGTGCCGAATCCCCGTGTGATCGCTGTTTCTGGTTGTTGTCATTTGTTTCCCCAGTCCGGTCATTGTATTGTCCGTCTGCGTTTTGCCTGCCTTACCTGTAATTAAACCCTGTATTCCTCGATACCCTGACGTCTGCGCCTTTGTCTCCGTTCCGTCCCTGTTCAGCACGACAATATTATTATAATTAAACGTATTAATGGTTTATTATTAATATCAAAATAATTAAGAAATTTTATTTTAAAATGCATTTTATTATATAATAATAATTACTGTTACTGTCTATCATTGTCTAAATGTATTTTTACTGCCTAAATATATGTATTTAGCTAGTGTAAACATGCATGATGCTATCACAGCTAATGCCAGGCTGAAAATGAAGCGTTACCCTTTGTTTCCGTTGAGAGACGTGCCGCGTGACTCATTTCACTGCGCATACAAGTTATCTTAGGTCGGCGTTCAAGGTTTGACTTCTGAGATTCAGATCGAGTTCTAGGTATTTTTTTTTTCTCGAACTGGTTGGTTCGACTTTTAATAAATTTGAGTTCTAATGAGTTAGAGAACTGAGGTACCACTGTAAATACAGAATATATATAGGGATATAGGGAGTGTATAGTACAGTGCAGATGATTAAAGCAGAAGCATAGAAGGTACATAATTCAGCACAAAGTGCCCTACAGACCAGGTGGAGTTAGGGACATAGACATTGGAAGCACTGTGGAAAGTAGTGGCTGTAGATGCCAAAGATCAGCTAAAGCCTCAGTACAATCACCCTTTGGATTGAATGAGCCTCATTACTCAGATGGAGTGCATTTCATTTATCTTCTCTGCAGCACCACAAAATCCACGACTGAGCAAACTTTCCACAAAACCTTGTTCAACCTACCAGCCTCCTTCACCCTGACATTTCACACCTCTGTCTCGGGTCAGAGCTAATCCAGGGTGGGTAATTTCATATGCAGCACCAAACTGTTGATGTTTATTCAGTTGTATAAGCTGTTGGCTGTACAGAAGTCAAAAAAGAGAGACTTTGGGTCCCAGCAGCCTGGGAGTACCGAGGGGCAGCGATTAGCAAAGAAGAATCTGGGTCACAAAAAGCGCGGGAGCAGACACCTTCCACCACCCCCACCCTCACATAGGCCAGTTTGATGTTTGCTTTTTTGGGGGGGTGGGGGCATCTTGTTTACCCTATGTGTCAACGCACATATCTGATACACACATAAGCTATTATTTTGTCTACCTGTAGTATATCAACAAAAAATATGCAAAGTTGCATAATGCCAGCGTACTACACAATTATAGCCTTACAGCACTATTGATTTACTGAGCCTTGATGGTAAACAACTGCATTCAAACAAACATGACCGAAGAAACAACTGCTAAATCTGGGCATAATACCTGTTAGCTAGCCAGGTAGAACACTTAGAGTACAATTTACCTAATGCAAGGGAAGCCATCTCTTTTTTCGAATCCACCGATGTTCTCGTCCTACAGCCCACAAAGGCAGGGCCAGCACTGTGGAGCTCCTGCTGTTTCTCGTGATCACATTTCGACAGAGGTGAGGTTAGAGGGCTGCTGCTGGGCAGGAAGCTTTGCTTGGTGACCAGCTCTACACAGCTGTGGACTGACTGGCTAAGGGGAAGGAGGGGAACACAACTGCAGACATACTTCATGCTTGCATGGAACTATCTTCCCTTGTCCTGCACTTTATATGTGGAGAGAGGTGTGACTAGAGATCAGTATAAATGCAGTGAGGTATTGGTTTTGAATGAGGGTGTGACCTAACACACAGCAACTGATTGGCCAGTGGGGGAATGTAAACAACAAAGGCAATCAATCACATGTGAGAACTCACATGGCCGTTAGTACAGCTTTGTGCTCTATATCCAAGCAGCAGATTTGCTTTTTCACGTTCTTCACATACTTGGAATTATACTGGAGTTAACAAAGACAGCTCTCCCACCTTGAGCTCTGTGCTGTCTGAGGTATGCTTCTGGAGCCCTGCATTGATTCATCCAAATAACATGATTGTTGCATCAATCATGAAAAATAAGGACAAGTTTTGATTGAACTTGATGAAAATTCGAGAGTAAAAAATTTACCTTTCCTTAACTACGTTATGGCTCCAGAACTTTCATGTGCAACTGTATATCTGGACAGGGACATGTAAGTCAGTGTACTAAACTATTGTTTGCTAAATAAAACAAGCAGCTACATCTTTAAGAACCAGATAGGCCTTATTCTAACCTCAATCAAGCTGGAACGGGGACTGGATTAAAGACTAAGACATCAATAAGCTGGAAATGTCATGCTAAATATTATTGTACTAGTGCCACAGATTTTTGCTGATAAAAATGCATGACACAAGTGCATACTGATCTCTCATATGCATCTTTCAATTCACCCTGTCTCCCAGTCTTTATTGCGTTTTCCCCAGAAGTCGTCTATTTTATCAGAGTCTGTGCTCAGAATGACAAAATACAAAAATATAATCTTAGCATATAATTTGTGGTGATTAAAAAAAAAACTTGTGTGGTAGATAATATTTTATTTTGGACATTTATAAATGGCGATGATAAAAGTAGAGACTATGCCAGGAACATTGTTGTGAACAAGGGCAGAGTCACTACAAAGCTTAACATCTGGCCTTTGCACGTGTAACATGTGAATCTATAACAGGTCACTGAACCTGTAAATTGTACATAAACGGAGATGTATTCAAGCATGCCTATATGCATTAAGGTCACAGACCAAGTGAGCAGATTGTCATACGATTGGGAAACTCCAGGTCTGCCGGATAATAACTGGCTTCTCCATCATCCTCCCGCTCCACTTTCTCATAATACGAACAACAATAAACAAACATTCTTCATTTGCCATTTGCACAGGTACATTAGAAAGCTTCTCTTTGCCGACCCCCATCTCGCTTGCCATAGCTTGGGGGGTGGGGTGGGGGGTCACAGTGCAGGGTCAGCTAATGTGCGGCCCCCCTGGAGCTGGGGGTTAAGGGCCTCGCTCAAGGGCCCACGGACGTGTGACTGTTCTGTTGAGGCTGCAGGGGGTTAGTCTCAAACCAGTGATCTGCTGATCCCAGGCATGGAGGGTCAGCCTACTGAGCTGTTCACCACCCCCTTATTATCCACATAATACCATTGTTACCATCATCATCATCATCATCATCATCATCATCAGTACTGAACGCTTGATCTGCCAGCTGTCCCACTAATCCATTCCATGTAACACAGCATGCTGACCTGGCCATTGGCATCTGTCACCACTAATCTACTGTCCCTGTCCTTCAATTCCTCTATGTGATGTTCTGAAAAAACGAACTGAAGTCGCAGTCAACATGAAAACTGGTGATAGCTGGGGGAACTTAAAAATGGTACGTAGAACAAGCTAATATGTCAGTGCAGTAAACCTCTTAGGAAAGTTTCTTCCACATGAAACCCATATCTCTTTGTACTGCTACTGAAGTGAAGTCAGAACAGTAGCACAAGAATATATAAAAACTATGATTACAATTACAAGCACAGTATACTTTGATATCCACGTGCAAAACCCCGAATATCAAAGGATATACGCACACACACAGGTTTGTAATTATGTCTTTGTGGGGACTCTTCATTCATTCCTATGGGCAAAACCCTAATCCCAACAATGACGACCGTAACCCCTACCCAGCCATAACCTTAACCATAAGTAACCAAACAAAATATGAGACCTTTGGCATTTTTAGTTTTTTGACTGCAGCCACAGATTTATAAAATTGAGCTTCCCTTTGCACGGACCGAAAAGGTGGTTCCCTCAACATCAAAATAACAGGCACACACACACACATACACACACACACACACACTTACTCTCAGATACACCCTACATGTGGCCTTTGCTGCACACCTCCATCCATTTTTAACTGTTTTACTTTTTAATTCCCCCCACTCTCTGGAATCTTTATCTGTCATGGTTTAATTAAATATTGAAGGGACTAAGGGTCTCTAAGGACATAGCGCTCCTTTCTCTATTAGCATTACAGAAGCTGATAGGTTAATTACATCTCCCATCCTCTTCTTCTCCTCATGCAACCTTTTGACTTTGAACTATTTCATTTGCACAACACCAAAAGGCTGAATTCAGCACTTTTACCACTTAAGCTTAAAACTACAAGAAGCCTGTTTTCCCAATGTGAAGTCTGGGTTAATGGTTTTGCATTTGAAACTCAGTTAGCGAGGGCTGGTAGTGATTAATGAGGGTCATTAGTCTTCTGACCCCGCATTTTGCTTCCATCAGTCAGGTGGGCGGCTGCATGTAATGATTTAGTGATTCAAACTGCATATCCAAAACTTCATAATGACGGTTCTTGTTACTGCAAAACTCATAATCTGACTTGAAGTTGGGATTTCCACCCACAGATTAAACTAAAACAGATGACATAGAGAGCTGGTACATGGATTACAGAAAATGTTTAATCTGTAATCCACTATAATCATACAAAGGTTAAGGATGGTAAGGGGTTGTGTCCAGATGTTGAGATATTGTGTCCATCCTAATCCAGAGTGACACTTATTCAGAAACTCAACCCACACTATAGCAGCCAAGTTACCTTTCAAAGAACTGTACTTTCTGTGGGACAAGCTCAGATAATGACTGTGACATCCATCTTCCAGAATGCTTATTCTGTTCAGGGTTGGGGTGGATAAATATAGCATTAAACGAGGTTTACTTACTGGTGACAGCATTTATTTATCTGATGTCTTAATCCAGGGAGACATACAAATATCACAGTAAAAGTACAAAATTTAAAAGTACTAAATCTCACGCTTGGTTTCCTGAGATGCACTCGACTCTCCGGGACACTTTTCCTAAATAATTTTTTAGACGATAAATGGATGGATTGATGGATACAGTAGATACATCCCATCCATCCATTTTCGTTAACTGCTTATCTTGTCTAAGGTTGCAGGGGGTGCAGAGTCTATGGACACAAGGCAGGGAACAACTCTAGATGGGGTGCCAACCCACCACAGGGCACAAGGCAGGGAAAAACCCAGGATGGGGTGCCAACCCTTTGCAGGTATGCATTCCAAAATTTCAAATATGGTTATTTTTAACGTTAACACTTTATTCATAAAGAGAGCACCATCTGGTGGACAGCATGTATAGCAATCGCAAATGATTCTGTTCATGGTTCAAGATTTTTTGTAAAAATTGTCATAATTCTCAATTGAATTGAGGCTAATCAACCATATCGTTTTAACTTGGTGCCTGTTATTGTATCAACTGGTCCAGGGACATTAAATTTAGCTCTGTGCTACGTCTGGGGTGAGTAAAAACCTATTATGTTCATTGAGTAAATGCGCATATGGATTCATAATGGGCAGCTTCATTGTTTACCTAGCATCTAAATAGCTTTGTGTCATGCAGCATGAAATTAACAGAACGTTATTGCTCTTGCTCTATTTACTGAACCTGGCGTCAAAAGGAATATTTTATATAATGGACAGAAAGACATCCTTAAATATATTTAAAAAATTATAAATTCACATGGTCAGACCTTTGGTCGATCCACAGCACACATACTGCTGGAATATTGGTAGGATCAAGTACACCAAGCAGGGAACAAGCTAATAATAACGAAACGTCTATCGACGCCCCTGGGGATACTCTCTTTGCCTACCCCACCTTTCCCTACATGAAACACATGCAAGAAAGAGCAAGTGTGGCAGTGAAGGGTGGCCACCTACGGGGGCATTGAGCTGAGGGTTCAAGGACCCACAGATGTGCGGCTATTGTCCCAAAACCAGACGCAAGCCAACAACCTTCTGGGCACAAGCACAGGGGTTGGTTTAGCCTCCTGAGGCAGATACCACCCCCTAGCTAATCCCCAAAACTGAGAGGAATGAGAGGCAACACCAGTCATGCAATAAGCACTTTCTTTGGGGTCATCATGGATTCCCTTTCATGACCTTTGAAGGTAAGAGCAACGTAAGGTGCACCCCCCCCCAGACGCGATTCCATCACCACAGACAATGCTAAGCCTTCAAAATCATATTCCTGAACTACGGCAACAAACCCACACAAACACAGGATCAAAGACAAACCCTTAGAAGTACGGTACTAATGCTACCCACCCGACCACTATGAAGATTTTTTTATACCACAAAAAGCAACTATCCTTTGTCACTGTAATGTTTTATTGCAAGTGTACTCAATACAGAATGCTGATCTGTGGAATATTAAGTCTTTAACAAAGACACCACATAACAATGAACAAATAATGAGATGACTTCGCATGGTTCTTCATCAGAATTCCGGAACAAACAGGGAAAACAAAACCGGGCGGCAAAACAGCGATATTTACACATTATCTACAGGTCTGGACAAGCAATCAATCTAAGAGCGAGAGCAGGGGAGACTAGAGAAGCAGGGAACGAGTGCATTTCATCAACAGACTGTATATCAAAAAGTTTCAGAATTCAGATAAAAAGACATTTACATACAAAACTCGTGTATTCCGTGCAAGCTTCCCCCTGCCCCCCCTCCCCCAACAACTAATGGGCATTAATGGGCCTGTGAAAATGCAAGCGGCTGAATGAACGACAGTAAATGGTCCCCAATTACTATCAGTGCCAGTGAATCACAGAGTCAGAGGGTTGAGAGAGGAGGGGGGAAAGTAGAAACCTAAAATATAAGAAATGGGAGGTTCCAGGACCAGGAGACGTCCAACTGCCACCCCAGATATCGTCAAGCGCTTCTTTCATCTGCCACCCCAGAAGGGCCACACTTCTCTCCGACCCATATCTACGAAGCCTCCTCGTCGATCTTGGGCGCCAGGTAGTATTTGACGTGTCCCATGTCCGCGATCTTGTACTCCACCACTGCAAAAAATGGACACTTAAGGTGAGCTCAGTGTTTCTTCATCCATGTAAAGCCTACAGCCCCTTGGAGTGTCGAAGAACTTACCCAGGGGAATATCGGCGGACATGCTGAGGGTGACCGTCTTTGACAGCGGCGTGGCCTTCGTGAAGAAGTTCAGGTAGTTGAGAGCAAAGATGAGCTGAACTGGCTCGTTCATTTCAATAGTCACCTAAGGAGGGAGAGGAAAACAGCATCAGACCAATTTCCAGATGGTCACACCACCCTAATGTCATGGATGGGATACATCGAGGAGACCCACAGCCTCGTCCTCCTTGTCGACACTGCTGGTCTGAGACAGCTTGACGTTTCCGGTGCCCAGCTCTCCAGTCGCTGAGAACTTCACCCCGTCCTTTGCACACGAGATCATGACGGCGTCCCCAATCTGGGACAGATCCCTGCAGATGCGTGCAAACTCCCCAGAGGGCATCTTCACGACACAGCTATACTCCTGCTCCTAAAGATCGAAGGGGGTGGTTACCAGGGTGACAAGGCCAAGGTTAGGAGAAAAAAAAAAAAAAAACAATACTGTATCCATGGAAACAAACTCATCACTTACAGGGATCCCAAGCTGCTCAACATCCAAGTCCATTAGCTTCATCTCATAATCGGACACCTTCTCCTGGTCTGAGAGAGGGAGGGGAAGCTTAGATTTCCACTGCTTGTAGGACTTACATGCATGTTGTCCCCCAATTAGAGATAAAACAACCAGTACATGCAATACTTATAAAATCTACAATGTACTTTTTTTTTTTTTTTTAAAAAGATACTGCTTCAAAAGTAAATCCCGAATATAACTCACTTGGAGTCTCGAAAACCAAGGCCAACGTGTCTGCATTATCCTCAGCTCTCAAAGTTATGATATCTTCATTTCCGGCACATTTAAGAATCTTTGACATGCTGCAAAAGCAAAGGCATTCAATTAATCTGAATAATCAACTATCCTGCTAACTATTAAGGTGCTCATTTACATTAACCAGCTATAGCACATTCAAAATGGACATTACAGGCAATTTATGAATCGGCCTTCAACGTCATGGGCGTCGGGACCGAGGGGAACGTGCACCCCGAACATTTCGTTTGTATCCATTCATTCCCCCACGCTAATAAACGGACTTTTGTAATCAAACAATTAAACTATGCCCTCCCATATCAAGGCCTCCCGAAGAAAAAAATCAACGAAAATCCTGTTAAAAGGATAAAACAGTTTATGATGTTACAGGGGACTTGTCCTTTTGCAT
>JAODJW010000040.1:15380566-15413084 GCA_026777045.1 Hyperopisus bebe
ATAGTACACACACGCGCGCTGTTATAGCATATCGTATCATTCGTAGATAACAGGTTCCGTTTCTAAATGGCTGAAGAATTCGCGCCAAGACACGTCCAATCAGGGAAGGTGCCGCCAAGATGACGTCACCATCCACACTTTAAATGGCGCCTTTCCGTCTTTTCACAACTGCTCACCAAAAATGCTCAGATGTATACAATTTGTTCTTCGCAACAGAGTAAAACACTGCAAAACTAATTTTCTTGATTCGTACAGCTGCTGTCTCCTAAAAAGCTAAGCTCCTAAGAAGCTCCTAAAAATACGCTGCAGCACACACTATTCCGATAAACAGTGAGAAGCAAGAAACTGATCGTGTAGAAGAAAATGATTAGCTTGCAATCATTAGTAATTCTCGCTGAGTAAAACAAAAGTTTACATTCTGTATCTACATTAACCATGCATCAGAGTGTCATCCTTTAGAAAGCTGTCACCTGCTCAAATTGACCCCCATGGCCAGGTTGCGGTCACAGCGGTAGGAGTCGAAGCCGTCGCTGCGAAGGGTGAGCTGCACAAGAGACACATGGGACGAATCCATGCTTTGGAGGGAGATACCAGAGGAGCTCACGTCCCAACATGCCTCGGTAATCAAGTCTTTCAGCGCTTCAAGGACCTTTTTCAAAATTGAACCTTGAACCAGTCGAGCCTCAAACATTATTGCTGTAGCTGTGCGTATATATAGCTAAAATGATAAATAAAGCCCGGTAATTATCAAAATAATCCAAGCAAGTGACAGTAAGTACACTACCCGGCGTACCCAAGACAAAGCAGAGAAATGCTTCTCCCGCGCCGCGGACTTGGTTTAAGGAACCCGCGGGTTATCTCCGTCATTTCCGGTAAGAGGCTCCTCCCAGCTTCCCGTTCTGCGTGCCGAGTGAACGCGTCACGCATGCTGGATCTACTCGTGCTCATTTCTGTAGGAAGTACTTACTGGCCCCTTGGTTTTCCAGTCCCTCTATTTAGTCTAATTAGTCAGTTGTCTCATCGGTATAAAATAGAAAGTAAATAATGAAGAGAGGTTGCAAAAAAAAAGACAATTTTGCACCCATCTTCCAGCTGTTTTAACCCCCTTGTGGCTGAATAGTTTGTATCCATATTAATAGTGTCCCTTCGACAGCCAGAGCAATAACCAGACTTGCGTCTGAATTCTCTGCATCAGTTACAGCCTGGACACGAGTTGTTACGATAATTATTTCATTCATTTCTTTCATTTTTTTCCTCTAGAGCTCATTTAATGACAACCATACACAGACCCAGATTGAAGCAGATTTTTATTATGTTCTAACAACAACAATTTTTTTTTATCGTATAGTTCAGTGTTTCCCCCAGATATAAAATGTAGACACATGCAGCTATCCGGTATAAAATGGATGTAATGAGATTCTGTGTTTAGGTTTTTCTCAGTTTATTCCATGGGAGACGGTTTAATGATGCAGTGTAAACAGCTTTCAGAGGACGTAGCGCATCGCCATGGCGAGGATGGGGGCTCCCGTGGGGATTCCAGGGTAGGGTCCGCAAGAGCCGGCGATGTCAACATGGGAGTAGGGCAGGGGGGTGGAAGAGTCCACACCATGCTGAGAGAGAAATTCACGTTTAAAATTTATGCATAACATAAATACACATTTGTCTGCGAACAGCACTGTGCTATAATCAGTACACAATGGGGTAGATCAAACTGCAAGACAACCTTATCAAGACCGGAAGCCATGATGAGAAATGCTGAGGGAGATTGGTGGCCTCGGGGAGTGGCGCTGGACGGCAGGTTGTTGCACTGCAGGACGTCCTCGTACTCGGATTTACCGCAGTGAAATTCAAAGTCCTCCCGGCGAATGTTGGATATCTCGAACATATCGCCCAGGACTTCCCCAGCTGAGAGAAAAGGCGGCTCAATCAGGCCGCAGCCACAGAAACACATGCTTGAAAGTTTGTGTTGACTGACTGTCACCCCTATCGGCAAGGTTAAGGAAAGCAAGCCCCCAGGCATGACAAATGCATTATTTAGTAATAATTAGACATGAGAGCATCGGTCGGCTTCTCACTGGCATCTCACCCTTTTGCCAATGTCTGGCATTGTTTGATCGACGCGCGGCTCCATTGTCCATAATGATCTGCCAAACAAACAAGATGCAGAAGAAACAGGGTGACTCAGCAAGACGGAGCAAACGGTCACACATACTCAACCCCACTTGATATCAATAGTCCTTATGTACGCCAGGTCTTGTAACACGCCTTTGTGTGTGCGTGGTTAACGTCACTTACGGAGTAGTTAGTTCCCATGGCCCGGATGGCGTGTCCAGTTAGAGTGGCGATGGTGAACAGCTCTGGTTTGACCTCGCTCAGCGCCTGAAACACCATCACGCACACCCGCCACTTGAAAAGCACTCTATTCTCTTTTCTACAGCCCCCTCCAGTTTACACAGAGACTGAAAAAAAGAGGAATCGGTAACAGGGCGGCCAGCTAGACAAAAGCGTGACAAGGAGGGAGGGAGATGCACCCTGACCTTCTCCTTCATCTCGCAGAGCAGGTCAACCATCACCATGCGGCCCTCTGCATCGGTGTTGCCCACTCGGACGCGGCGCCCCGCCCTCGACACCACCAGCTCATCAGCCACGTAGCAATCTGACGGAGGGAAAGCCAGACATGAACTGGATGAGTCCTCTTCCAGAATTCACCCATGGGAATGTTCCAACACCACATCGCCGCACGGCATTGCCAGTTCTGCTCCAAGCCCAAAATTAATTGAATCAATTTCAATACTCTATTTAAAAATAATTTTCAGTCCTGTCCAAGAAAAACATTTAAACATTAAATTCTCCATAAAGTTCAAATATATAATTCTTATACGTTAATTAAAATGATTAATCTTTCGACCGCATATTTTCGTCAGGGTTGCAGGTTGACTATCAAAACGTTTCATAAAAATAAAATGTTAAAGTCCTTCACTAAAGGGGTAAGAGGTGTTTAAAATTTAGTGTAACTGAACGATATATTCGGAGCACCACCAACCTGACCCTACGCTGTTTCGGACCATCGCCAAAGCACCAACGACCTTGAGGTTCTTTGGTTTGAGCTGGGCCAGGACCTGAGAAGGAGAGGCACAATGGTATATAAATGCAAATAATAATTTTATATATATACACACACATCATTGGTATATAAATGCAAATAATAATTTTATATATATACACACACACACACACACACACATCATAAATACATTATACATACATTTCATATTTTATATTATATGTATGTATATGACCTGGAAAAAGCCAGCGACAGCTGCAGCTCCACACTTGTCCCTGTGCATCCCTGCCATGATGCCTCCAGCCTTGATATCCGCTCCACCAGTGTCGTAGGTGATACCCTGTGGTTCCACAGGGTGGCAGAGCGTTATGGGGAAAAAAATCATTTGCACAATCCGCAGTAGCGACTGAGTCGATTAAAGGGACCCCTCTGACCTTTCCCACCAGCATCAGCGTGCGCTCAATGGGTCCCTCTCCACAGTACTGCAGCTTGATCACCCTGCCCTGGTGGCGTGGGACGCCTGCAGAGGACAACAGCAGAGTCAGGAGAGGCGCTGGATTTTACATCTTCATTATTTACAGGAGTTCAAACCAAAATTAGTCTGGCACAGGGTAAAACTGCCCCCGCGCCACACACACACACACACACACACACACACACACACACCGTTGGCACAGCGGTTGACAGCAGCCAAGCAGGGGTACTCTTTCTCCAGGATGGACAAATCGCTTATCACGCCGACCTGAGAGAGGCAGGTACAGAAGGTCAAAACAGACCCAGGTGATCCTGTTAGGGAAATCAGAGTCCAAATTCGACCTCTCACCTGCACGGGACTGTCCTTGAAGACAGACTGAACGTATTCAGTAACGCGGGGGGCAGCCATCCGCTCTGGGTCAGAACCGCCAATGTCCCGACATACCAGTCTGCATTTCAATTATTAAGATATTAAAAATGAAGGGCGGCTTTTTTGGGGCCCTGCCAATTATTCAGTCTCTTTTCCTTTAGCGGTAAATGAGCACCATACTAACCTGCCCGCCTCTAGTGCGGAGGCCAGGCTGACAAGGGATGCACCCTCTTTATCTTCCTTTACCCACAAACCCAACACCGCTACCTTGTGAGGGGAGGACTTTGTGTCTGTCTCACGAACCTCAAGAGGCTGAAATTACAGGGTAGAGCGTCGATAAAAGAGAATAACAGAAGATGCACAAAAAACTGGTTTCATTTCCTGCCAAAAAACAAGCTGCTTACTTTGTACAGAACATGCAGCGCACCGAGGGCTGCAGCTAAGGGACTCATTTCGTAGCTGCTGTGCTGTGGGCACACCAGCAGGGGGCGCTGCATGCCAGCTTTTAATGCCCTTTTTCAGGAAAAGAGAGAAGTCAAGGTGAAGTTTAATAGACAATCAGCTGCTTAAATTCTTATGAAAATATAGTAGCACACCAACATACCTTTTGATGCCATTCCCAGCAGCCTCACTGAATCTTCGCACATCGTCGTAGTCCCGATTCACCGGACCAGTTGATGCAAAAATCAGCCGGTTCCCAGGGAGTCCTGGGACCTTAACGACCACCACTTCCTCAGCAAACCCGCAGTCCACCTGAGAACGAGAAACAAAAAAAAACGTATGACCAACAGACTCCGTTACAGAAGTCACCCAAAGGATGTGCTTGGGTATTGCTACGAGTCCCCTTTACTCACAGAGCTATAGTCTTGAAGAGGCCCACGTAGGTCTGCAAGTTGATCTGGCAGCTGGTCATAACTCTGGGCCACCAGGACTATGCCATCAAAGCTGTGAGGTGCAGGTGGTCACAGAGGTAAATATGCAAGATGCCAAAGTTCAAACCAGGGTTATCTTCGTTAACGTCAATCAAAGTTATATTCAATCGAGGTTATTATCAAGGTTAAAATAGGGCTGTGGCATTGCAAATTACTGCTAGAAACCTTCACATATTCAGTGTTAAGTGAAATATTATTGATTTTGGTATTCTGAATTTTTGAAATTGGTGTATTAAATTTGTTTTCAGCATTCTCTTAACACATTGTACAATAATTGTCTGATTGCTTTACTTTAATATATCTAGGAATAATTCCCCACTCTCTAACCACTACTTCAATGGGGGTTTCACTGAGGGACACCCAGACAGCCTTCACTGTCTCCAAAAGGGCCTAATCTCATCAATGTGTGCATATTGTAATCAGGGATTGGGAGAGTCAATAAACCAAGTCCTTCGTAGCTACAAAAGCAAAGGCAAGAAAACAAAATTTTTGACATTTTCTCCTTAGCTGTTTCTTGTGCAGGGTGAAAGCAAATAAGTTGCTTCGAGTATGGTATCAAAACATGGTACTGAAAACTAAAATTAATACTGAAACTAAATAAAAACAAAAACTAGAAATGTTAAAAAGAAATAAATGAAACTAAATCTATTTTTACATTCTTAAAAGAAACTGAACTAAAATTGAAAAACAAAATGGAAAACTAAAATTGTGTCAGTCAGACCCCCTCCATACTCACTTTGCATTTTTGCAGTCAGTGGTGTACTCAAGGGGCTGAACGCTGAGTAGGGAGAAACAGCATTAAGGTCAGCTACTGTTATTAACATAGGTTACATATTTAGTAAAGATTATGTATCTAATCATTGGACCAAAGGTTCTTCCATAGAGAGAGAGGCAGTCCCTCCGAGCTTCAACTATTAACAAGACACCAATGAAACTCTCTGCAGTCCTCATAGTGCCTTATTCTTAAACTATGTTAAACTGATAAGATGAAGGGATTCCCAGCACCACCAAGCTGAATCCCAGGTGGTACCTAAATCGCATCAATGAAATGATAAAAATGTGTGTATATAGATAGACATGCGCATAGACAAAGTGTTTTTCCCAAAGTTTTGAGGAAGTCTTGTGGAAGTCCAAATAATATGCAAGTTTCTCTCGGCATCATCATATTCGCATGTCTACCGAAAGTGAAAGCTGTGTTAAGTTATGTTATGAATCAAATATTTTTCTTTCATTAAATCTGGCAAGTCTCATTTTATTCGTATACATTTCAAAACGGTTTTTTTTAATAAATAAAAAAAGCACAAACGACGAGTACAAATTCTGGGTCAGAAATACGATGCATGCTATTAGTACACTTTCAGTTCTGTTTTCAAATGCACAAAGTGTACATGAAATTATACCTTGTAGAAATTAAGAATTACATATTCGACGCTTTTGTTTAGAGTAGCTGGAAAGACTAGACTGTAGCTTGAACGGAATCCCCCGGAAGGATTTAAATCGATGTACATTATTGCCTGCCTGCCACCCCCCACCTTTAGGTGCATTTGACACGGACATGTAAAGAAAAGTCTTTATTTTGTGAAATGAGTTTTCACGCATGGCACAGTAACATCACTGAAGTTTATCTTATCATGACAAAAGTTTTCTGAGCCTTTATAACCTGACAGCATGGACTTTTCAGAAGACCCATTTGCAGCTATAAACTATTCAACGTCCCCCTTACCGTACAGACACCATCATTCCTGTCTCTCCGTCTTCAAATATCGGAATGATCATCCGCTACGAGCATAAAAACCAAGTCAGCCGACCGGTATCACGAGGTTCCGCCTTAAAAAAAAAAAGATTTTTAACCTACGCTATGTTAGCTTCTGGGAATTGTATTTCATTTGCAAATACGACATTGTTTAAATAATTAATACCTAACTGGACGTACAGATTACGGAATAATTCTGTTATTTTAAAATATTAATAATATATGCACTACACAGTTCACCATATTGAATATGAGTTAGATCACAGAACGACAGTTGTGGTTATATTAGAACTACAGACACCAAAACAGGAAGTACACCGTATACGGCATATTCCCAAGCAGTCTGAGGTTCAAAGTATGAAGACAGTATGTGAAATTACGCCAGTTGAATCTCCAGCAGTTTGTATAGTTTAAAGGGCAGATCGATACTTCTGTCTACACCGTATTTGCAAAAATTAGGTGATTGCATTTTGTCAGCCATTGTGCATTTATCTTGTTCACTAGACAATTTTACTTTTAGTAACGGCTCAAGCAGGTAGGTCACGAATACTGGTGACACTGCTGATTTTGTGCTGATATGCATTATTATGGGATTGTTAAGACTTAGTCACGCGGTTATTGGATGCATATAGGAGTGGAAATCGTGACTACTGCGTGTCTTTCACTGTGGGGGTTACCAACCGGGATGCCGAGGTGTTTATCCGCGTGGCGGGTGCGGCAACCACTGTGTGCTCCCCAAACCTGACGTACTTGTCTTTCACGTTCTCGTCATTACTTTGAATATATTCAGAACTAAACAACTTTTGCAACAGTATTGTATATTATACTTGATTATACGCCTTATTTTAGACATTACATTATTTTTGGCCATCATGCAAGAAATGAGTCATCGTACCCTGCTCTCTTGTAAAATGTATAATTCGTTTCATTTTCTTAATGATGAATTTTTATTTACATGCATTACGCTAATATGCCCGTGCATGTCTGTGTAATTCTAATCATCTGTTGCAACTTCAGCTCTTCTGAATAACCTAGTCGTACTGAACCTGTGTTTTCAACAGATGAGGCTGTTTGTCCACTCTCTGCTGCTCTGGGGTAGAATTAGTAGAAGGCACCTAACGCACAGTGGAAGGCGGGGACTAACAAGCAGAGAGACGATGCGACTGGTGCAGTTCTGCCACCTTAACAAGGACCGCGAAGTGAGAGTTGGCGTGGATTTGGGGCAAGGTCAAGGTATCGTGGACCTCAAGAGCTTTGACTCCTCCGTGCCCTCCACCATGAGAGAATTCCTGGAGACAGGACACAGGGGCATGGAGTGTGCACAAAGGTACACAAATTACCCCCAGATTGGACTCCAGTAACATGCAGTCAGATGTATAGCAAAAAAATAACTCCTGACTGCAGATGACATTGCGAAAAGTATATGAGAGATTTATAATATGCCCAGATGGTTATGACAGCTGTATAGATCCAATGGTTGGCCTTAGGGAGTTTCTGATACAAACACACAGCCTTACATTTTTATTTATTAACCCTGGTTTAACCAGGTTACACCCACTAAGATTTAAAATGTTTTCTAAGTGAGCCCTGGCTAAGACAGGCAGCAATAAGGTATTTTCAGGCACAACAGAATGCATAAAGTCACATCGATTAATAAGCTAAACTATAAAAACAGCACGAGTTAAAAAGATGACATTAAGGCAATAGCTGAGCAAAATAAAACCAAATTGCAACTTCAGTAAATTGCATACTCCGTTAAACCAATCACACCCAAAAGACATCAATTCCATGGCCCTTAAAATGGCTTTAAATTCCCTTCCCCATTTATTTGCGCTTTAAGGACAGACATAAGCACCAAATCTGGAGATCTTAACCCATCGCTGTCCTGTTTTTGAGACATAAAAGCAAATCAATAAGAGTAGGCATCCTAGAATGGCCTTATAGCTTTAAAAATACCAGTAAATATTGTGTTGAAAGAGAAGGCTGACTCGGGGTGGCATGGTGGTGCAGTGGTTAGTATTGTTGCTTCACACCTCTGGGACCTGGGTTCAAGTCTCTGCCTGGGTCACATGTGTGTGGAGTTTGCATGTTCTCCCCGTGTCGTCGTGGGGTTTCCTCCGGGTCCTCCAGTTTCCCCCCACAGTCCAAAGACATGCTGAGGCTGATTGGGGTTCCTAAATTGCCCATAGGTGTGCATGTGTGAGTAACTGGTGTGTGAGTGACTGGTGTGTGAGTGACTGGTGTGTGAGTGTGCCCTGCGATGGGCTGGCCCCCTGTCCAGGGTTGTTCCCTGCCTCGTGCCCATTGCTCCTGTGACCCAGTAGGATAAGTGGGTTGGAAAATGGATGGATCGATGGATGGATGGAGAAGGCTGACTCACATGGGAATATTATGCACAACAAAGTGTGTAGGTTCTACAATCACTAATGAATGTTAAGGCTCTATGATGATGTAGGCAGCATATAAAGACAATGGGCCAATATCCTAGATACCAAACACCTCCTTCCATAATCACCACATGAGCTTGATCCCCTTCTTTTTGGTGCTCACAGGCTGCCCCACTTAAAGATCAACTCTTTTGTCCCTTTAAGCTTTTCATTTCCGTGCCTAGTTAAAGCTTACAAATATTAGGAACTTTATTTTTTTTTATTCATATATTTGTATGTATTGTATGTCTTTGCATTGTTTTGGGGATCGTTGCAGCCAAATTGCCTTCAGGAATCTGAACTTGAGACTTACCAAGCAACGCTGACTTTGTGACCTTGACTACATCTGACGGAAACCCAAACCAAGCATGTTCCCTAAAATAAAAACTCAGCTTCAGTTTGAACTTTCACACTAAATTCTGAATAGGGGCTTAAAGGACAGCTATTCATCAATTTAAAATTTGATCACCTTGAGCAATAATACTCTGGTCCAACTTTAATCTTTTAAGATTGGAGAAGATACGTTTTTTCTGTATTTAGGACAGCCTTGATCTTGTACTCTTTTGAAAACATTTTGTAGATAAGGGGATGTAAAGGCGTACACAATTTGAACATTCTATCCCAATTGATTTATGTACAGTAAATAAGAACAAGCCTAAGGTAGAACCCTGAAGGATACCGTAACAAACTCAGGCGTAAGACCTTCTGACTGGATGGTCTGAATCTTAACATGATAGCTGACAGTACAACTTTCCACAGTGTCAGAAAAGCCAGGGTTAACAGAGTTCTTTATTGGGGCATTGTGATTGTGACAATATAAAAGGCTTTTGCCAATAAAAAGTGCCAGTGCTTCTTATTGTCTTGGGTATTGCTTTCATGGTCGGAGTAACAGTGCTGTCATTGTCTCATTTACTGTCCTTCATAGGTTCACTTATCAAAGAATCCAACGCTTTAGCTAAACAGGATGCTTTGAGGTTGATCGATAATCCGACATTGTAGGATTCCCTCCTTTCAGGAGGGTCAGCCTTCTGTGTCTCAGGAATTGTATTTAGCTTGGGGAAGATTAACTAATAAATATAGATAAAAAATATGTCGTAAAGGTTCGACTGAAATGAAACCTGCAGTTAATTTTAGAAAGGCGGATGCTGGCTAACCTGCAGCAGCGGGGTTTCTGTTCATAACTGTATTCCCACACAAAACATATCTCTGCCGCTGTGACAGTGTAAGTGCCAAGCATAGAAACCAGTCAACTCTGCTCTTTCCAGGGCGCTTTCCAGCGGCCTCTGCGTGGTCCCTGCGTCTGAGGTGGGGCTGCTTTCCCCAGTCACGGGTCCAGAGAAGGTCGTGTGCGTGGGCATGAACTACCGGGACCACTGCCTGGAACAGAACGCCCCCATTCCCAAGGAACCCATCATCTTCAGCAAGTTCCCCAGTGCCATCACCGGCCCGTTCGACGACATCTTACTGCCTGATGAGAGCAAGGCAAGTGCAGCAGGTCCCATTGTGGGCTTACCTGCATGAATACATTAAAACACTGTTGACTGTCTCATATTGCATTTACACCCAGTGGTCGGACTTATTAAACGTACATTGCAGTGTGTCTGTGCAATGGCCATTATGGTAGTTGATCAGTGATTCTATTTTTCTTCCCCCACAATATATATTCACATTCTCATCTTAACTCACAGCTGTGTCAGGGTGCACTGAAAGATGGGAGCAATTAATCACTGTATTTGATTGAAGGAGGTGGACTGGGAGGTAGAGCTGGCCTTTGTAATAGGCCGGAGAGGCAAGCACATCAAGGTGAGTACAGGCCACACTATTACGACACCAATTAGCCTCAGGCCTCGTCATTATCCTCGCTTATCTAAATGACTCAGCGTTTCCTTGACAAAGTATTTGACAGGTTGCTGATTTCAGTGTGAAAGATGGCTGGAGTAGAACTGCTCAGGAGCAGAAGCTGGGATGAACATTGAACCCCAGATGGATGTGACATGTGAGACACTCTTCCCCTTTCACAGGAAGAGGAAGCTCTCTCTTACGTCGCTGGCTTCACAGTGGCCAATGATGTTAGCGCACGTGATTGGCAGATGCGCCGCAATGGGAAACAGTGGCTACTGGGAAAAACTTTCGACAGCTTCTGTCCGCTGGGTCCTGCCCTGGTCACCACAACAGCACTGAAAGGTTTGACATGAAACAGGGTCCACAGAAGATGGCAGTTAAGGGGTAGCAGTGGGGGTTGTGAACAGCTGAACACATTTTCTTTGGTCACCAGACCCCCATAACCTGGGAATCCGCTGTCGTGTCAATGGGGGTGTGGTCCAGGAGAGCAACACCAATCAGATGATCTTCAGGATAGAGAAGCTTGTGGCTTGGGTCTCACAGTGAGTGATTCCGTTGAGCTGGCAACCTTCGGCCTTGTTTTGCACTAAGTTGTCTTCTAGGCTCCTTGACTGCCCAAGCTGAGCAATTTACAGAAAGGTAGCATCACCTTCACCATACAATGTCGCTAGTGTTACCTGGTAAATCTTTATGAAAAATGCTTCTTGGGAGTTTTAAGTATTTCATTATTATTTTCCTTCAGGTTTGCGACACTGTGTCCCGGGGATGTGTTTCTGACTGGGACCCCTCCCGGAGTAGGGGTTTTCAGAAACCCCCCCATCTTCCTCAAGGTAAGAGGAAAAACACAAACTGCTAAACAAATAACTGTAAATTACTCATAAATGACTGCAGATACCGATAAGCGCGTGTTTCTGACAAACAGACTTCGATTAGACCTCGCGTTACATAAACATTTCAATCCACAATCTGTTTTTTTTTTTCCCTCAGAAAGGTGATGTGGTAGAATGCGAGATCGACGACATTGGAGTCATTCGCAACACAGTCATCTGAACTGGAACCCATACAAAATGTTTAACACTGAAATTTAAATTTGTAAAGCAAAACCATAATTCCACTTCAGGCAATTTTCCAACCATGGAAAGAACAACAAAGGCTTAATTTGTAATCCATAAAGAATTAAATGCACACATACTGTAATTTCGCTAAAGCTTGAGGCATTTCCAGTAAGGTGTCTGGCATGGTCATGAAGGGAGGATCGTGCTGATTTTAGAACTTTTATCTGGTTTCCTACAGGCTTATTATTAACTCTCATCTATTTTTCCTGCAAAAAAAAATCCCTAAGAACTAGAATGACAGATGGGGATTTTTCCACTGTCTAAGTACTGCCCTGGTGGTTTGAATAGCACATAAACAGTGATGAGCAATTATGAACTGAAATTGTGATCCGTGTTCAAAGTTGATTAAATGGAAAAGTTCTGCTTGAACAGGAAATTTTGTCGACCGTTTCCCAATGCAAAGCCTTTCATACTGTGTTTGTTCATCTGTATTGAAAGGGTTGGGGCCATGGCCATCCAAGAATTTATAACTCATTATAAACCTGTGAAGCCTACTGGCAATAAGAAACCAGTGAATTTATTCAATAAATAACTGCACTCAGCTTCAAAATCAGAAGCAGAATGCTTGATTTACTTCAGGGCTTCAAGTGCCGACGATATTAACATGACTCTTCTAAATCTGATCAGCTGTAGAAAGGGCTCAGAGTTGTAGAGCTCTACTGTGAACCAGACAGGTTAACGACTCAAACTGGGCAGTGTGTATATCCCAGTGCGCAGTCTAGGTACTTTAAACGGGGCAACACTGCCAAGCTATTACTCAGCAGCCATAAAAGGAATCACTCTGCCAAACCAAGTGAGCCGTGCAGAATAGCTGTAGCCGGTGAATGGGACATTTACGCAGTTCAAATAACCTAGAGCAGTTATGCAACACAAGTAAATGTCTGCCAACCGGCACAACCCTAGAAAGGTCAGGG
Source organism: Hyperopisus bebe (assembly GCA_026777045.1). NCBI lineage: Eukaryota > Metazoa > Chordata > Actinopteri > Osteoglossiformes > Mormyridae > Hyperopisus > Hyperopisus bebe. Next base: position 15,393,457 of record JAODJW010000040.1, read on the forward strand.
TATTAATCAGCTTGTTTTAAAATATAGGTGGGCATATTTTGGTATTCAGAGGTGCTTCAACGTTTCTTGAAGTTCTGTATTGTTCATGCAGCCACTTTATATGCATTGTGTGCATCTTCAGCAGCATGAATTGTTTTTGTCAATGTCTTTTTGTGACATCCACCAGGCATGTAAAATGTACGAGAAAATCTTAAAATTCTTTTTTTTTCTAGTATCACAGCAGGTTACGTCAATTGGCCCAGCAGTCTTTTTTAAATAAAAGATGAGTTCATTTCAATACCAAACATATTCCTGGAAGCTATGGAATCTGAATAAGATTCAGTGGTAAAGGAGGATTACTGCTACCTGGTTAACACAATACTATTACTTTACGGTCACCTGATATCTCGTACGGCAAGGCACACCGGAGGATTACGCTTGCAAAACATCTCAAAGTTGCATGCAGCTAAATTTTACTACTAGATGGCAGCATTCCTCCTAAATGAGGAAAGGCTGAGGATTACATAGTGGGCAGAACTGGCAGATATGCCACAAACAGCAGAATCACTCAGGATGTAAGAATGAGCGACACAGGAACCACATGTTGGATGGTTCATCTTGAAAAATGGCTTTTGCCAAAATAAGACTATATATAATGTATAGAAAAGATGCCCATCAGAAAGATACTGCAGCGTTAGAGAGTGTTTTACAAATACTGCAGTGATTCCTGCCGTAGAAATGGTACTGTAATAGCACAAGTTTAATCCAGTGCTATTACCAAAGCCGACTGAAGGGGGCGCACAATGAACACATAACATTGTGAAGGCCACACATGGCACTGACCAATGTTTCAACACCATGGAAACTGCAAGGTCAGAAATATAAAAAGTTTGGGCTCTCAATATTCTGAAAGAACTGTGATCATAAGTTGGAATAAACTTTGTAGTATCAGTGAAGGTTATCTTTACGTATATTAAAGTTGCCAGTACATATTAGAAATCCTAGGATCACATTCCAACAAGCCATTTAGGATTAATGGCCCCCACTTGTTTGGCACCCCAAAAACAGAGCAGTTATTTGAGCCCACAGAGGCTGAACCCTCGACTGAACCTTCCGCTCTTGCCAAAGTTTTGTACCGTAATTTTAAACTTAGTTTCACTTAATCTCACTGCTTCTTTCACTCTGATCCTCTCCACATGTTCCCCTGCAGATATCACGCTGGATACACCTTCTCTCTGTGTCCATCTGGGCTTTATTCAGGTTCTCTCAACGCTGAGGTGAACCCAGTGACCAAACCGGTCTTCAGTATGTGGCTGTATAAAGGTGTCCTGGCTCCTCCCCACTCCTGATATGTCCGTGACTCAGGGTTTTTCTGGGTCAGTGCAGAACTCTCTGGAATTCTGCAGAGGTGGAGTGAAGGGAGCACTGCCTTGAAGTCTCTGTGGAAATCACCACATCAGGGACCCAACAGGGATACAATTAATCTGCCAGCCACGGGGTTCAAACCCACAACCTTCCAGACATGGGTACAGATCACACACCCACTGTGCATCTGTGTTTCTGGTTTAAGTCATGGAAATGTAGCTGTTGGATCTTTAGGGAAATTGTCATAAATTTCTTCTATGATATATTTAGCTCTTAAAAAACCTCAGTTTCCTTGATAAAAGTTAAGACTAAGCAACAAAGCAGTGAACTGTCAGTCTGAGAAAAATCACTCAGGCTAGTAGTGTCAAATCAGTTGAACAAAAGTTCTTCTTTAATGTTCTTTTGAAAACAAACCTGAAACAATTAAGCCAAACATGTAAACCACATGCAACACAATTCTGATTTGTATTTGTGAACAGATCACGTCAAAATACTGAGGAACACAAACTCAGATTTCAGCACAGCTGTTAATACTGTAATTAAATTAAATAATCAGTTAAACTTCAGACCAACAGGAGGAAAAGTCAAAACACCTCTAAAAAATAATAAATCTTGCGACTATGTCACATGACAGCAAACAAGTTTATGATTGGGAAAAGTGACCTTCAAAATGATCACTTTATTGGCAAAACATCATGTTCTATAAACATAAAAACAGTGTGACTCTCTGAGGTCCGTGAACTAAACAAGAACAAAGCAGGAAGATGGAAAAGCTCCGGGGTGTACAAACATGCCGGGGAGAGGCACCCGCAATGTGACGGTCACTCTGTGGTTAAATACTAAACCTGAAAACTGGGTTAAGCTCCAGTGAATCGGGCAGAGAGATTGTTCCACCACAGACAAAGTAGGTGTGCCCGGTGTGGACAGCAAACTCACTGACCCCTCTTCTGCACTGGAATGGATCTGGCCGCCACCCAGGTCTCACCCAGCGCGGCTGCGAGAACACAGCTAAGTGAGTAGGTTGTGCTCATGTAAGCTCTTGAGATGCCAGGCCGCCAGCGGGGGGTGGACAGTGTTTGTGGACAGATGGCTATTTGTAAACAAACTGCTCGATGAAGCGGTGAAGCTTCCTTCTGTTCTCAGGCTGCTGGAAGAGAGGACTGAGCCCCAGAGCCGCACTTCCTCTGCCCTGCTCCTGCAGCCTCTCCAGCACCTGCCAAACACACATGCGCTTGCCTTTGCTCCCAGCGACAGAGGCCACTTTCACCCTCCCTCCCTACACCCTTACTTCTCAGAAACACACCTCTCAGTTTCACTCTCACCATCCCTTACTTTACCATAATCCCTGTAGGTAAATTTTTTTTACTGGTTAATAACAATACTGTGGATTTCTTTTGTGATTACTCTGAGGGTGTAATTTGCACAGCAAAATTTATCCTTTATGGCCACTGGAATATATTCTTGCATTCACTGTGTCTGTACATCTAATCTGAAGCTGCTTCTGATATAAACAGACCCTCTATTACTTACCCCCAGATCGATGAAGGTATGGACCACTGCTCTCACGACGTCAGCTGATGTACTTTCTGTACAGAAGTCATTCAAACATATGTAAACAAATGTTAAATATCGCCTCACTGCATCTGTTATAACAGGACCACAGGTCCAGCGGGCCTGTCCTTATTTAAACACCTAAAAAAACATCACAGCCCAGCAGCCTTGTTTGTTTCAGATAGCTCCTCCATTTGCAATCGACTGTCTGTTTAGAAACTTCTCTCACACTCAGAGAAACCAAACAACAGGAGGTTACGTTTCAAACAGAATAACTAACTCAACGCGTTAAGAAATGTCTGCTATTTTTAATTGCCGATGTTTGCTCTCCCTGACGCAGCAGTAATTTAGAACTTTACTCGACCATTTGTCGGTCCAGCTGTTATATCCTTGAGTAAAGCATTTCTTCTAAAACTTCTAAATAAAGAAAAATACAAAGCCATAAACCAAGTATAAAAGTGTAAGCCAAAAACAGGCTGTGTTCTCCATCACAGGCACCATACAGCTGACTCATGCAGCAGATCTTTAAACCGTTAGTCAGGGTAATTATCTTCTCATGCGTTTCTTAAAAGACGCAGAGAACGGTTCTGGCAAACTTCCCCAACAAAAAACTGCAGAACTGTCACAGATGCACGCTACAGCAATCATACTGTCACACCCACATGACTGATTTTCATGCGATATAAGGAGTGAGTGTCCTGGTAGTGGCTGATCTTGCACTGCGATGAGAATGGGCTAATTTACTTTACATGCTGATATCTTGATTAACCCAAGTTATGCCTAATTTCTCTCCATTCTACAAAATATAAAAACATACTGCTATGCCTGTGTGTATATAAATGTGTGAACGTGTATTTTGAGAAGTACCATCATGTTTTTGAGCTACTTGACTGGACTGTGCTGAAACCGGCATTTCCTGGTGCTCTCTTTCATCTCCTCGCCATATCTCAGGCACATCATCACATGTAAAGCCCACTTTTATGAGATGCCCTGGCATCCAGTGATCGCATGATTCATTAATGATCAAGAAATATGAGATCAGTATTTAACTTGTGTTATTCATGACTTGTTCCTTCATTAGTAGTTCCTTCAGTAGTTCATAAAGGTTTATAGAATTAGATATAGCAACAAATACAGTAACTGCTTGAGATAAACATGCATCATGATTCATTAATGATGAATTAACATGAGATCAGTGTGTAACCAACACTTAGTTTGTGGTTAATTAATGCATAAATAATAGTGTCAAAGTGTTACAATTATGCTCCCACAGAAGTCTTTAATACATGTATGCAGCATTACTGGGTTAGGGTATTACCAAGCCACAGGCTCAATAGGAACCTCATCTCCCTTGGAGACTGAAGGAAAGGCTCAGCACAGGATCAGGCCCGATGGCGGACAGGACTGTGCGGCGAGAGTGCAGCCTTACCGTACCGCCTCCATCCCCAGCTGGCTCTGTCACACAGGAAGCTCTGGAGCCACGCCACGCAGTCCGGCTCTGTGGGAGAAGAACAGGGGGAGGATGCCAACAGTTGGGTTAGACAGACGGCGGCCATTTGGCCCTGCTGCATTAGGTTAGTCAGGTGCCAGGACCGCTCTAAACCATCAAAGCGGACAGACACGCATCGAGTCCCTGCGAGACCCGAGAAGCTGGCCAGCCTATGCTGGGACTGCAAGACGACGCTGGTTACGGAGCGCCGGCCGTGTGCAATGAGGTGGCAGGTGTCAGTAACTGCAAGCGAGACAGGTCTGCAATTGGGCTTAGAGAACCGAAATGCACCAGAGTTTGCATCCATTTTTTCCTTCACATCTTCATTGATGAGTAAAGCCACCTGTATTGGAACGCTGATCACCTACCTGGGAGAGGACTTTGCAGGAACTCCAACCCCTCAACAGCCCAGGAGAGCGCCCTCAGCTGAACGCTTAGCAAACTGCACAGGAAAAAGAACAGCTCCGGACCCTGGCTAGGCTGGCCGAGCTGGTGGTTAGGGAAAAAAAACATTTACGAGTGATCAGCACAGACTGTACCTTCAGTGTATAAAGAACAGGGAGCACATCGAACTCAAATGGAGTCTTAAATCAGGGTTCCTCAATTCTGGTCCAGGAGGGCCAGAATCCAATGCAGTTTGCAGATGTCACTGCTCAAACACATCTTAATCAGCTAATTAGCAGGTTCAGTAGGTGTGTTTGAACAGGAAAATCTACAAACTGTGCCGGCGTGTTGCTGATTGAAGCATGAACATTCTGGAGCCAGCCCAGCACTGAGGTGTACGCACTGCAGCCAGCCCAGCACTGAGGTGTACGCACTGCAGCCAGCCCAGCACTGAGGTGTACGCACTGCAGCCAGCCCAGCACTGAGGTGTACGCACTGCAGCATGCTCTCTGTCACATGCTGCATGAACCAGCCTGTATGCAGAGAACACCTCCACAGCAGCCTGGCTGAGCAGCACAAGATGTGGCATGGTCCCCCACAACAACGAAAAAAATATATAATCCCACTGTGTGTGAGGGAGTGAGGGGGAGAATCAGTCCTTTGCATTATTTTCATTAATCTTTTCTAATTTGTATCTAAAGTGACATATACTTTTTGAGATAGTACCAATGTCAGCCTGTCAGCCAGTCCCTCCAATCAGGAGATTTGAACCAGCAACCTTCTGTTCACAAGCACAACCTTTGAGTCCTAACTTGAGGCATCCTAACCGCATACAGTGCCCCCCCCCCCAAAAAAAAATCTGTATGATTCAGCTATCAGCGGGCTGATTTCTCCACCTTCAATTTTCAACAAAAAAAAGGAAGGAGAGATGCACTGAAGATGATGTGCAGAATAAAGACCTTTCGGTAGGTGCAAATCTTGGGTAACGGCCCTTTAAAAGAGAGATTAAGTTCTTTTACCTAATTTACAGTTTCCCATTTTCACCCCGACTCCTTCAACAATAAGAGCGTGAAGTTACAGGAGCTACATGTAAAAACATTCAAGCAACTGGATAAAAAATAATAATAATAATAATAATAATAAAAACTTATCAAAGAAATAAACCAATGATAAAACGGTATATGCAGTGTCTGAGGCAGAGGGTCTTATCCAACATTTCAGGGGGTCTGAGACCTTGGATGGGAAAAACCTTACATCTTTATTCTCACTGGGCTCTGGCTGAAACGTAGCATTTCCTTCAGTTATGAAAGTAGGCGACAGACCACAGCAGTAGCTGTGACTCTGATGCCAGCAGAAGCCACACAGATGCTCTGTATCACATTATAGTCACTAGATTATCACCAAATATGGTTTACACTCATCACTACTGCAGAGTTACAGTATGGCAGTTACGAGATCCACGGCCAGACAGCGTGTGATGGCATCTTCCAGCCTACGGACGCTCATGTGACGTAGCGCGAAGGGGGCCGCAGGATTCGCCAGACTGACGACGGGGCCCACGGCAGAAAACACGTCAATAAACCATGTTTTACAGGTATTACTGAAATATACCTCCATAATCACTCAGAATTTCATACTTAACGTACGTCTCATGTCCTTAATTTTACGATATCTATTCTAAGATTTTAAGGATCCAGAGGAAGCCTGTGGGATACCTTGTAACAGCGCGTGTCCTGCCTCTCGCAGTCGGAGTCGCTGAGGTCGGCGTCGTCGGCAGAGCTCCAGATCAGCACCTTCTCCCTCTTCCAGTAGTCATACATGCGCTGGCCCTGGGGCTGCTGGACTCGGGGAAACGGCACCCAGAGATACAGAAACCACACCACACACACTGACACCGTGCTCCGAAGTCAGGCAGCAGAATCTTATTTACAAGCCAGCTATTGGTTAGGATACTGCAGTGTAATTGGGTCTTAGATCATTAACTCATTAAGAGCTACTAACAAGCTGATCGGATTAACGACTACAGCTTGTTATGGTCATTTATTGACTGGGTGTTGTTATGACTCTGGCATTGGATGTGTGGAATGCTGACACATTATTTTCTGGCAAGTCGCACAGTTGCTGTGGGTGGGGGCCGCTCCTTAATGTTGAACGGCACTCAGCGACACGCTGGCTCTAAGGTCACAGATGCATCATGATCCCGTCATCCCGATGGTACTCCTCTCGACTGGCTCACCTCCTCCAGGACCAGGATGCCACAGTGCACCAGGCTGTCCACAGCATCCAAGGCGAAGGCGTAGGGCGACTGACAAGGCTATGGGGGTGGGGGGGGAATAGGGTGAGTGTCTTGACTGAATCAGGGAGTACCAGCTCCAGCCCTCCGCATGCTGATCTCTCTCTCTCTCTCTCTCTGAGGCCCTCTGTTTCCCTGTCACGCTCATGATACCCGCCTGCACTTTCCCGAATTTCCAGCATTTTTATCATCAGACATCCAGCCACAATTATAAGCCAATTTTTAGCCACACGGGAACAGCACAATAAATCACTAAGGTTTTCAGTAAAGGCGGTCATGGGACCCCCTCAGCCACCGTTACAGTAAAGTTAGCAGTGTCTGCGGCCAGATGCTTTTAGCTAGTCTGTAGCCCACTTATCTAAACGACGCTGCTGATCTTCACACCAGACACACCAGAAGATTCTTGCACGAGTTCCTAAGGATCCTCGGCTCTCCCGTACGATTTTCTTGGATAGACTTTTGGAAAAACAATTCACTCTTGTTCCAAAGTTCCTCTGACAGTACAATACTGAAACAGCAGAGGCCCACAGCAAAAGACAAACACAGACTCTCAGGCGTCAACAAGCCTTTTTCGTGAGCGCCACTAATTCATTTTTTATCACTTTTCATCACTCGGCAGGCCTCTAGGGTATGTCTACTGACAGCTTGACTCTGACAGAATGGGCCATATTTACTCAGATGACCACTGATAGGGCTGCCCTTATCCAGGCCCAAATGATTACCGATGAGTTTTCACAACAGCTGACGTCAATTAACTCTTTATATGGGGAGATACCTCTTCCATGCCTGAGGGCTGCATATCTGATGAGGGCTGCAGGGGTGCATTCACTGAGCATCATTCCAAACCAGGGAGGTACGGGGGGGTGGATGTTACAGCACAAGTGACTCACCTCCTTGTATATTAAAGCCAGCAAGAGGCCCATCATCACAGCCATGACAATACGATGGTGGGATACTTACGGATTTCATTATATCCCAGTAAATACAGTATAATCCAGAGTCTGGAATGGTGCCACATATGCTGTCACTCTCCCGAAAAGTACTGGTTCAGCTCGTCTACTCGGATCTTATAAGTTTAGATACAGCGATTAGATTTATGAATGAATGAGCTGCAGGAATCTATGGAGCCGTCGCATGACATGCTGGTCGTTACCCTCGCGTCAGGGGCCGTCCGCTCGCCTGGTGGTGCCTCCGCCAAATGCGACCAGACGCCCCGCTGGGACCCATGTGCCCCCGCCCTTGAGGGGGTGCCTTGGCGGCGTCACTCACAGGGAAATATCCGGCAGCGGGCAGCAGGTGGCAGAGTTGCAGGGCCCTCTCGCTCAGCTCCTCCTGGCTCAGCGCTACGTCGAACTCCACCTCGCCGCCGCCTCCGCCTCCGCCACAGGCCGCCACCTCGCAGAGTGTGCCCAGCACGGCACAGGCTAGGAGGCGGGCAGGCAGCCGTCATGAGGGAGTCACGGCTCGGAGACATGCACGCAGGAGGCCTCACCTCCGACGGCCTCCATGATGAAGACGTGAGTGAGGGGCGGGCAGTGCCCTGCCAGGGCCAGGATGGCGTCGCGAGATGCCCGGGGGGCCAGCAGGGGTTCCGTCGTGTGGGGCAGCCGCACTAGGTGCAGGTGGGGCTGCAGCAGGGACACGGCGTGGCATACCACGTCTGGCAGCGACCCCCCGAATCCCACGTCCTGGTTCCGGAACACGACCTCCTCCAAGAGCCACAAGACGTCCCGGCAGAGCCGGGACAGCCGAACGCCCTGTCAGAGACAGGGAAGGGCGTCACGTGGGGAGATGGCACCCGGGAGGCCCCTGGTACGGAGGCAATAGCTGGGCCAAAAAAATGACCACGTGCTACCAGACACCAGGCGCCCAGGACTGATTTTATAGTTTTATTTTCACTATTGGGGCCCATATGTGCATCGTTTTAGGTTCTGAATCATGGGTCATTAGCCATTAGAAAGGAGCCAGCACCTCTCACCCCTCACTGCCAGCCATTAGAGGCAGTGAAAGCCATTTACACGCAACGCATGGGGGGGGGGGGGTACCTCACGATGCTTATGCAGCAGGAGACAGGACACTAAGGCGGTGGACATGATGGCCGTGCAGGTGGAGGTGGCTGCAAGGGACAGGACGTGTGTCACAGTCAGCCAGCCCACATGCGTATGGGAGTGGGCCGCACCGCAGGCCGTCACTGACGCTGCAGCTCCGACACGCGACGGCGACATGCTCACCATGGAGAAGATGCAAATTGAGAGCAACGCTCAGCTCTCTCTCCGACGGGGGTGACTCAGGGCAGCGGGAGGTGGGGGACATCGAGGACACTGACGTACACCCAAATAACGACTCCGAGCTGGATGTTAGAGGAAGGCTAAATGGGAGCTGCAGGACACGGAGTGCTCCGTATCGCAGGAAGGCTGAAAAGAGGCGGGGCTGCCACACAGTGGCAAAGTTACATCCAAAGGTACGGCTTCGAAATAAATCAGTAAAGTGAACCTTTTGCCAAGAATGCTGGGTAGGAGGAGCTTCTGCAAGGGATGCCCTCCATCCGCATGGCACCTCCTAGACTCACACATCTCCTACAGGGGAACGGAAAAGAAAGAGAGGAGCAGCAGAGGCACAGACGATGAGAAAGACACCGGCATGGACACGAGTAGGAACAACAGATCTCACAGATACGGGCAGAGACACGAGCGGAGAAGACAGGGACGAGTTATGGGGCACAAGCTGACTTCCAGCAGACAGACAGATGCCTGTGGTACCTTTAGAGAGAAGGGCTGAGCAAAGTGGATCCTGACGCTTCCCCGGCGACCATCCCATAGTAGCGAAGTGAGGGACCAACACAAGGACCAGGGGCTCTGCTGGGGAGACACACACACACACACACACACACACACACACACACACACAGAAACCGTGACCATGAGAGCTGCAGTGATGTCATCCAAGTTAGTGCTACCAGCGGTACTCATACTGACCTGGGCACACTGGTTACCATAGCCATTACTGCCATGATCATTATTCTGTGCTTAACTACTAATGTATCAGCGGTAGGGTTATCACCTCTCTCGAAAGGGAAGGAACGCACCTGACCCAGGAGGGTGTGTTGTGGAGGCAGGTCGTACGCGACGGCCACGGGCACCAGGCTGACGTCGGGCACGGAGCCGTCCCTCAGCGCCTCTTGCAGCCTCACCAGCGCCTCTGGCCCCCGCCGGTGGGCCCCACACAGAGCTAAGCTTACGCTCTGGCCCTCCCGGAGCAGCAAGCCAATGAACTGGGGGCAGGATGGGGGAAGACTCATATTAACTTGGGGCAGGTAATAAATCAGCTGTAAGAACAACGCTGCTGGAAAGGACACCTAAATAGTCAATGAAATAGAAGAGTACATGTCAGGGAATGGACACCCCAGACCTGCTCCTACCATTTAGTTACAAGAGAAAGGACCAATGTTTTAAATTCCCCAGTGGCTGAGATTACTGCTGTCTGCTTTAAGCAAAGGTGGCCAATGAGGTGCGTATTAAGACAGCATGTGACTGTCAGCATAACAACACTACAGACCCGTGATTTGAAGCCTCACTTTCACATCATTGCCTTAAAAACTATGCGACGTCAGAGCTCTCAATGCCAAAGAGGAGAGTGCCGACGAGAGGAGGAAGGGCGCTACTTCCTCACCGTAGCTTAAGTCCCCCTGAGGCCACGTCCATCTATGATGACAGCGGTGTGGGCCCCACGAGCGAGGGTGGGGACAGTAGGGACATGTCCCTACCAATATTGTGGGAGGACCGTGAGTCTTTAGGCGGCAGGGGGTTTGGGACTGATATGATCTCTACCATTGTTGAAATCAATGTTGCGCCATAGTGCCAAGGATTCATAGAGAATGAGAATGATACCCTAAAACGTTCCGGCGCTACAGCCATATTGTCCGTTCTCCATTCAAGATGCATATATATTTCTCTCCCTTGCATTCATCTCACAAGCAGCGACTGAGAACCAGCGAGTGGCAAAAGGACTCAGCGCTGGCTGTTCATTAACTCTGACCTCAGCTATTTCCTCTACTGCCCTGGGACCTTTATGAATAGATGCTGCCTTAATATCAAAGACTTGTCAGGTTTTTAACAGATCTGAGGAGGACAGCAGGTGCTGGGCAGGTATCAGGGTGTCCTGTACCCCCCCCCCCCGCCCCGCCCAAATCAGGTCAGGGCACAGATTCCTCTCCGACCCCCCACCATCGGACTCACAGAAGTCATAATGGCGTCACACAAGCGGCTTGCCTCTGCATCCCCCTCTGGCCTGGGGGGGGGACAGGCCACGCCCAGCCGCTGGAGGACCAGCCTGAGTTTTAATAAAGAGAACAAGCACAGAAGAGAGCTCACACCAGGCTACAACACTGACGAGTGAGGGAAATCTCATATTCCAATGGAAAAACCAGACATAGAGCCACGTCTTGAACATGCTAATGGAATTTCGAGGACATTCAGCACAGGCCATAAGAGATAAGGAGCCATGAGTATTTTTAGAGAGCCGGGCCGGGCCAGGTACCTGAGCCAAGAACTTCCGGGCTGGAGGTGACACACGGTGTAGGGGACCCTCAGGTTGTGACAAAAGAGGACGTGTGGGATGAGGACGTAATCGAGAGCACACTGCTGCTGGAACACGAAGACCAGGGGAGTCCCCTGCCAAAAAGCCACACACGCACACACACACACGCACACACACACACAGGGCAAATGTAACTTGATATTCCCATGATTCAAGGCCATGATTGACTCCTGAGAGTTACCGCTTCAATGCAGTGTACTGTATGTCCTGGGCTGAGATCTCAGTGCTGCTTCCCCACATAAACAGGTGAACATCTTCATCCCTACAGGCAAGAACGGCTTCCTGCTTTACTAATAAATGGAAGTGTCACACTAGCAACGGCTGCTATGGCTACTGGCAAGTGTGTAGCAGAACGTCGGAGATGAGGTGCCAGTTAACCACCCAGGGAGAGACCAACAGATAACATAAAACCTGTATATCTCTTAGAAAACATCTACATAAAAATGTATATATGCTTAAAGACAGCTGGTGTTATTACCATCAAGTTTAATTAACATGGATTCACAGAACGAGTCATATCATTTAATACATGGGGAGACGACTGGAAAAAAACCAACACACAACATGGGCGACAAATAAAGTAAATAAGCTTCCTTAAAAAGTAACTTCAAATGGTGTAATCCTGCCTTGCAAAGAGCACAAGAAGGGCCTTCAGCTAAACTTATCATAACACTTTCCACAACACTCTCTGGTTCTCTGCTTCCTCCATGTCTACCAGCAATGCCAGAAAAAAGCGAGTGTGAAACAGCAGGCAGGCTTGGTGTGTACCGAGACCGACTGACAAGGGAGAAGGCTAGGCTGGGCTCTGCTGCATGGTTAGGGACCTCCAGGTATTATTTAGCCAACAGTTGTTGTTGAAGCACAGTTCCACATCATGAATGCAGCAGATGGCTGCGAAGGGCAGAGCAGAGGGGCGGGATGTGGACATTCAGTTAACTGGATCCACTGGTCCCGAGCCTTAATTAACCGTCTGTCTGCGTTGATTATCCTGATGTCACGTGGCTGACATCATGAATATCAATTTTTCAAGGCAAAGGCTTCCACAAACTGTGCCACTCTAGTACTCCTAAAATGAAGTTACATGACTGAAAAAGAGGTGAGGACAGGGAGTCCGAGCTACAGGGGTGAGGGGTGGGGTCACTGCCCAGGGGGTGTGGCCAGGGGACTCCTACCATCTCGGTGGATCTTTGTAGGGCAGCCACCTGGTTGAGGTTGATCTGGATGTTACAGAACAGGAAACTCAATAGTTTAAGTACCATCCAACTGGCCACTCTGAAGGAAAAAGGAAGGAAAATAGTGAGATGCACAGATAAAACTAGCATAGATTTATGAGTGTCATGTGCCGATAACTTGCATCTCTCTCTCTCTCTCTCTCTCTCTCTCTCTCACACACACACTTACAGATAGCCAGGAAGACAGACCTAAGCAGCATTGGGGATATGCTGACTTCAATGTGAGAGTAGAAATGGGAAGTCTGCCCCCTGGTGGTGAGCATGGGGCGCTGCTGCTGCTGCTGGTCGGGAACTTCAATCTCACTGTCTGCAGAGGAAAGCACCTTCTGCACCCTGAGGCATGCAGCCCAAAAAAAGGGAGATAGCAGTCACAAGATGAAGGCCTTCCAAGCAGACAATGACTGCACTGAGAGCCCAAGTACGTGCATGCGCGCCCAGAGCAAAGCAGGCTTGTTTTCTCTGCAGGGCCTAACGCTTCTCCATGCCTGACAAAAAAGTTATTCAGCGATAAGACTGGAGTTGAATTAAAGCTTTGTACCAAAAGTGCAGATGCATGGGCTGCTGCAGAAGCCAGCAAAGGGAAATAAATGCAGGAGGACGACCACGCAGAGGCAGAGGAGACCACCTCATCTCTAGGTAACCTGTCGGACACCCTGTCTCACTGGCATAAATCCTATTTAAGCAGCTTCCCACCACCTCTTCGCTGCTAACGACAACCGCCCGTCACCGGAGCATCCTGCCAATGGAGCCTATGATAATGCTGGTGACCTATGGGACTCCCTCACCCAAAGCCCCCTGCTCACCGCTCACTGCTGCGGACTTGTCCGACGATGTCAGTGGCGACGCCGGGATACACCCTGCACCCCCAGATGAATGCCAGGCCGCACAGCCGCCTGACGAGCCAGCCCCGGTACCTGCAGAAGGGACAGGGACGAGGGTGGAACCGCAAGGCACCAAGAGGAACGGGAAAGGCAGCAAGCAGCGGCTGCATACCTGGTGTGAGTCTCATTTACACTCAGCAGGTCCCGAAATCCCAGGGAGGGCGACGGCTGCGGCAGCTTCCATCCCTGAGAGACAGAGGTGCCCTTTTGAGAGAGTTGTCAAAAATGGCACAGGAGTCTCAAACATGCCACATCAGAGACACCACGTCCATGTGACACTCACACCCCTGTCACACCAAGACCACGCCCTTTCCAAACAAGACCACACACAGGACATGCCCACTCTAAGCAAGACCACACCCCTATCACACCCAGGCCACACCCCTTCGAAACAAAACCAAACCCTCTTCCATGCTAACGCCCTCCTTTCTCACCAGGCTCTTGGGGGTGCACTGATGGCAGCACCGTCCCACCACCGGTCTGAAGATGCCCAGGACCGAGGGGATGGTCTTTAGCTTCTTCCTCATCTTGAGCCTCCACAAAAACTGAGGAAGAGGAGCACACCTTGCTGGCAAGGAGGAACAGAGTGTCGCGCGATATCTGCACCTCACACAGCATTTCAAGCAGGCACAACTCTGCTGAGCTGCCATTGTCATTTTAGGCACACATAGCTTCCCTTTGACCGGTAAATCCAATCACCATCCAGATTAATTCACTTAATCACAAGTTATTACCACCACACAAAAGAGAAGAAAATCCTTTCCTCTCCATTTAAATGGGTTTAACAGCCTCTGCACAAACCAAGCACCCGCTCTGTACTCAGGCTGCAGGATCCTTGGTTTTAATGAGCGAGAGACAGTGGGGGCTGCGTACTCTGAGCACAGCGTCTCAACCAGGAACAGCACGTCTCTCACTTCCAATAACACTTCGCTTGTACTGGAAGCCGCTGCGGTCCGATCTGATATCGCACCGTCTTGGACTAAAAGGACTCATATAGAGTGAACCTGGACCGCATGCCGGATGCATGACTCCCAAAGTGCCCACACAGCGATTACGAGCGTCCCATCGAGAAGCCGGCTTCCTCTTCGCCGACCAGCCTCAGGAGGGATGTGGAACCCTCCAATCAGGAGCCGTATCGCGGAGGCAGCCGGTAGGAGGGGCTCACTGGCTGTGGGGTAAAGCTGCCCGGAGGCTTGACGGCCTCCTTCCAAAGGCCAGCCAATCCACGCCGCAAAAATGCCTTTGGCTCACTCGTCTTTCCTGTATTTAGGACATTTTGCGAGGCCACCAATGAACAACCAGTGTAGCTGACAGTATATATCACCTTCATGGGTGAAAGGCTTTACTGACACAGGGCTATGACAGGGGTGCAAGAAGACCGACTCTGGCTGTCCTCAGTCCACTCATGGCATTTTGGGCTCACAGAACTGTCCACAGAGACTTCTCGCTGCCTTTAGGTCAGGATGAGCGTGTGACTGTGCTGCTCACTGCCCCACCCCTGAATGCCCATCGCAGAGACGGCTTAGGACAGAGCTGTGAGGTGTCTGTGCCCTGGTTCTCCCTTCAAAGAGCAGCAGCTAAGCCTAATAAGGATACAGCCAGGCTCCAGGGCAGGGAAGGAAGTGGAGGGAAAAAAGAGGGACCTTACCGGGAGCCTTGGCTTGGGGGGCTGCCTGCGAGCAGGGCCTGGGGGGGCCCCTTCCTCTTCAAGCAGCATTCCAGTGCCTGGGGCGCTGAGACCTCCCTGGGGTGGAAACCTAAAAGGCAGACACACAGGGGACAAACCAATGACTCTGCAGGGAAAACTCTGGGCTTAATGCTGCAATTAAAACGCAGACACTCACGCACTAACAATAGAACACAGGAGATACTAGGCTAATTATAAGCAAGCAGCACTTGTTAGAACTCGGGACTCTGGTATCTGGGCTTTCCACTCAACAGATTAAGGAGAAACCATAACAGCTCCCATCCGAAACAGCCCATCATGCAGAATCAGATGACGCCAGAATCACACAAGGACGTAACTGATGGGCTTTCATAGTCCGTGGCTACACAGCTTTCTATGAGGCCTTTTTTAGGTTTATACACTAATTACTTTATTCTCTGGAAAGTCACCAGCGACATGTTGTTTAGGCACTAGCTCAAAGTCAGTTGTGACGTCTGCTTTCTATATTTGAACAGACCCTTCCAAAGCAAATGACGACTTTCACCACTTTGGCTTCACTTATCTATAATTCACACTGAATAAGGGTGTAAGTCACAAAAGTGAAATATGCACAAACAGCTAAAAACTGGCGGCTCTGCGCCGCCGAAGAGAATGTCAGGAGGGGCCCAAACAGAAAAATCCCGGCAGACAGTGAAAACGTGTTAGCTTTGTTCTTTTATATTATACATATAGTTATATAATTTAATTCCTAATTCAATTCAGTTTTATTTGTATAGCACATTCTCACAACACTGCATTGTCTCAAAGCACTTTGCATTATCCCTGCCAAAGCCTCCAGTAAGCAAGCCAGAGGCGACCTTGGGAAGAACTCGGCTTGGAGAGGGAGCCCATCCTCCAGGGGCCAGCAGAGGAAGTCAGATTCAAGTGAGCAAGATGGCAGAAGTCCCAATTCACACTACCCAAATCTTAAGATTTGAGTTTTAAAGCTGGGGCAGGAAGGTGATGGCAGGATGGTGATGGCAGGCAGGTACATGTGCTGCTTCTGATGGCAGGACAACAGTGGTAGAGCAACAGGGTGTACAGGAGAGTGGGCTGGAAAGAAGCCATAGGTAATGGAGATGTCACAGACAGCAGGGTAGGCAGGATATCTTGATAATTTGCGGTCTTCAGGCAGCACAACCAGGAAGGAGTAGGGGAAATAAAATGTGCAATTAGCCAAAGTAGGGGAGACCAGAGGCAGTGCAAACAATTAGGCGAGTGCAGTATGTAAACTCCGGCAGATATGGCTACAGAAGTATGAGTAGGAGGGAGAGGCAGGCGGGAACGCAGGCATGGGGAGTCCCTGAAACATCAGCACTCCAATTCCACAAGGGGGTGCGAAGCTAAAGTGACAGACTGACAGGTCAGCTCATCCAAAGCCAATGGCACCGATCCCCCACCCAGCTCTACACCTCACACTATAGGTCTGACTGGCAGTGAGCAGTTAGCTAGAGCTAGAGACCCTAAAAGCTAGACTAAACAAGTGTGTTTTTAGTCTGGACCTGAGCATTGTGAGCGAGTCTGAATCTCGCACATCCACTGGAAGACTATCCCACAGCTGAGGAGCTCTACAAGAAAGTTCTCTGCAGTCTGCCGTAGTTCTTTCTACCCTACGCACTAATAGATATCCTGCTCCTTGAGATCGAAGTAAGCAAGGTGGGTTGTAAGAGGCTAGTAGATCTCTAAGGTATTCTGGTGCAAGGCTATTCAGTGTTTTACAAAGAGCAGTATTTTGTATTGAACCCAAGACTTAACTGGAAGCCAATGGAGGGAGCATAGAGCAGGGCTAATATGATCAAATTCTTTAGTGTTTGTAAGAACTCTGGCTGCAGCATTTTGTACCAGCTGAAGTTAATGTAAGGATCCAGATAGGCAACCAGAAAGGAGGGCATTACAGTAGTCTAGTCTGGAATTTATAAAGCCACGTATTAGTTTTTCTGCATCATGCAAAGAGCATCTTCCGAGGCTTGGCTATGTTCCATAGATGCTAGAACGCAGTTCTGGTAATGCTTCTTATCTAAGCATCGAAACATAGATCTGAATCAACCAGGACACCAAGATACCTGACCACTGGTTTAAGCTTAAGGTTGAGGTTGTCAAACTTATTTTGAGCAGCCTTGGGTCCAACTAGCAGTACTTCGGTTCCGGGTTTAACATTAGGAATTTTTTGCCATCCAACACCGGATGTCTGGTTTAACAGATATATACAACTGCGTATCATCAGCATAACAATGGAACCCAATACCATGATTTCTAATACTGTTACCAAGAGGTAGCATATATAAAGTGAACTTATATGCACAATAGCCTAGCACAACAGTAGGTCTTCAACATGATTAGATCTGGTAGTTATGTATCATCACTGATACATTCAGACAGAGGCACTAGCAATGAATCGCTATGAAAATCAAAATTAGCTTTTGCACATCTACCCATGGCAATAACAAATCACTAATTATTGTCTGGAGGACAGTGACTTTATTTTTATACAATGGCCACTTCAACTACAAAATGAGATCCCTTAATTCTGACAACAGAAGGGGCTGCCCACCATCTGGACAAGGTTACTGTCAGTCCATATCCAAAGTGCTGCGAAACTCTTACATTTAAAGCAGTAGTAAACCTGCTGATGGATCGTGTTTTGGAATGAGATGAACGGGCCGTGGATGTAAGCGGTAATGAGATTCCTCTGTTTAGATAACAGAAAGAGCCGCACAGAAAAGTAATCTAACTGGCCGCAGTCTCATTGTGCATCTGACATTTAACTGCATATCTTCATATTCATGCTCGTGTTACATTGTATTATATTTTCATTTCATTTTCGTTCCATGTAAAGGTATGAGCTCAAAGCACATTTTATGTTTACACTGGCAATCTTTCTTATTTTGCAAATATTAATATAAATGCGTGTGCGTAAGAGGTTTTGTGTTTAGAGACTTTATAGAAAGCTCGATTTACCTTGCTTCATCTGTGAATTGTGCAGTGATGGTCAAGGTGGAGATTTTCTAAGGTAGGATGACATAAAATGATGTGAGATGTATTGACCCCCAAACAGTTGGGTGTTTGGAGGCAATACATTAAAATTCTTAAGTTGTCAGCTACACAAGAGTGAGAAGCTACATTATTAACTGGTGACTGAGATTTCAGATTAACAGTATTTGTGTTCGATGTGGCAGAAGCTTTTCTCTGAAGTGCCATTCTATGTTGGCGGAGGAATATTTGAGGTCTTCCTGTATATTGCACATAGGGCTTGGAATTTAGACAAAAACTGAAATTGGTGTCATCTGACCATGAACTTCTCTTACTGACCATTCTCACAACACTAAAACTCCAGGTAAAGGGAGGGCAAATTTTTTGGCTTAAGTCACTTCTTGTAATCCAAACATTTTACGGATGCATTGATATTCTCAATTAAATACACAAAACAAACCAAAAACAAACAGCAGCACCTGCTTTCCAAGTGTGAGCAATATACCATCTTTGGACATGTTACCGGCGCCAGCTTAACCAAGCTTAAAAGCAAATCCCGAATATTTTCCATGAAAATCCATGAAGTGCTGGTACGTTACAAAATCACCTGACCTGCAGACACCCTTCACCAAAATACAGGGCAGCAGCTGAATTTATCATGCAGCAATAAATCCTATTAACCCCATAGAACCATATTAACAGCATAAGACACAATAAGATGTGGGCACCAGCATTTGAGGAGGCAGGATTCAGGTCATGCATCACTACTACAAAGGGTCATCCTGTTTCTGGTCTCGACTCCCGCAAACCAATCCTACCTTGCCACCCATTGCTGTCTATACAGTTCCTCAATACCCTGGAAACATGTTTCCCATCTGTCACTACGTTACCTTTCCTCCCTTCATCTGTCAGCTTGGCTGCACTGATCCCTTCACTGCCTTGTTTCAGTATCCACACAAAACACGTAAACCAATTTCCTGTGGCCACCCCCATGTCACACGGCCCTGTTACCCATCTGGCCCGTTACAAATAATAATAATAATATTCAATCATTTATTGTCCCTCATGGGGAAATTCTTTTTATGCCTCCCTCAACTTGCTCTTTGTAGAGTAAGTTGTCCGTGAAGGGCAGCCACCTGTTGGGGCGCCCAGGGAGCTGGGGGTTAAGGGCCTTGCTCAAGGA
>JAODJW010000040.1:15413184-15426048 GCA_026777045.1 Hyperopisus bebe
CCTCTTTTAATAATCTTCAGTTTTTTGTACCTATTACAATCTCTACAATAAAGCAAGTTGCATCTTGTGAATAACAAAAATCCAACATAATCCCAAGATCTGTAAATACCAATAAAATCCTGTAGCCTACTCCAGAAAGCAGAGGGTCGGAATGATGCCAGCGCATTGCAGGGTGTGAACAGGAATACACACCATTTAAAAGGGCATTTAAAAGAGCCAGACCACTGAGACTACAGGTCTTTGGACATTCAAACCCAGACCCAGGAGATGTCTGGCCACAGTCCTATCTACCAGCACGCCAGTCACACGAAACATTTTTTTCTAAAGGATCACCTATGATAGTTGATTAAAATGAAGTCAATGCATTATTTAAAAGTCTTGAATTTAGTCATTCAATTTAAGCAATCAGACCCTACGGACAATTCAGAAGCACTAAATTAGCCTAAGTGAACATCTTTGGACTGGGGGGAAAAAAAACCTGCATGACACAGAGAGAGCATGCAAACTCCACACACTCATACATACGTTTGTGTTCATCTTGCGGGGACTGTCCATTCATAAGTAACCAAAACAAAACACAAGAGACTTTCAGCATTTTTAGCTTTTTGATTGCAGTCACAGACTTTTATAAAACTGAGTTTTATAAACCAAACCAAAAAAAAAAAATGTCCCCACAATGTCAAAATTACAGGTTTGGCCTGTAATATATGCATTCCTGCCCACTCACACACATATACTGTAAACACATGCACGAGGCAAGATCCAAACAGTGCTACCTATTCATTGAACTACCCACATTACATAAATGACAAACTACCTCGAACCCTCCGCAAAATTTGATTATGTTGGGTAATTCCAAACTTAAAAATAAGACACTCCAGGCTAACAAAGATCTGGTGAGCTTTTGAATCCACAAACATGTAAACGCACCCATAAACATCACAGAACAAGCTATTGTTCCATGAGAGCCTTTGATTTAACCAGACCTTTCTAAAAACTATTTAGTGTGATGTTGGTAAATGCCAAAGCTGAACTGAGATGGCCATTGTGTTATTCTCAGAATCGCGAGCCGACAGCCCTGAAAGGCTCAAGTGATCATCAGGCATATCTAAGCTAATGGAAAGAGGCGGCCTTTCAACGTTATTATTTGACTTACGCAAACAAGGACAATGGCTCTCTGCGATTATTACATAAGGTTGGGGTAATGGCCAGGCTGCCTGAATGCTGCTTATATTAAAAATGTAAAGTAATTAGACATTGTTACCTAAACCAGTTATGAATGTAGTGTCAGGGATCTGAAGTTTCTCCACTTTGTTAGTTACATTTGTTTGCTACATCTTCCTCAAAGGAAAAACCCAAATAGTAATTTATTTAGTTTAATCTACTTATCAAATTTCCTTTAACCTAATTTCGTTATGAAGAAGTGTTAATGGACTAGGAGAGAGGTGCCCAATATCTCATTATACTCCTAACATTGCCACAGATTGATCCATCAATCTACCTTTAACTCATCCACTTAAGTTGGCAGCAATCCAGAGTCGATCAAGAAAATCACAGCCTGTAAGGCGAGGCACTTTTCACAGTTTAATCTCAAGTCTCACGCAGACACACCGACACACACACTCACAATGAAACACAAAGGATACGAGTGGATTGTGGGCAAGGCCTGTCCCCAAGGGAAATGGATGCAAATGGTCATTTTCATGCGCATTACATGCATGTCTCCTTTCTGCATTTCAGACAGGATATTACAAAAGACACACACACCTTTTTGTGTGAAGGAATATTTCACTGTAAAAAAACAGCATCACGAAGAAATTTAGTTTGAGTGAATAGTCTCTAGATTACACTACTCAAAGAGGCAGCCCATTCACTGTTACGGCAAATAAGGGATCAAAAACATTTGGAAATGGATGCAAGGGCTGGGCTGATTCCACTTTCAAAAAAGTGTGAGCGTAGTATACTAGCATATTCTAAAGCAATCAAAGCCAGTAATCATAAATCCATGGTGCTTAGTGCATATTATGTTCATATTAAAATTTCAGATTTGTTTGGTGCTTTTTAAAATGTACAACAACATATTAAGAATTTCATCAAATTTGTATTTACACAAATGTATCTGTCCATCCATCTTCTGTAATGGCTTATCCTATTCAGGGTCATGGGGGGTCCAGAGCCTATCCCAGGGAACAACCTAGGATGGGGTGCCAATCCATCGCAGCTAATGTGTTTGTTTTATTGGAGAATAATACATACTTTACAATCCTTTCAGTAATTCAGGTTGAATGAATTAACTTCTTAACTAAGAAGTCTTTGGATTCTAGGACCATGCGATCTGCTCAAACACATACAATCACTGCAATAGCAGGAAATGAGGGTATATATCGGCACACCTGTTCTGTAGGCTGACCAGGTCTGGTGTGGATTCCGTGGGCAGAAATCGGACTACGCAGCCTGACACCCGGTCCTGCTTCTGTTCCTGGGCATGGCCAAGAAGAAGTATGGTGACGGAGATGGTGCTTCAGATGTCGATGTATCTGATCATAACCACAGAGAGCACATCTGAATGTTCTTCTTCGTATCTGAAGAGGGTAGTTGCTCTGCAATTTTGTGATACGTGGAATAATGACAATAAAAGGCTGCTAATTCTAATTCTCTCTCTAGAACATGCAAACAGAAAATTGTATGCACAAACCTCAGGGACAGAACACAAAACAGCACTGCCTCCCTAGGTCGAGTTTCTCTGGTTTGCATAAAGCCATCTATTCTGTAGTCTTGTTCTATTCTCTGTAGTTTAGAATTTGTCTATGAATGCAAATGTTCCACTCACTATACAACAAGTGTGAAGGGCTGTAAATGAAGAGGAATGGAACTGCTGGTGACAGTGACTATGGGAAAATGCTGGGGGACTGAGATGAGGGGAGGAGAATCCCCAGTCTCTGCAGCTGTTAAGCAGGATCCAGCCTGACCAAAACTTTAACTGCAGCCAGTAAAACTGCACAGAATCCATGCCGACAGGAATATCTGGGCTTTCATCATAACTGGAAGCAATTTCTCAGAATTTAAGTCTCTTCTGGTAATTTAACCTTGAACCAAAGAGGATTAAATTTACATCAATAAATGTATGCCTCTGTGTTCCGATTTGATTTGCAACTTATTTTTTGACTCGGACTCGAATTCCGACTCATGAACAATAAGAGTTTTAAGGCTCTGTTGAAATTTCTAAACATGCAAAGCACTGAGTGTACAACTCTCCCTAAACTGTAAAGGCATTAAACATCACGACATGCAGCAATGAGCCAGAGTAATGTGATGCCAGGTGATACCAACAAACACGCCTTTTCTGCTTTACCACTAGTACACAAACTGTGGACCCGATCTGACAAATCGTGGGATATTCCTAGTTTTATTTGACATTAGAAGGCACCACTTAGAAATAGGCATTGCTTAACCGATGTCATAAATTAAATATAAAATACACTGTGTTATTATACAGTGAAACAGATGGGCATAGATTTCCATTAATCTGATAATTTAGCAGGTATGTCCCAAAAACGTGTCTGACATCCTCTCCCAACTTGAAAAGTACCCGCATCTCTTCATTGTGCAGCAGATACGATATATACAGACGCTCCTCTACTTACGAACGAGTTACGTTCTGAGAGGCTGTTCGTAACTTGAAATGTTCATAAGTTATTTAACATCATTTTAAGAGTATATGCAAGTACAAAGAACTAGAATGCTGGGAGTACAAACGCTATGCTGCTGTGAGGCGGGAGTAGCGGCCAGAAGTTGTATTAGGCGGAACTGGCACGCAGAAAAATAAACTGATGTTGCAGACAGGAAATGGGAGCCCAACGAACACAATTTGGACTTACAGTCCTCTTCATTTGTATGTCTGAAAGTTCATAAGTTGAAAGTTCGTACGTAACTGGAGTTCTTGCTTTAGTATGATGCTTTCTTGCTTTAAAAATGAAAATGTAACCATGCAGTTACTTTACCAGCATGAGAACTGGGGTCTTGGTTATACTCATTCATTAGCCAATTACATCACTTTAACGCAGTTGAGGCATGGTTCGGTCTGGCTACTTCATACACAGGAAGCTTATTTTTTTGTTAATCATATCGGGAAAGGCTTCAGTTGCACAGTCATTCTGTCGCGTGAGCTCAATTCTGTCGCATGCGTGTGTTTGTGCGTGTGTGTTTGTGTGTGTGTGTTTGTGTGTTTGTGTGTGTGTGTTTGTGTTTGTGTGTGTGTGTGTGTTTGTGTTTGTGTGTGTATAGATCACATTTGGGGACCAAAACCTCCTTACTTTTGGGGACATTTTTTCAGGTCTCCATATGGATAACCTCAATTTGATTAAAAAAAAAAAAAATCTGTAAATGCAATCAAAAACTAAAAATGCCAAAAGTCTTGTATTTTGGCTGGTTACTTACGGTGAAGGTTAGGGCTGGGTAGGGGTTAAGGTCGTCATGTTGGGATTAGAGTTTTCCCCATAGAAATGAATGGTGAGTCCCCACAAAGATATTACTAACCTATGTGTGCCTGTGTGCACATAGTTGCTTGTAGTTGGACTCTGTTTCTGATTGGTTACACTAATTAAAGTTTACTCGTTCTACGCAAGGGACGATTTCATCATAATGTTATTTTTGAAATGATTAGTTTTAAAATCTACATTACAATAGTACTTAGGTTCTTCAAGAAATTTCATTGCTTCAAAGGCATTTGAAGTAGTGATTACTTTGAAAATGTATATAAGCCTAAGGAACTATGAGACACGCAGTTTTTGAACTGTTAAAGTGGTGATTCCCTTTTAATTGCTAACTAAAGTTACCAACAGGAAAAAAAACTGATAGGCAGTTAAATTTTTGAAAAATAGCAATGTCACGCTGGAACCACAACGGAGACTTGACTCGGTTTCTGGTTTTGTGACTCGTGAACATCTCTGGTAACCACTGCTGTGTCCTGCCAGCCACCAGTCTTCTTTCTAAACCTAGATTTTCGGTTGCCAATTTTCCTCCTGTTCTCATAGTATTGATTCTCCCCTCGAGTACATTTTCTCCCTGATCCGTCCCTTGTAAGGAGAGCTTCTGAAGCTTTCTAGAACACTGAACAACAGAGTGATGTTAACAGGTTCAGGAGAAGAGGGGAAAAACATAAACTGAGCTGCATTCCCAGAAACGGCATTTCAGCAGAAGCCCAAATTAGAGGCGAATGCTCAAGGCATGATCGTTAAGGAGTCCCAGCAAAACAGACCTAATTTCAAATATGGACTCTGGACCACCTTACAGGATAAGAGTGAAAGTTTACAGTCAAAAGGTAAATAAGAGGAAAAACAATAGATTGAGAGAAGGAACAAATATCAGGGCACCAACAGGCAACAAAACAATGATAATGACATGGTTACGAGCATGCTGGCTCCATCACATCATAGGGCAAGCGTATCACATTCACAAACTGGGATCAGAACATGAACTATTTTTCCCAGGGGGATCTCGATAAGAATGACAGACCTGTGAAATGGTTTAAAATCTCTTTATTTATGTGCTAGATTTATTTTGGTTTAAAGAATGTACATTGAAAAGTAGCCCTTCTGTCAAAAATGCAGGTTATTGCTACTACTATGATTTATTGCTTCAGTGAACTACCAGCATAAGAACAATCTCACTGTACAAATGATGCCAGTGTCTTTGAGATGAAATTCTCATACGTGTATTAAACGGCGGCACATCTCTGTCGTGGGCTTTGAACACCGCTTTGCTCTTTCTGTGTCCACCCCTACAGACATCTGCTCCTTTACACATCAGCAATACAACACACACATCCCAGAGAGGGACATTTTATTATAGGAAGCTGAAAGGGGATTTTTATCCATTCAGCAAAATGGTGAATACTGTTGAAGCTACAAAAAAAAGAAAGAAAAGGTTTACTGGAATTTGGCATATATATGAGGTATAATGCAAACTGTGCATCTCACAGAGTGGGACAAAGGACTGGAGATGTGAAACAGGAAAGAAGCTGCGATAATTATTCAGAAGACAGCTCATTACTTTTTTACATCTTTATATGGTTATACCCTGAACCAACCAAAAATCATACTTTAAAATGAAATTTATATGTACAGATGGATAATTCTGCAATTTAGGTTAAACACCTTCTTTCAGTAGCAAAGCATTAGACCCCTTGGGTGACTTGAGCCTGCATTTAACCATTAAAACAATTCAGTGAGCAGTGTGCGTCTTTGATCATCTGAGGTATCTGTAATTTCCAACCTGAAGCACGCAGTCCACGAATGACCCAATTTGGAGATGCCACTTAGATGTACTACCTGCTTTTTTGACTTTGGGAGGAGACTGGAGTATGTAGAGAACACACACATATTACAGGGAGAATATGCAAACTACAAACGCAGAGCCATGCTCAGAACAAAACTAGGGGAGGGTGATATGACAAAAATATCACAATTTTCCATACAGGATCACGATCCACGATCTTATCATGGATTCTTTGTCATGTTGGTTTTTAAGACTATTTTGCAAGTTACTGAACAGTACAACTCAACTAATAGCCCTATAAAGGCAATGCAACCTAAAACAAAATAAAATCATACTCTTTCTGGTGTTTTCTTTCGAGGTAGATAAGGTTTGTCGTGTTGCCATCCAGCGTGCGATGCTTACCTTTGCAATTCTTGCAAATAACTGTTGTTTGGATTTTCCAAAACCAACATGGCGCAAACAAGTTCCATATTACAGAATTCTTTTTACGGACCAACTCCTCCATGTCCATGTCGCTATGTTGCCAAATAGGGAATGTGTTGCATGTTCGGACAAGGACGTGAAAGGAAGAGAGGAGGAAATCCAAGGCACTACCTACTGTTTGCTATTGCCGTTTAACTGGTGTGTTGAAATGGACAAAAACAACACCAGAGGTGTGCTTGAGCCGTTGACCTGCAAGTGATATGTGAATGTGAACTACAGTGCAATGCTAATGACCTCTCAATTAAAGTTCATCGTGGAGACATTTTAATCATTCACGATCTAATACCATGAAATTGCACACCCCTAAATCAAACCTATAACAACGAACCAGAACGACAACAGTGCTCCAAATACTCTCAAATGTTCTGATGTATGGATAAGATTATTGTGCTACTGTAAATTGTAATTACAAAATCCATAGTACACTATATGGGTAAAAGTATGTGGATACCAGTTTGTACAACATCTCATTCTGGAAACCAAGCATATACATTTGGTTCACCCTTTCTTGCCATAATAGTCTCTACTTTTTTAGGATTACTTTCCACTAAATGTGAAACATTGCTAGTGCTATCTCCTGCTATTCAGGTAGGGTATTGATCAGTGTTAATTTTCACAGCATATTTTGATTTAGTTTTAGTCTTAAGCCAAGTCCAAACATACACAGGGATTTTTAAAAACGGTGTTTTTCCTCCTCCGTTATCAAAAAAAAATCTCTGTCCATATGAAAACGCTACAACACACTGTGAAGAGCATGCCAAACCAACAGGGGGCGATATAACTAACCGTAAAGCCATGTTGGCCAATCAGAAGCCTTATTACTAGTTCTGACAGGCTAAAAACAGCTAATGTAAACCACTAAAGGCGCACACTCTGACGTCAAACAAAAGTGGACAACGCACAATCTGATGTTGCAAGTCAAAAACTCTGTTTTCCCTGTCTACACGTTGACACTGAAAACAGAGCTTCTGAAAATCTTCACCCTGAACAGTTTTTCACAAAAGCCCCATTTTCAGTGACATAAACATAGTTTTTGTGTGGCTGAAAGGCTAAAATGCATTGAAAAAGTTATGTTTTAAAAAATACCCGTGTATGTGTGAATAAGGCCTTACTCCTTTGACGAAAATGCAATGTTTGACTACATCTACAGTGCATGCAGTCAGATGAAACTGACAGGTTTAGTCGTAGTCTCACATTCATGTACACATGCACAGATTGGTCTACCTCTATCCACCGTAGATTCCTGAAGGAAATATCTGTAAAGCTGTCATTATAGCATGCCATTAGGTTTGAACATGCAGCCTTTAAGGACACAGACTTAACTGCTGCAATGCGAAACACTGCAATTCTAAAATTGCTTTATATGAACTTTATCATTAAAAGTATAAATGAAACCAAAGTTTAGTCTCAAACAAAATACCTGCATATTATATAGGGTTGCCAACTTTGGTCAGCTGGCTGGTGTGAGATTTTTAATGAGACAAATCTGTGCACACATTACATGCATGTAGGAGTTTTGTTACCTTAGAAAATATACTGTTTGGTTTGCAAGCTACTCCTTTTGATATAGCTGATTTTAGGTTTATAATGGAATAATATAGATTTGCCCAAACATTTCTTGTGTGAGAGTCAGAAAGCGCGAGTGTCACTCCAGATGCATGCGTGATGGCAGCCCTGGATCACGGGGAATGACAACAGGGCGAAAGCAGAAATCGACATTAATGCCAGGACTGTGGAGCACTTTTATACCAAGATTAATGAGGGAGAAAAATGAGGAACAGCTGGAGTAAATCACACAAGGGCAGGAACGAGAGGTAAGACAAATGTGTAACAGAATCAGAATCATGCTGACTGACATAATGGGGGGTAGAATAGAGTAGAAGAGTAGAGCAGAATTCTGCCTGACGTGATGATTTCTTGATGTGCCTAAACTAGCATTATTCAATTACAAGCATGCATACAAGTTTTTAAAATTAACCACTGCATTCATACTCTGTTGCCGGACTGTGTCATGTGTAATAGAAATATGCAAAGAGCGTCACATCACTCATTGTCCAGTTGTGTCTGCAACATTTTCATTTTCTTTATTTTTTTGTCAATGATTTTAAAAACATCCGTCAGCTTTCGTCATTAAATGTGTTTATTTACTTATTTATTTGAAGTATTTTTCGTCTTAGTTTTCATCAACAAAATTAATACTAGTATTGATGTGTTTAGGTCTTTCTGTTACTTTGTGCTGCCGACAATTTCATGACTTGCCTCAGGCTGACATATTGTATTGATGTGCTTTAATAACGTTTTGGCAGAAGTTCACAGGGAACCGTATTGCGAATAATGTGTCATCTAATGATGGCACTGAGAAATCACCTGACCGACACACAACAAAAAATTCTTATCTGCAAATTTGCGCAACCAAAATCATGTAATTTACAACTAATGTACAAATCAAAATCCCCACTTTCCCCCCAAAACAAGGCTGTCTTATCCCATTACTTAGGCACTACTGAAACACAATCAGAATAAATGAGCTAATTAAATCACAGAGTGGTGAAATTCCTGACTGGTCCTTAAAAGGCTGAATACATACAACGAAACATGTCCTTCAATTCATGCAAACTATACCATTTGCCATCTGTATCCTTTAAAGCAGTAACATGGTATTCTTCAGAAGATAAGCAATTTAAGCTAATGCATAAGATGAATCACCCTGTTTGTATAAGATCTGCCTCATAAAGGTTCAACAAAGGATAGATCAAGGCTAGGGCTGAACGATTTATCGATTTCAAATCGAAATCGCGATTTGAAAGAATGCAATTAGCTATTTAGGACATGCATTATACAGCACGTCGGACCCAGGGTTTAAAACTGTTGTAAGAATAGTTTTCCAAACTCATACCGTGCTCCCTATGTGACAGTCCATGCTCACCAATCAGAAGTGGTCCGAGGTGACGGAGTACACGCCCACAAACAGCAAACAAGTGAAACCCGAAGAAAATGTTGAATTCGCGGTGCGGAAAAATTACTGATTCCGCTACTGAGCTATAAGTGAATTGCCTTCCTATTTCATGGTCAGAGATTGTTTTAGAAAGGCCCTATCATCAATAGAACCGGCGACCTCCTTTTAAACACCAGCTGCGATATAGTAAAGCTTATCACACCTTTGGTTTTTGTTAATGGGAAATCACATTAGCATATAACCCATCAAAACAACAATGAGACGGTCGGTAATCCTCACAGCAGCAGAGTCTGTGACCCCCAGAAATGCCGCAAAATCCATAATTCAGTCGTGTTTATGTCATATGTTTTTGTGCTCATTGATTTAAGTATGATTTCCACAGATTAATCTTGTGAAATTAATCTTAACAGTTAATAACTTAATAACAACAGTAATAAAATGAAAGCTTTGCTTTAACACAAATACTAAAAGAACACCTCGTTTTAATCGTTATTACAGTTGGGTATGGGCATGGTCTTATTTAAAAAAGATATAAAAAAGTGACGCGTATAATGTTTTTTCCTTCATTTTCTATTTGTCAGAGCGACAAGGCAAAGGAATGATAAGCCGCTTCGGTCGAATCTTTGGTCAGCTGCCTGGAGTGAGGCTTTCTGTTTGAGACGAGTCTGCACATACATTTACGTGTATGTAAGAGTTTTATTGCCATGTAAATAGTCTGTAGGGTTTGCAAACTGCCCTACCGTTTTTGATGCAGCTAAGTCTAAGTTCATAATAATTTAGATTTGCCACAAGATTTCTTGCGAGTCTGAAAGCGTGTTACCCAAACCCGTGGGAGTTTGCAACTTAGACCAACATGACCACCAATAAACTACATCTATTTATTCGACATTTTATAAAATGCATACTACGTTTGAAAGTTTTCCAGCTTTACAGTTTCAGGACAGAACAGCCACTCTGTTATGAACATTGCAGCTTTCTGAGTGTTATATTCGCTGCTGTTACTAACACTAATAACACATTAGCGCAAACAAAACGGCTGCATACACCGAAGTAGTTCTTGCTTGTTCACTGGCGTGGGAAAGGCGGTTCTAGTGTTAAGGGGGTAATCAGCGTTACCTGCAAGATCGCTATTGTTTTTCTTTTTGCTACATTTGTTCATTACATTATTTAACTTAAGACACCACATCATTCTCATTCTTGCGTTAGAATACTGACCAGTTAATATTTTGATGGTATCTCATGTGGTAATGCTGCGTCATATGTTTAAAATTTACTACACACTGAATATTCAACTAAAGCTTGACATAAAAAATTATATCGCAAATCAAATCGTAATCGCAATGTCTGTCAGAAAAATCGCAATTAGATATTTTCCCCAAATCGTTCAGCCCTAATCAAGGCCCTGGATATGCGCCCTGATCTACAAAGTGAGTGTGAAAGCTTACGCTCACCTCCTCTCTTGTGGTGCCTCACCGGGTCTCTAATTACCACTCAGTCTAGTCCAGAGCCACGGACATTGGGTGGTAGACACACAGCCAGCTGCTTTGACTCTACACCCCTCAGAGAGCATGGCCCTAGTGCACTCATGCTGACTAACTGCGCAGGGAAGAGGAGAAAAAAAATAGTACATGCAGATGCTGAACAATGCTTCCAAATAAGTCTTTAACTGCTCTCCAATACCATACCAAACAGTTCTATGCGTTCCTAGATCGTCCTGTTAAGGTCGAGTGTACAAAATCTCTCTTGGTGACAAGAGTGCCAAGATTAACTTCCTTGCTCATTTCAGCACCTCATCACCTGAGTTTTAGCATGAAAAGAAAAGAAAAAAAAACATCAAGACCCCAAAGCTTTCATTCAGCTAAGTACCTCGGCCTGAAGATAGGCAGGTGATTTTTTTTTCCATTGAAATGTAATTGGACGGCTTCTTCAAAAATAGTGATTAACATATAGCGCGAGTGACAGACTGAGGTGAAAAGGCTTGAGACTGCCTCCGGTGAATCTTAATCAAGGTTGATCCATGTAAATTATGACTGAAAGAGCTGGACCTGTTCAGTCAAATCACGGTCTATCAGGGTCTATTGGGACACAGTCAAGCTTCCAGAAACCATCCACTGATAGGCTGTGGGAAACCAGGGCAGAGTCCAGGCACGAAACACAGAGCGCTCACAGAGGAGCAGAAAAAGAATAGGGGAACTCGCACAGAATTTGATAAAAACCACAGGGAAAGGTGAGAACTACATAGTGCCTCAAGAATTAATAACTATGCAGGGAAAAAAAGCAAGTCACAGGGCAAAATGAATATTGGTTCTGCATTGTCTCAAGCCCCTATTACATTAGAATGAATGGGTTTTGTTGGGTGAAACACAAGGACTCTCTAAATGCAGTCTCACTGTACGAGACAGGGAGTAATGCACTCCGTACCATCAATAGCCCTTTGGTCTCTCAGACTTCAAACACGCATAAAAGCGGCTGTCCCTTTCTGCTGCTCGCTCTCTTCCCTCTACGTCTGTATTTCTCTTACTCTCTCCAAGGGAAGGTGCTGCGATGTTCAAACGGGCCATTTCATCATTCATTGCCTCAGTCATTCCAGCTCCAGAATGCCATCCCCAGCACCATGTCAGGGAACCATATTAGGAAATATTAGACAAAAGCAAGAATTAAATAAATGATTATAAACCAAGAAGTACAAAGTTAATAAACTAAAAAGATCCATTGACTGCCATTTATTAATGATATTTAAGGAGCACTTTTCAAATCCTGCTCCCAGCCATGACTGGCTCCAGTGACAACTTGTGCCATAATTACTTATGATTCATACCCTCCATTGTAAATGGCTAAGTTCTACTATTATGCTTTTTAATATTTATGGGTTTCCTACAATTTACTAATGATGATCAATGGAAGCTAATGGAAGCTTATGGATCTCACTGTCCCCCGACCCTCAAACATGTGGCTGTGAGACGGACTCCCCCCCCCCCCAGAGAGCTCTCAGCCGTATAGCCTATGCAGCTCTGCCTAGATGAGAAGTCTGCTGGCCTGTCATTGCGCATCTTGTTTTAATGCCATCAACCATTTTGATTTGCTTACCTGATTTGAAAACCCTTGAAAACTTGCCAACAGCCCCCCCCCCCCCCCCCCCCCCCCCCCCC
>JAODJW010000040.1:15426179-15444104 GCA_026777045.1 Hyperopisus bebe
ACGTCCTTTGGTTTGACCCGTGATCGCGATTAGCAGGCCTCTGAACATGAGGAACGTTATACTGAATCTGACCACCAAGTCACTGTTCCTGTTATCAGTACTAAAAACTCTCTTTTCCTTGCTGACCTAATTACCATTTCCAATGAATAACATCCTTCCACCTGAAACTTGCCTAAACTAAAATCATCTTCTACTGGCTACATCATTACCCACACAGGACCCAGCTGTTCACCGCACCCCTCCCACGCAAAGAACATTGAAATCCACTGCGGAATAAGCCGGAATGCCAAAGGCCATTCTGACTAGTAAAAAGTGTGAAACCAGCCAAAAAAAAAAAAAAAAAGCGCAAACTTTCTTTGAGGTTTATCAGAGTATATTACTAAGGTTACAGGAAGTTCCTTAGGCCGCAAAGCCTATAATAATTAATCTGTGTAAATGCAACAGACTAAATTACACAAAAGCATTTGTTAAACACTAAGGAACATGGTGGTATGAAGATGCTCTGTGTGTTTCAACAGCCCTTCCAGCAATGTCCACAAAACTGCATAGTAACACCTCTGAAATATCACTAAAGTGCAGGGTACGCCATCATCTGTTGACTGTGAAAACTTAGTACATGTTTCTGCTTCAAGTTGAATAGACCCGTGTTTCCCAACCCAGTCCTCGGGGAACCCCGGACAGTCCATGTTTTTGCACCCTTACAACTCCCAGCCAGTCGGGAACATTGAATACCCGGTACAGGTGTGCTGGGTGCTGAGAGGAAGCAAAAACGTGGACTGCCCGGGGTTCCCTGAGGACTGGATTAGGAAACACTGGAATAAACTAATATAAAACACTCCTGGTTTCTGTACCTACAAAATCTATTACAAATCTACAACAGGTTCAGATTGCCACTACCAGAGAGTTAACATGCACTATAGTTGCAGGGTCCTTATCACACTCACTGGCTTCCTGTTGCTTTCAGGATTGATTTTAATGTTCTTTTACTAATTTTTAAGTTTACATGGTCTTGTTCTGCCCTACCTCAATGACATGATTGCATGGTATCTCACAGGCAGAGCTCAGATCCAACAGAAATTTTCTGGTTATTCCTAAAACCTGACTGAGGACGGAGGAGGCAGCAGCTTTTAGTCATTATGATCCCAAACTCTCTCCCAGAAAACCTCAGAGCTACTGAATGTCTTAGTACATTCAAAACTAGCTTGAAAACCTAGATTTTCTCCACTGAATATAACCTATGATAGTCATTTTTTTCCATTCATTTCCTGCACATTCCTCTTTTATGCTTATTTTCTTGTGCTTTAATCTTCTTTTAAAATGTCTATAAAGCACTTTCTAAACCCTGCGATTAATGCCACACCACCAACGTGCTCCGCTAACTTAATCAGCATAACGATATGCTAGATTTATGCAGATTACTAATATTTGGGCATCATGATACGCCTCTCGTTAATATGTTAGGCGTACTACTAATCTGTTTATTGAATTGTGGGTGTATGCAATGTCCGTATGGTGCAGAAAAGCCAGCATATATTATCAAAAGCCCGGCTATAACATATAATTTGTTGTTGTCAAAATAAAGTTGACTTAAAGCAGTCAATTTGATCATGTGGAGGAAAATTAATCATTTAGATTAAATCGACCATTCCATATAATAGTCGATAGATTAATGGATCGTACAATAGGCTTAGTAGCAGCTGTAACACACATAGAACACGAGTGCTACCACTGCGGCACTGTGCTTACAAATAAAGATAGACAGACTGATTGAACGGTGAGGCTCTGCAAGGCAGGGTTTGGACAGAATTCACGAGACGCAGTGCCAGCCGTGTGGTCTTTGTTCCGACGCACAGGCAAGCTGGTGAAGAGAACGGGACTAATCCACGAAAGCAGACGATCCAAAGCGCCGCCCAGTGAAGGATCAGCCCGTTCAAATAACAGACAACCACTGTACCATGCATGTGTCTCTACAGGAAACTGCGCACCAAGGGTCCAATAGCAGAGCATGAACCAACAACATTCAGCTTCCTTCTGTAACATATTAATACCTCAGGTGTCTCGTCATCCAGTGAGAACAGCACAACTTCCTGTGGAAGTCTGACAACAGCATCACTGTGGAGCAGGGAATCGGATATGAGTGTACCCATCCATCAAAGACCATGACTCAACTAGAGGCTGTATACCTGTCATTAAGGGTAATGGTGGGGGGGGGGCTGGAGGGTATCTGACTCAGCATTTCACCCACGAGGCCAGAGGGCCACACGGTGCCATCTTTGTTTTTTTTTTGTGCTCATCTTTTTTTATGTGCTCACTGCTAATTTAATTTCCTCAGGGATACAAGAAATACACATCGTAAAACTCCCACATTCGCTCACACACTGATACCTCTGAAGATGAGGCACACTTAGATGACCCTGGAATTATTGCCAGAATCAATCTGTATCAGAACTTCACCTGCTCCACATGCACACAAACACCCGTTGTCTGTGCGCCCTCTCTGTTTAAAAATCCTGAGTGACGGGGGCCGCTTGTGTCACTTGTGGCCAGACGGAGCCCTGTCCTCGATCTGTCTGCCCGGAGTCTCCAGAAAAGCATCCTTCCACATGGTGGGTGAGATGCAGGGCCACAGAGACCAAGTGTGGGGTGTTTGAACCCAAAAAGGCATCTCTTCTTCCAGGGTCAGCGTGAAGCAATTGGTTAGAACATGACTAATGAGAGCAATAGGGTTTAACAAAGAACAGCCATTGATCCAAAGCGCTCCCAGCACAGAGGACGGCAACATCAGGAAGATTCAAGTTCAGCAGCAGCCCCTTAACAGCCTCTATAAAATGAAACCTATTTCCTATTGCATCACTAATACATACTGTGCAGTCACAGCCTCCACAAGTTCTGAAAGTAGAAGTAACAAACAAACCCGGTAGAGAAGAGGAAAAAAAAGTTAATTAGCGCACAATTGTCACAACACACCCCAGACATAAACCATGTGTGACCACACTTCATTTTCCCTTGAGTTCACACTTGTGACATAGCACAACAAAAATGTCAAAGAAGAGATAAAGCACAGAAAGAAAAAGGCCTCTTGTTAAATACTACTATATTTGCAGATTGTCTTCTTAAGCATAATGTACAGACCCAAAAAGCTGATTTGAGGCCTATTTTCTTTGGCTCAGTACTAATTTAGTTCATAATTAGAAGTGACATCCCAGAGAGAGAGCTTATCTTCGAACGGTCCCTGACAGAAAGCAGATAGTATTGGGATTCCAGCTGTTTTGGTCTGTCACCCTCCAGGCCCCATGTCACCGGGCAGCTGGTAAATGGTTGGCCCTCTGTGGGTGGATCAACGTGACAGTGGAAACGATGAGGAAATGATGTCTGCCAAGAAGGCCTTCTCGGAAGTCAACACCTAATACGGCTTGGACGGCAGGGAATTCTGGCCCAAAGTCCCCCAAGAGCTGGACAGATGTCCCTGCCTATACTGTATCCAGAGTGGCTTCTGGGTTAGAGGTCCAGGACTCGCTGCAGTCACAAAAATGTGATAATTTAACTCACCACTGCATTGCGCTGCTTGTGTTTGCCCACCAATGAGTCTTGCTAAGCCCCAAATAATCCACCACTAAGCCAAAACAGGAGACTGTGAAAGTCACCAGTCAAGTCCGCACTCTTAAGCAAACACGTTATAAACAATGGCTGCCTTTCTCATTAATGTTTTAAGTCTATGGTGAACAAAACCCACACGGGGGTGTATGTTGAACGCTAAGCTGAGAAGAGAAAGGCAAGCCTGAATTATCACTAAGTATCACTGCAACAAAACCGAAAGTTTGTGTATCATTGTGGGAAAGTTACAGCACAAGTCTAAGCAGTTAGAGAACAAATGGGTGATGCAGTTAATGGTCATTATCTCTGTAATAACTTCTGTAGAATTAATCATTTATGGCTTCTAAGCTGCTGAACCAAAAATATACTTATTAAAACAGTACAAATTCAGCAAGAACCAATGTAATTACAAAGAAATGGAAAAAATACAATCATTCAGCAAATTTTAACAGCACCCCAAATGTCCTGTAGAGGGATTTCAAAATGTATAAAACAGTTGCCTTAATCTCATGCTGATGTTACATTTCCACGAAGTCACGAGCCTCCAGTGAAGCCAGAACCCCAAACCAAAATACCAAGAACTAGAGATGCACCGATCCGATATTCAGATCAGTATCCACACCAAACCAGGCCTATTTGATGGATCAGGTATCGGCCAAATGTGACCGATCTACATCCGATACTTATTTAGATTTTGGCAGTCCGTAAAAAGCTCAGATTTCCCGTTAAATCTATTTGTACAATCACACGCACAACAGCTCTTTCCCATTTTAGATGTTCTTGCAACATCCAAACTGAACGTTAATGCTGCCACTGTGAGCACAGCGACTCAGTTAGCAGTTGTGTTTCAGAATCAGATCAGAACTGAAAAAAAGGGATCAGCCCATCCCTACCAAGAACCATTACCGAAATTAAACTTAAACATTAAAATCACCAGAAATCACCCATCTACACAAGTGGTATACTTGCTGAATAGAAGTAAATCAAGTCTTCACGTTAAATAAAGGGTACCAAGGGAGTCATGGCATTTCTACATTTTTCCACACATGCTAAAACAGGGCTCTTCAAATCTGGACCTCGATTCCAAATCCAGGCCTTGTTTTCAGTTCTCCCAGGTAGTTAATTTAATAATTACTGATTCTGACACCTGACTGACAGGTAAAGGAAGGCTGGAAAACCAGCAGTGCTCGGCCCTCGAGGACCGTGATTTGAATAACCCTGTGCTAAAAACTTTACACTAAGATGTACACCAAAACTCCATTCAAATCCATGTGACGGAAGATCATGTCAATATAAGAAAGCCTAACGAATGTCAATTTTACTGTCACACCCAAATACATTTAATTCATTTAGTAAAATAACTAATGAATGAATGACTTGACACACAACTGTCAGGATGGTGTGAGGATGCTGTGTCTGTGATCGCACATTCAGATTCCACTGTCAGCAGAGTGACATCACAATCTGGCTCCAGAGCGAAGCCCTTAACTAAAATGGTTCAATATAATACCTCCGTAAATAGTTGCTATCGCAGCATCAACTCATATAGATCCGTCTTGCTTCAACAGAAACAAATATCCTAGTACTTCCAGTGCTTCCATGCTTCATTTTCAGGGAAAAACGAAATTATTTTGGCCTATCTGAACACAACTTGGATTTATCATCATATAGAGCTTATCAAATTTAACCATTCTATGTGGCTATTATGGTGGGTATCTGAAAAACAGTAAATGCTCTCTCCTAAAACGATGATAAAATCTTAATGATCTGTGAGACAACCCCCTCTCCTCCATAATGTCTCTTGGCAGACACATTTTCAGCAGGTGAATGTATGTTTACTAAGGCCTTTCCCTGACCAATACAGAGCACGATACGGACTCCATCACAGCTGTATCAATACAAATGCAGAACTTAAAAGTGCCTGGCTCAAAATCCTACCTCATACACAGCCAACCTGATCCATTTCACCAAAATCTGTCCACACTGCTAATACAATTAAGAAAAAAGAACCCTAAGAACCAAAAGGCACAAACACAGGATGAAGAAACTTCAGTTCCCCAACTCCTCCAAAAGGTTTAATTACCTGCTACTGCACGGGTCGGCAAAGCTCTGTGAAGGGAAAGGCACAGCCTCCTCACCAGCCGGTGTCTCAGGATGCTGTGTACCTGCACAGCCCCCCTTCATGGCAGCCTGCCTGCACCCCCAGACGGCACGAGGCACCGCAAAGGCCCTCTCCAGTGTCGCCGATCGGCAGCAGGGATACTTGCTGCTGAGGTTCTCCTCCCATGGTGGGTTTGACGAACGTCCCCCTTCTTTGTTAGGTCTTCTGGCTAGCTTCCGCTTTCCTGATAGAAACGTATATCTACCTGCTTGGAAATGCCACCAGGCTGACGGAGTGGCTGACCATAACAAGGAAAACCTATTATTACCAATAAACACCACATTAAATTTATTGGTCAGATATACAGGGCCAGGGAAAGGCCATGAGAAAATGTGCACAGTGTCCAACTGAAGGAGAGAGAGGCAGCTTTGGCAGCAGTTCACTGCCGGTAAAGGAATTGATGGACATGACCTTTGCTCACAATGCAGCCTTCATCAGTCAAGCCTAGGAGAAAGACTACCACTGATGAATTGGACCAGTTAATGCTCTGAACAGAAGCAATCAAGCCACAATTATTTAGCCATTAGCAGAGTGACGAAAGTCATCAGCAAAATACATGACTCCATCATGGAAAAGAACAGCAAAATTATTTCAACTGAGAAACTGAGGTTTTTCCTCTTTGCTGATTCTAATATGGTAACTTTCAGAAGAGACATTTAACATTACTCTCACATACCATACAACCAGAATGAAATACAAATCATGTGTATGATTCTAAGAGTGGTTTGTTACATTGAACAGGACATTCATACGAGTCTTTCAGTGTTAATCAAAAGGAGAATTTCACATGCAATCATTTATTGATTACATGTGACGTCCCTCTTATTTGCTGCACTAGGAATCCACTCAATTTAACTTTTCTTAATGAATCAAAGGACTTCATCCTGTCATTTTTCGGCATGAGTATCACAGACAGGTGTTGGCAGTTTAATTTCTAGTGGCAATATTGCCATAAATCAGAACGCTATTAGTAGTTTAAGTGAACATTTGAAACATGGACATTATGAACAAACTGACAAACACTAATGAAAATTGAGAAATGCCATATTTTTAACTCTTCCTACCATTTCCCACATACAAAGGAAACTGTAAAGTGCATTTTCCACTAAGGCCTAATGAAATTATTTTTATACATTTACTGATCTGTTTTAGACAGGAAGATGGCAGTATATTTACCCAAAACTGAGTTATAAGGCAAAAGGAATACGATGTAATCATACAGTAAACTTAATACAACTGCTCCCCCGAACAGAACACCATTTAAAGCACAGTGCATCACTCTGCTGCCTTCAAGTGTCCCTCCGTTTGACTGAACATATAGGGACCCAAAGAGAAATAAAAACATGTGGTTGGCCCATAAGTAAACCAGCAGATATTTCATGTATAACAGCCAAAAAAAAATAAAAATAAAAATAAAAAAAAAACCTAAAACCAAAATTCAAACGACCAAATGTCCTCACTGTCAAAAGGGTGAAATGGCCGCCGTTTAACACAATGTCATTAAGTTAATCAAGTGCACTCAACACGATGTACGTGTGCAATACAAGTGTAGCCTTGAAAGGCACGTAGTTCATTAAAGAATTAACGACATTTTCCTTTATTAAATATCACTGGCAATACTTCCATCCTTTAGGATTTCAGTAAGCTATATTAGTGTTTTCATACTATACATAATATGACGAATAAAACAGCACGGCTACTGCAGACAGAAATGATCTCATTTGAATTCAATGGACACAAAAAGACAGCAACCCCAATGCCATCTTATTACCCCTCTTACTGATGCTACCCTGTGTCTCTGTCCAATTAAATCCAGCTGGATGATTACGCCTGATGTGTTCACATTATTACTTTCTAGGCTACTCTGTCTTTTAATATAGAACAACAACGCAAAAGCAAATGGGGCCAAAACTTCAAAAACCACACGCGCTCGGCACACTAAGCGAACCGCTGAGATAGAATGAATATAGTTAGAATGAGGTTCCCTATAAAATGACCATTTGCAGCAGGACCCTAATGCCTCCAACTCTTTCACTAATGACTAACCACCGAAATGAAAGAGGTCCTATGTGGAGTGACGTCGGTGGGAATAGCAGTTTTCTGCAGCCTCGCATACGTACCATGTGACCCTCCTGT
The DNA here is from genome assembly GCA_026777045.1 of Hyperopisus bebe. Taxonomy (NCBI): domain Eukaryota; kingdom Metazoa; phylum Chordata; class Actinopteri; order Osteoglossiformes; family Mormyridae; genus Hyperopisus; species Hyperopisus bebe. The sequence continues at coordinate 15,434,071 of JAODJW010000040.1, forward strand.
ACCTTGTGTTCCCCGCTGGCCAAAGCGAAGATGTACAGATTTAGCGGAGAGCAAGCTGGCTGGTCCCAGGCTGGGGCTGACGTTTCCTACAGGCCGTCCAGCACTTTGGTGACACTGTTTATGCATCAGAGACACGGTGAGTCATTCTGCGCTCCCTGCCACAGCTGGGAATTACCTGTTCACAGCTTAACACTGATATAACAGACCTGTTCAGAAGTCAGACCTTCTGGGAACATTATTAAAATGCATCAGTTAAACCATAATTACAACAAACCAAAAGGTGTTACTTTACAAGTATTAGCTTAGTGCCTGCTTAAGGATGAAAACTAAAAACGTCTGTTTTGTTGGGCAGCATCACGTAGAACCTGCAACGTCTCCCTGCATCAGCGGGCTTTTGCCGGCGCCAAGCCAGCCTGATGGGTATTATCAGCATCAGCCACATGCTGGGCAAATGTCCGAGAAATCAATTTGTCCCCAAGCCCAGAGAAACCGGTAAAACCCAGCCACAGCTGATGTCCCCCTGCCAAAATTCAACAGAAAGAGTGAGGCGGGGGCAGCATTCTGTCAACAGATGCGATGGGGCGGGAGGACGCGATTCATTCACTGAGGAGGCTGGAGCAGACGCAGCCTGCTGACGATGCTCCGAGGGTGGAATACCACACAGGAGGCCAGCACCTCCATGAACATGCACCCACACACACACATGCTCAGGGTGAAATCTCAGCCAGAAGGCCAGGTGGCTCCGCTGGCCAAGAGAACGCCAGAGCGTCAGGTGAGGCCAAGAACACACTGCGGTGTTAAAGAACGCTTGCCGAACTCGTCTTCCACTGGCATGCCGCTAGACTCCCTGGGAACTGTTACTCTTAAGCTGTATAATAGCTGATGCAACTTTCAGCTGCGCAGAAGTATTGTAGCTAAATTAGTTTATATTTCTAGTTGTGCACATTGTTTTTTTATAGGAAATTGACCAACAAAAAGAAATTTAAGAGGCTTTGTCTTGGTATCTCTTAGAATAAAACTATTATGAAATTTTTTTACACAGCACAGTAGCTCAGTGCTCCATCACTGGGTCACTTTCATCACTATCATTGTTAGGACATCAAATTTATAGCCCCCTTAAAGAGTAACTCAAGGACTGATAAATAATCAACGCAACTAAGTATACAAAAAGTTAAACAAAATCCTAGCAGAAGACTAGGGGCCCAACCACAGCAAAACCCCAGTGTTTTCCAGGTCTCAAAAAGCGTCAGCGCAAAAACAGCCTAGCTGATAACCGTCGTGGAAGATACGCGTGGGCGTACACGGTAACGAGCAGCATCCAGCGGAGTCATGACACGCAGACCACGACAGAAAGCCGCGGGTATTTAAGACGGCCGATTTTGAAGCAGACGTTTTATTTAGGTCCAATGTTAACAGGACCCACGTGCACACATATACACATAAACAATGAGAAACACGGGGATACATTCAACGCTGACAAATTAGAGGCCAGCAAGCTTCCTATGAATATGGCGAAGACGACGCGGCAAAGTGTGCAGTGTTATAGGGTTCATGCTTGCCCAAATCCCCATTAGCTCCTACATTAATGAAACAACGAAAATCACTGCATGACTATTAGGTTTCCTTTCCTACTCAGTATAAACAACATATGGTGTGTGTGTCCCCCCCCCACACCTCAAATGAGGTCAAACTCTCATAAATGCAACAAACGCAGAACATAACCACATAACTACAGCTGCCATATTTCTCAAGGGTCCAGTCAGTGTTCTCCCTGCCCATATTCATTTCGAATCCAACTCCTCTGGATAATCAGAGGGACTGTGTGCTTAGTCTATAAAACATGAACAACAAACATAAACCGAAGCAGTTTGTCTCCAGTTAGCTAACTACAGTACAGGGACTGTCTTTTATTCAGTTATTTTTTTTTTTGTAATAGCCCAACATTGAACATTAACCATTCATCAACGCCCCATGAGAAATACCCAAGACGCATGACAGGCATAAGAGAATCGTACTAGACACAATGTGACAGGGAGACTGTATCTAACATCAGGAATCAGCAACAAAAAAGGCATTGAAACTGCACACAAAAGTCACACCACAAGATAAACTGTTGACATATCTTTTAAAATTATTGATAAAATAAGGAAAACTGATATTGCTGTGTGGGCAGTATGATGGCTTCGTAGGCTCCTCACTCGTTACTGCTGCCTCACACCTCCCAGGTGAGATGTCCATCCCCAGCTCTGTGAAGGGCAGATTCTCCCTGAAGTACGTCCCGCAATGGCACACGATTCCCCTGCTTTGTGCCCTGTGCCTCCCAGGGTGGGCTCCAGGTTCGCCATCACCATCAAAGGACAGACTTGTTTCTTTACAGCAATGCTACGAATATCAAAGCTGCAAAAAGCTGGATAATTATGTGCCGAGTAAAATTAGATTAATGTGGTGCTCGGCAGAAGTAATTATAACTTTTAAAAAGGAGTACTATCAAGAGTTCTGTAGTTTGACAGCTTAATACATGTGAAAATAATGAGCCAAAGGTAATGGTAATTTTATATGAGTACAAAATGTGTTACATAACAGAATTTTGAAAAAGTAGGTGTTGTAGCAGGTGTTTCTCTGTCCTTGCAAACCCTGTTCAGTTGTCTTGTTCATACACAGAGCATACAAGATGCTGTATGACTAATACACATCAAACTAATGAACTGTCTCTACCTGGAGAACAGGCCTTGATTTTGATTCCCAGAACAGTTCAGAGCAAGCAGGAAGATGATTCACGTCTGGACTTAATACCTTAACTATAATAACGTACTGTTCTGCTTCAAAAGGGGTCTCAGTTACAAACAAGGACTTATGGGGAGGGGGTGACACAAATAAAGGATGGTCCCCAGCCCTCCTCAGGCTTCGTGTGTCTCCCCAGTTGGTACCTCAGGACCACGTTCTGCCTCACAAGGGTGGTTTGGGCTATCAGGTCCCTGTTTGTCAAGGTGACACCCACATTAGCTTTGTGTCAAGCTCGGGCTCGAGAAGCTGTGGGATGAAGTCCTCAGCATCTCTGCGTGTTTGAAGGGCTTTAACAACATGTGCTACAAAAGCAACAATGAGCTGCCACAATGTGGACCTTTTCTGGCAAGACGCCATAAACACTGGCTTTAAAACAATGTTTGACACAACAAAGAATCACTGAGTAAGCCGTCCGGCTGACTAATATGTTCATCTTGTAGGTGTTGATGGGCAGTTAGTGGGGGCTGTAAAAGCATAGGCTTTATCTATAAAGGGCATCAAGCAGAGGGGGTGCAGACTTTGGGACAAACCCTAATAAGCCATTTATCCTACTAATAGTTACATCCCTAATCTTCAACAGGCACTGGGGACGTTAAAGCTGAAGACATCTTAAATTAGAGGCTGATTCATCATCAAGCATGGAGATTAAAGCCAGCTTTGTATAAATCAGTCATGTGCCAGTAAATTCTGGAGGAAAAAAATGTAAAGCAAACTAAAAAGACTGCAGAGGTGACTATAGCCTGTACCTTGTTGTCTGACTGCAGCTCAGGTCATTTGATGTCGGATTCCATCAATTTTACTGTACTATCCCTTCATTAACTATAGCTGGTTTAATGTTTATGCTAAATTCACAAAGGAGAAAATAAGCGCCAACAATTATGGACACTTTGCATACTTCAAAATGTTCAAACTGAAGGCTGAGCCCACCGGTAATCTTCCGTTGAAACATGAATGGAAAATATCAATAAAAAATGCATATTCATTTTACTTCAATGTTACAGTAACAACCCAATAACACTGATTGTCTTTATGTAAATGCGAAACGTTTTCTTTACTCTTTACCGGTTTCATGAAGCAAGTCATTTAAATACTACAGGTGGTAGAAGTCCAGAAGATGTCAGTTAAAAAAAAATAAATCAATGAAACGCAACAAAATTGATCACATTTAAATTATGCAGGTCAGTATTTCCTGCAATTTAAAAATATATTAATGTCCCTAGAGCATAGCAGTTTTCCCTACCCTAGTGGAGAAGTCGGTATCAGTTAATAACCCCTAAATGGATATCACACATGGGCAGACACATTATTCCCTACAGAGCATTACTATTATGTGGTAGGGGTTGGTGCTCCACAGGGTACTTCCACATTTTATTTGCAGTTATATAAAGATGATTAAAAAAAAGTAACACAAAAAAAAGGATTCAAATGCAGAAAATCACAATACAGGCAAATCAGGAGCAAGGGCACTGATTGTTCTCACATGCCAATGCCCGTTTGCCTTATTAGGCTTAAGTAGTACAGTCCACTTATGATAACATATACAGCTATAATTGGGATAAGTCTGATCCGAGAAGGCTGCTAATGTCTAAATGGTTTGGCTATTGTACAGTGGATAAAAAGTTGCAGTAAGATTATGAAATCTCCTGGGATAATCTTATTAGACTGTGTAGGATGTTTCCACATTTCTGGTTTGTACATGAAGGCCAAGGGTGAGGAAACACGCATGTGCACACGAACACACACACACATACACACACACATACAGGTGTATCTTTGTGGGGACGCTCCATTCATTTCTGTGGGAAAAACTTGACGTGACGACCTTAAACCCCCACCCACCCCTAACCTTAAGACTTTTTAGTTTTTTGATTGCATTCACAGATCTTTGTGGGGGCCTGAAAAATCAATAAACTTCAATAAACAGGTTATCATCACATTGCGGGGTACATTTGTCCCCCACAATGTAATATAAAACATAATTTCTCCCTCTCTCTCTCTCACACACACACACACACACACACACACACACACACACACACACACACATATTCACACAGTGAACAGTCTCACAGTCCATAAAATGCAAACACCTAAATGACAACCCTGGTCTGCTTTGCTAAACATGGACACTTGTTCATAGTCTCCAGTTGGTTCTGTCCAATGGTATGGCTGGTTTCTCAGCAAAGCAAAACCAACAACCAACAGCTGTAATGTATTTATATTGCCCAAAGGAACTGCCCCACTACTTCCATTGTATTGTTCTCAGAGAAATAATATCATAAAATGATTACGACTGTCCAGCACTAAAAGCACGGATCAAATCATATATTGAAAGCGGCCACAAATTTTTAGAAATTTATTTGAACGATGTATTAAATTAATTCATATCTTTACAGCAGTGTTTCCCTTGCATTTCTCATGCATTGAGGCAAATGTTATTTACAGTCTGATCTTAAAGGAGCTCACATCCAAGGTGAAATCATATTACAGGCTGCAAGGAGCAAGCTTCCTTCAGCTGAAGACGGACAGCTCCCATTCATCAAGTACAATCTGATTCGCTTCTGTGACGGAGGCCCCCAGCTTGCGCTTGATTCCATCTTTCCTAGTCTCCTCCCTGCTGTGGTCCTGTTACTCTTGCATAGATCATTAAGCTGTGCTCCCAAACACGCATCTACATTGATTTTTCATGTTAACTTTGCCCTTCAGTGATGAATGCAAACGCTGCCCAACGTGATGCTCGATAACTCGAATGGGCGAGTAAGACTGGGACTGAGCAGCGTTCTGTAGCTACAGCGGCTCCACCTGTGATAGAATCGACTGACTGATACTCGGGTTCCTCTCATCGCCACCAGACATTCAAATGCATGTGCTGAGTTCACACTCTGGAATCATACCTAGCAGAATGACAGGGACCCATTTAAGCAGAAGTTTAATAAATTTGCTAGTTCAGATTATTCAAGGACAAAGAAAAAAAAAATACATAATTTTATTGTACATTAACTTGAACAATAACAATCTCAAGTCAACCAAATTCAAACAAACGTGAGACATTTCATATACTGTACACAACCCAATACAGAATAAAATTGAAGTTAAAGTTTGCCTTTTTGCATTAATACCCTTGTAAACTGAATTTTTAAAAGGATGTTCCAGGCTTGGGTCATAAAGCAGAGCAGAAGCCACCATTTATGCCAATGGCTATGTTAACACTGATAAGGAACATTTAAAATAAGGAGTTTGCATGCAACCCTGCAGTAACTGGGCAGACATACTCAGGGTCTCTCCAATGAACCTACATTCTTTGACCTCCTAGCTTATGAGATCTCAGCAGCACATAAACCATCAAACCTTTGGCCCTATCCTGGCACATCATGCATGATTTGTTCCTTAAATAAACGATATTTCAATCACAGATTGCACAGACAATAATCATAGCAATGCAATGAACGGATTTTCTTTGGCTCTAAACTGCCAAGCCATGATTTGAGACTCATTTTTCATTTAACTATTAAAAAAGGAATTCATACAGAGTTAACCAGAAATAGGAGAATAAAATCCTAATTTAAACAATTTCCACTCTTTAGAAAAAACGTAGCGCTTCTTCAACTCGACAGCCTCTGATGAAATTCCAGTTACTGCCAAGTAATAAACCCTGACAAACTGAACCTGGCATCCAGATCCCTGGCAACAGCCTCTCAAAATTATGCAAAGCACATAACCATGCGGAATTATTACTGAACTAGCACATTTATAAAAGCACTGAAAATTTCCACTTGTTAGGCACCTAAAGCTGCAGGATAACACAGGGAACATTTCTTATTTTTTTTTATTAAAACCTCGCATTAAACCCGCTTCTCTGTAAAAGAGCCATGCAGTTCACCTCCCAGTCAGTTGCTGCTATAGTTACAAAGTCAGTAGGGCTTCTGGACAGGTGCTGCAAGACTCTGGAAAGGGATCTGAAGGCCTCTTTGGTGCTCGACAAACCACAAAGATACCAGTACAAAGCCGATTCCAAAGTGCATTTTGCAGTTAGGTTTAGAGCGAGCGCACATACCAGGAACAGAATGCAACAAAATGCAGGGGTAACCACAGGGCACATACCCAGACACTACACGGCCACCTGGAGGTTCCAATTAGCCTACCTACTAGGGACATCCCAAATCACCTTCTTGGTACCCCAATCTGATCCATTCAATGTTTATACCTGCAGATTCCAATTCCAATCTGATCTTTTAATAACTGTTAAGACATACATACACATACAGCAAGCATTGTTGGAATCATCTGACTAAGCTTCATGATTTTTCAGTGTTCTTCCTCGAGATGTTTCCGCAAGTGCCCAATGAGAGTAGCTGTCTGTTGCTACCACCTCTCAAAGGACGGTACTGCAAACATTGCAGGTAGCCACTAGGCTACCTTGAGTTTCCAATTTGAATCTTCCATCTTCCAATCTTGATAGTGTGTAACACAACTGAGGTAAATTAGGTGGATATGGGAAATTAAATAGATCGGGCTTTGGATGGGGTTGTGTTAGCCGACACCGATCCATTTTAAAAAATGTCTGGATTGGCCCCAATTCCAATTTTTGGCATCGGCTCAGAACATCAATGCTACCTACATGTCTGTGGACAGCAGAAGGAAACTCACACCACCCAGGGAGAACCCACAAACTCCCCACACACGCAAAATGTAGGAGGGATTCAAACCCACAAACTCCCCACACACGCAAAATGTAGGAGGGATTCAAACCCACAAACTCCCCACACACACAAAATATAGGAGGGATTCAAACCCACAAACTCCACACACACACAAAATGTAGGAGGTATTCAAACCCACAAACTCCCCACACACAAAGCGTAGGAGGGATTCAAACCCACAAACTATGAGGCCACGGTGCTACCCAGTTACCCACCATGCCAGCTCTTCTGATCAATAACAAATGATAAAGAATGCACAACATTTGATGGAAAACACAGATGCAAAGAGGGTGAACAAATGGTGCGAAACCAAAGGGAACATCGGGGGAATTTAAGGACATGTGACAAGATCAAGATAAGTTATTTGTTTTATCTCTGGGCGGAGGCATCAAAGGCACTTTTTCAACAGCACAATCAGCCGTCTCTTTGGGGTTGCAAGGGGACAGGACCTACTTAGCAGCAAAGGAGCGTACTGATCATACCAAGAAAACAGGGCTTCCTTTCAGATCCTGCCAACCAAACCACAGGTCAGCACCAAACTGATGAAGAATGGGAAAAAAAAATCCACTTTTAAAAACCATCAATGTTATAATGCAAAACATAACATTACTGTCTCACTATAAAGTGTATTTGACTGATTAAAATAATGACTTACTGTGAGTTACTCTTTGTTGTTCAACGCAGGTTCATTGGTGGCAGTACTGGTGCAACAACACAAAGTGCTTCAGTCCCCCCACAAGATGCGCTATCCCAGGAAGCAACCTACTGAATCTGTTTCTTACGGCTCAAGTTGTGCAAAACAGGAGAGCTCAGAGAGCACAAATACCGCAATAATAAATAATATTAGAGACTGAAAAAATAACATCTGTGTCTTATGGACATGTTGGAAAGCGGGCTGGAGTGGTGTGAGTGCATATGGAAATCTGCATGGCGTAAATGAATCGTAGCAGCCAAGCTCTCTCACGGGAGCAAGTGTCTCGATTATGAAGTGATGCAGGGAGCTGCATTTCAAAGCAGATCCCTAAATGGCAAGCCGACACCCATTGGAGTAACAGACGGAAGAAAAATCAGGGCTCGTTTCCAAAGATGCTAGACATTTCTAGTTGTGTCGCATCCGCCAAATGTTCCTCATTCTGCTTCACAGCCCCCTCGCAACACCGTGTTATTATAGGAGGATTGATAAGAATCCATTTTGTGCAAGGAAAGGCCCTCTCGTCTAATTCCCAACATGTTACTAATACTTTTGGTCTCCTCTGGTTTGCTTCAAACATGACCAATTTCAGATACAATTTAATTAGCAAGTTGATTTGGAGAAGAAAAAAGAAAAAAAAAAAAAAAAAAAACAGGCGGACTGAAGCTTTTACAGATTTTGCCAAATCCCAAACTTGCCTCTATGGATCTTTGCACTTTGTTCCATCTACTCACTCACTTTCAGATCCACTTAAATAATAGCAGTGAAACGTGTTGAGCATCTAATTTTAGATGAAGCATCAAAGAAAAAGGCATTAGGCAGATAAGTTTCTCAAGTGCTGGTACCATTTATCAAAGAAACAAGAAAGAACCTGACAAAGATTTTAGAGTGAGAGAAAAGTGATTTTACAGAATCTGTGATAGAGAGGTTGAGGAGTACATTATAGCAGGTAAGAACCAAGACAAGAAGCAGCCCCTTAAAAAAAAGCCCCAGGAGAGAAAAAGATAAATCAGGACAAGTCACGATGGTAGAAGCATGATCATTTCTTACAAGTAATACTTTCATCCACGTTAGTGCTCCTAAAACTCCTACCGCATTCTAAAATTAGCAGAGCAACATCTGACTAACCTAACGGCTCGTTCATCACTTTAGGAGGAACAAGATGTTTTGATCTGAGCAGCATATTCACTCCAACTTCACGGCTTATTTCTGATTTATACTTATTAGGCCAGTTTATAACTTTTCAAAGCTAGAATACCTAGTCAACTAGTAGATGAAACCATTCTAAATCTTTGCTGACCACTACAAGCTGTATCTATAATAACCACAACACAACACTCTAATAAAATTAAAAGCAATTAATAGAAGCCCCTAATATTTTTTTTCCTTTGGGTGTAGCTTAAGCCTACTTCCCAGAAAACGTCAAATTACAGTAGTCATCATCACATATCAACAACAGATTTATTGTCTGATATCAATAATTACCGGAAATACTGTCATATTGAGATGTATAATTTTTTTTGTTAGCAAGACCCCTAAAACTGGGACAATGCCAATTTCAAAAACGACATCATGTTCACCTTCCGATGAAAGCTAAAGATGCTTTAATACCCAGTAAAAACATTACATCCAACCTAGAGAAATCAACCCCAATAAGTTGAATATGCCCCAAACCTTTACAAATCAATATGGCTATGCTGGCATAAAGGCCAGGAGACGGCTGTGTAGGATCACACATGCACATATCACAGGGCTTAAATTCCAGGTGGCCTGAGACAAGGTCGAGCCTGGTACGAGAGGCAGACATTGGCCTAGGCACCAAAGGGGGGTTAGTGACCCCACACACATAAACACACTAA